>JAHDVF020001537.1:0-169136 GCA_022606425.2 Lepidostoma basale
TTATTACTTATTAAATTAATTACACACAATAATAATATTCCTTAAGTAATATTTTAAACAATATATATTTTAATATGATATAACTATTCAATGCATACGTTCTTAAAATTATTTTGTGTCGCTCGTACAGTCAAGAATGATTATTATAATAACGGCATAAGGGTAACCATGCATTGATTACTAAACAGGAGATTATTAAATTGCTGTCTCATCAGTATAGTTTGTTGATTCTTCCATCAAAGTAAATAGAGGGAAATCACTGTCGTAATTTCGAGTCCCTTCATCCTCTTGCGGTGCCAGCTTCATGTGGTCGACATGAATCTTCGTAGGTCTTCCGTTCTTTTCTACCCAATAAACATTTCCCCTTCCGAGTCCCATCAATACTGTATGGGGACCACTCCACCGTGGATAGAACCCTGGGTGAACGGCTGTATCCGGGTTTGGTCCGTGATGCTCCCTCGTCAGTACTTTTTGACCAGAACTAAACTTCATTGTACCCTTGCCTTCTACACAGTAATTTTCCTGGTATTTCCGTTGATTTGCTAAGATTATTTTGTCAGATTTTTCCCGATTTCGTTTGTGAATTATCTCTGTGCTGGGGTTATCCTGAATTATTCCCTGCCATTCGCCCGGCCGGCACACATTGTATCCAAAAAGAGCCTCACTGGGTGTTACGTTTGTAGCTTCATTTCTTCGACGCCGGAGATTAGCAATGATTGATGGCAGGCAAGTGTCCCAAGTCGTGTGCGGCTTTTTGTTAAGTGCGATTCGTAGACCTTTCTTAATTTCTTGGTTCCTACGCTCCGTCGGATTCGCGCGAGCATGATAAGTCGCTGTAGTCCAATGTAAACATTGCCATCTTCTGATAGCTTTCGTCCAGACAGAATGAATAAATTGACGGCCGTTATCAGTAAGGACCGCCTTCGGGTACCCATATCGCGCAAAAATCTCCCTTTCTAAGAGATCTATCAGAACGATGGCTTTACTGCTACGAATAGCAAACGCTTCGACCCATCGACTAAATAAATCGGTTACAACGAATATGAACCGATTCCGTTTTGCAGTAATCGGGTAGGGACCCATTATATCCACTGCAATAACTTCAAACGCCCTTGATGGTTTTATACCTCCAAGAGGAGCCATTTGTCTGTTGGGACCTTTTTTATATGAAGCACATATATTACACCGTTTGATGTGTACCTTTATATCTCCAACCATGCGGGGCCAGTAATAATTTCTTGAAACAGCACGAGCCGTCTCTTTTACTCCAGGATGACCTGCAGATACTGAATCGTGATACTCCCTTAGTACTCTCCTTCTGATTTTTGCCGGTACTACGAGTTGTAGGGGTAGATTTCCATTATTTTTCCATAGGGCTTCATCTCTTATCACAAAATCACCTTTCAATAATTGATCGGCTGTTGTCAGTGAATCGCGTTGATCTAACTCTTTAAGTCGGGTTATTTTCGCTAGGATACTCTCGTCTTCGTACTGGCCACGCGCGACGATGGCTGTTAAAGAGAGTTCTCCCTCGGCCTCGACGTTGTGAGAATGATGTTGTGAGAGGGATGCACCTTGTAGGGGTTCCGTTTCAGTGTGCATCACCATGACCTCAGAATCGTAAGGGCAGATTTCACCCCCAACATCAGGATACATAGTCCTATCAAAATCATCCGGCTGGATGTCATCCATAAGTTCAGTTCCTGGATTCCGCGATAAAGCATCAGGAAGAGTGTTCTGTACCCCGGGTAAATGTTCTAGTTTAAACGTAAATTCTTGTAGCAATAGCGCCCACCTAGTCAGTTTAGTTTTCTCATTTTTCGATTTGTGCAGCCAAGTTAGAGCTTTATTATCGGTACGCAAAACAAATTCCCTACCCTCTAGATACGAACGATATTTCTTTATGGCCCACACTGCGGCCAGGGCTTCTTGTTCATTACTATGATAGCGCTGCTGAGCGCCGGTCAGTCGTGCGCTTGCGTACGATATTACATCCCTATTCCCATCTTCATTCTCATGAAATAGCACTGCCGCGACGCCTATATTACTTGCGTCGGTCTGTAAGAAAAATGTGCGTGTAAAATCAGGTCTAGCTAGAGTAAGTGGACCTTCCATAGAAAGTTTGACATTATTCATTGCATTCTGGGCCGCACCCGTCCAGCGGAATGGCCTTTTATTGCACAGTAAATCGGTAAGGGGTGCAGTGATTTCAGAAAATCGAGGAATATACTCGCGTAACCAATTACACACGCCTAGGAACCTTCGCACTTCCTTCCGGCTTGTAGGAGCCAAAGCATTTAGAACCGCCTGTTCGTGAATTCCCTGAGCGTGGTTGCCATCTGCGGTAACAACGTGTCCTAAATAATTAATTTCTTTTGCGGCAATATAACATTTATCGGCGGCCAGTTTAAGCCCATATATAGACAACCGTTCGAGAACTAGCCGGAGATGTCGTCGGTGACCGGCCCAATCCTTCGAGTATACAATAATGTCGTCTAAATATACCAAACAAAAATCTCGGAGGTAACCGGCGAGAACTTCCTGCATCAGTCGTTGAAAGGCGCCGGGCGCGCCCTTTAACCCGAATGGCAATACTTTGAATTGAAAGGTTGCACCGTCGGGTACTGCAAATGCTGTAAGCGGCCTTGAACTTTCGGTTAGGGGCATTTGCCAATAGCCCTTTTTCAAATCGAGGCTTGAAAATACTCTCGCAGTACTCAGATCCTTTAAAGTTTCGTGGATGATAGGTAGAGGAGGTGGTTCTTCCTCGGTGACGTCATTCAAGCGTCTATAATCCACGCAAAACCGTCTTTTTCCGGAACCTTTTTTAGCAGCCATCACCACGGGAAAACTATATGACGATCGACTAGTCTCGATTACTCCATCGGCGAGCATGCCTTCTAGTTGATCGTACAGGTCGCGTTTCTTTTCATCGGACATTCTATGCGGTAGCATGCGAATAGGTGTTAAGTCTTTTAATTTTATCTCATACGGTGATACTTTTGCGGGACCATCGTAAGGACCAAACGACTCTTTAAACTCGGTTAGAAGAGATCGCATCCCGTCGCATTCACCTACTGGAACCGAATCAATATTGGGAATAGAGTGTTCTAAGTCCCACCCGCTTGATGGAAATCGTTTCTCCGGTACGAAGTGGATGCTTGCCCTTTCCACGGAGCCAAAATTTACACATTTCCGTAGAAAATCAATAACAACTTCCTCTCGAATCATCCACGAATGGCCTAGGATGACTTCTTCTCTTAATCCATCTACAGCTAGGAAGAGGCTAGTTCGCTCGCTATTGAGAACTGACCATTTTAATTCGACCTCCCCTGTAATATTGATGTCGATTCCTTTGTGTGCCAGATTTAATTTTCGTGGGGTTACAGATTCTATAATTCGCGTCGCAACTAACTCGCTTCTTATAAGATTATGCGTCGAGGCAGTATCGATTAACGCCTTGTATTCCACACCTCCAATATGAATTCGAATCTTTGGGAGCGCTGATATTTTCCCCATGTTCGTTGTTGCCGTATTACATTGTATAATTTCCTGTGCGGGCGGTAGCCAAATATTATTCTGGGGACAAAGATTTTTTTTATTTAATTCGTCTGTCGGGAAGGGCCGGGTCGCGGTTCCCCTCGAGCGACCGACCCGTGTTCGTTTTTTGATTCTTCCCGAAGACGCTTAAGTACCGGGCACTCTCGCCAACTGTGGCACCCCGGGCAGTATTCACAATTATCGTACGAGTTTAACCGTGGATTAACGAAGTTCCTCCGCTCACGGCTATCCTCATATCTCCCATACCTTCTTGGTCCCCAAGAATTCTGGTCTCGCGATATATTTCTAGTGACCTCGGGTGGTGGATTTTTCGACACGTTTTCAAAGGTGAGTGGCGTAAAGTCTAATTTCTCAGCCTTTTGTTTGATTTTTTCCAAATCAATGCCACATGCTGTCCAGATTTCGAGCGGTTCTCGATACTTCGGCCGCATTAAAGAAACGATTCTCGAGATTAGGATCTCGTCCATTTTCTCCCCAGGAAAGAGTCTCGAATATATTTGTTCCTTTTCTAAAAGAAACAGTAGAGCGCTTTGGTCTGCGGGTTGTGTCCCAGCATGCAGATGCGCTATCAGAGTCGAGCGGGCTGCTTCGGTTCCATAGCGGTTTCTCAAAAGCGACTTGAACTGGGTCCATGTCCAGTTCCCTTGGCTGTGAGGACGCCACCACGATCGCGCATCTTCGCGTAATCCCAAAGCTGCTTTTACGGCTTTCGTTCTATCGGAATGAAACAATTGTGCAAATATGGCTTCACAAGCCTGTATATACTCCTCCGGGTCTTCAGCGGGGCGGCCCGAGAAGGTGTCTTCCAAACGACCGCCGGCTGGTGGACCTGAAGGGATGTTGGGCGCCACGGTGTTTTGATAACCCTCTTCCCGGTGAGGGGGAATGTCTTCCATATTCCGAGAATTTAATTCCTCCGGAATCGCCGCTAACACACTATTTCTCGTAATTGGCATGATTTTGTATAATGTTCGTTAGCTAAACAAGAAGAATTCCAATTCGAGAGTTTTAATTTACCCCAGTTACAATGCTCAGTCGTGAGTTCGGGATATCGGACACAATCTAATATCCTACTGAAAAAAATGTATGTATTTTTTCAATAAGCCCCTTATGTTGGGCAGCCAATTGTCATCTAAGTCTCTTAGGCATACTTTTTAGCCCTTCGTGTTTAACAGAGATATAGGACAAGGCCAAGGTAAATTAAAACTCTTGAATATCTTAAAATATACTATATTATGATAAATCTTAACACTAGCATACAAATTTATCCTTAAAACTAAGAAAAAAAGAAATTACCAAAAAAAACTATATAATAAAACTATCTAAACTAATAGTTTAGGGGTTGTCGATCAACTGTAGTGTCAGGACGTATAATAACCATATCGACTAACCTATCCGAAGAAACTATTCGTGCTGGTCTTCTGCATCCAATAAGCAGGCGGCAGCTCCGGGAGAGGTGGCCCCTCAGGTATAGGGAGCACGATGAGCGAGGATGCTTCCTATGCCCCTTGCGTCCAGCGCGTGCACGGCGATACAGAAGGAGGTAGCCCCTTTGGTGGAAGAGCTCACGATGGGCGAGGACGATTCGCTGCTGCTTCGCCCCCAAATCGAAAGTCTTGTCAAGGATGGAGTAGCACGGCACAACAGTCACAAGTCTATTATTAACACGAAGATAACACTTTCACTGCGGCACTAGCGTGACGGTTATTAATTATTATTTATATATTGTCCCTTAAATTTTAATTAAATTAGTTGTCTAGTTGCACGGTGGTGCTGCCTACTGGCTGCTTCCACGCGCGGTCGTCCACTGCCTGCCTATATTTTTGTTCGACAACCCCTCTGATCTGTAATCTAAACCACATGTTATTCCTCATTGGTCCGCTCAACTGAGCGCTGGACACATTTGGTGCGTGCGGGAAGAAAGACCGAGAATACCGGCGAGTCCATCTCTTGGTTCGGGGTGAAATTGACACGTGTGGCAAATTCCAAGTGCACCCCACAACCCGATACAATGGACTCGTCCACCCGTGGCTCGACGCAAGAAAACGTGCTAACAGGCCAATACCAGGTACTAGCAGGTACGTGCAGCATCCGTTGGCGTGCCTATCTCAAAGTCGCCAAAGAGCTTAATTTCTGTTACTTCGGTGCGCATAACAATACGAATAAAAATGTATGTTTTCTAGAAGTTTTAGAGGTTATAGGAATGATATGTTTTACCTTTCTAAGGCAATATCGAATGTATGTTATTCCCAAAACCACAATGAAACTTTTAGAAAACAGACATTTTCATTCGTATAACAATGTAGCTTATACAATTCATAATTTTTGCCGAAACACTATAATACTTTACATCATTAAGTGTGTATTATTTATTTGAAATACTGTTATTACGCATCACAATTTATTTATATTTTATAAACAGCTAGTTTTTAAACAACGTTGGCTGGCGAAACAGTTTTTGCGACAAACTCATATAAATAAAATGTAATACATAATAACAATGTTTCAAATTGAAACATGTTATATTCTAGCTTATTAAATAAGACTTGTGTTTTCATTAAGCTGTTAAGTGGAGTGGGTGATACGGGAGTAGGCTGGTGTAATGCGTGTAATGTAACGTAAACAAAGTTAGTATGTAAGTAAAGAAACGAAGCTCATTAGTTATGCAGGCTGTCCGCGAGCCACATGACCTTTAGAGCGACCCACTAGAGCGGCCTGAGGGGAGGGGGTGTAATTAACTAACACTGTCAGCAGCCGTCAAGTATTTCATTCGGCCCTCGACCCTAGGCACCAGGGCTGGCTCCTTTACCGGATAAAATGTTTGGTGTCACTGATTTTCACCTTTGAAGTCATTCGTCCTCGGTTTGGGGTTGATAAAAAATTGGTATAAGGTTTCTCCGATTACGAATTTCGGCCACCATATCTAACCTACCCACGGTTCGATAATTTAAAGTTCTTCATCTATTCTTCCAATTTGGATAATTTCTTCAAAAATATTTGAAAGTTCATGCTGGTGTTGGTTTGTTTTAAGTGCCTAATTACTGCTTATTAAAAAAAACGGTGGATACGTGGAACATAAATTAAATATACAATATGTGCACCATCTAAAAATAACATTTTGTATTAAATAATTATTATTTGGTTATTTTATTTTATATCATTGTATTTTGTATTATTTGTTTTAGATTTTTTTGTGGATGTTGGACGATCGAAGTGTGCGCGGGAGATGCCTATTGGTGGCAATGAGGTTCGCAACCCATCACACCGCGTCTCCCGCGGGGCGAAAAGAGAATAATGGAGTGCCGCTTCGGTTAAAGTGTGACAGTCCATTCTTTCTGCCTACCCTTTTGATGGTTAGTTTCCATGTATGTCTTGTGTCGCATACAGTCACCAACATTTTTTCGAATTATATCGAACTGTTTCATCCGTTCTCCCAAGGTCCCCACTTCACTACCCTTATGGTCTATTTTTCGTCTACCAATCTGGAAACGTGTCCAACAAATGACCATTTGAGTTAAGCCACTCTTTTGACAACGTCTGTTACTCCCGATCTCCTACGTATTTCAGTATTTTTTATCCGGTCTGGGAATAAGCAGAGTTTTACATGTATGTGTATTATTTTAAATATTATGCGATTTATGTCTTCTCTATATTTTTCAATGATTGCGAGTATCGGAGATATTCAAAATTGATACTTTCAAAACGCTGTGCTAGCAATCCATATATCCAATACGTAACCTAAGTCTAAGTCACGAGGACTGAGGCTTGCTCCAAAATATTCAGTTTATTATCATCTAAAAAAGGTGAAACTCTTTTTTTCTTTCAGTCGGTAGTTGCCCTTGCATTACGTATTCCGATAACTTCCGGATATACCACGCCCTAATGAGAGGGAATTAATAATGAACCCTTGTAATACAGAAAATTAGGGAATAAAGTTTCATAATTTATTCTCATCGAAAAAATAATAAGAGAACAGTTTGATTGAAATTAGCTTTCTTTTAATCGAAACAACATCCGGTTTGAGTTGTTTATTTGTTATTTTATTTGAAATAATGTCTAAAAAGTTTTTGAATACAAAAATACTATACTAATAAATTGATTGGAATATTAAAGGTTTCACAAGGTGTTAGTACAGAGAGAGTTTAACTTAATCGAAAGTTTAACTTAATTGAAAATGTGGAGTTTTTTAATATTTTTTTTTGTGAAACATGATAAAAACATATTAGCCTACAATAATAACAGAACGGCCTAATCATAAAATATAGCATATATCATAGAATAGTACTTATTTGTATTGTTCGCTCTGTATATTATGTATCATGCACAAATTTGATATGATATAAGACGATTGATTAAATAATGCATATTTGTATGTGTAAGGTTAGAGAATAATGGTTAACGAGTTCTGCGCAAACAAAGTTGATGGAAATATAAGTCGAGGCACTGCCGAAATAATTAATTACTTAAAGGTAATGTTCGAAGTCGTAAAAATATACGAGCGCAAATGGTACGATGTAAGTATTCTAATGATTGAGTTGATGGTGTAGGGAACACAATACTTAACATATTAATGTTGTTATTTTAATTTTTTTGTAAAGGTTCATAGTAAATAATAATGTGTATTTTTTATTATTAAAATTTTGTTTATAACATATACGAGTATATTTAGTTTAATTCTATTTATTCTTACACATAATCTTAATGGATGGCGCTAGTGTAGATTGTACTAAAAAATGTGAAGTGTTTCTCAACATGGTGGCATATATACATCTTCCGAAAATTTGTCAGAGGTGGTGGTCGTAAGAAGGGAGGAATGGGGAATGTTACAATTAATCCTTAAAAATTCTACTTAGGTTTATGCCTTCGACCGGTTTCAGCAGCTCGCTGCCATCTTCAGGAATTTAATACCTCTTGAAACTTAGATTCGAATGATTGCAAAATAAATTCTTAAATCATTTAAATTCTTGGTATAAGTTAAAATAAAAGTCTAGTATGTAAGCAAACTGAAACCATGGTACTATGATAAATGCTTACTACCCCTTTGTCATTGTCACTTTATTAATCCCGCCCAATTAGAAAATCTAGGGTTTTCGTTTATTTAATACTTCCCGATCAGAATAAAAATAATGCCATTTGTTAACAATGATTTGAAATCTTCAAATTAATAATCTTCTTAAATTTGTTTTTAAAGTCTCTCTCATGAATTGTCCCGATATAACTTCCTTTCACCCTTCTTCTTGCATTTATATAAATATATGATTAAAAACTTTAAAATTGTGTTCTTTTTGCAATTTTAATATATAATTATCATATTGTATATGCTTATTTGTATGATTGCCAGACAATGAAAAAAAATTTGTGGGCCGATGTAACCTTGCCGGGAAAGGGCCGGCAGGCGACGAACGGGAAAGTATTTTTTTAAGCAGCCATTGCGCGCTTCATATTTCATGGTAATTGACTTTCATCGCTCGCGTTATTGTGGCTGCGGCAATTAGAAAGAAAATGATATTCTTTATTCTCCGCTCAACACGTTAACACATCGAGGGGACACTCGCTAATGGCCGGTGGTTAGCTAGACTCCCTTATTTATGGAAGGAGGTCGAGGGTGGCGCTTGTTTCACAATCTTAGAACTGAAGGCCAAGAACTTTACCAACCATGTTAACTGCGTCTCCGACAATCCTGAAGACACACGATCATTGAAAATGGTTAGATGTTTGTTCAGCCAATTATTGTACGCGGTCGTTAGAATCGTTTTGTATATTTACAAGTAGTGTTAAATGAAAAATAAGTCGAGGAAGTCCGAAGAAGACATAGCATGAGCAAATTAACTGGAAAGCGGCCATGTTCATAGATTTAACAATCGTCGTGCGTGCGTATCATGCTGTGTAAATGTAGAAGAAGGCGAGAGTTATGTCAGTGTAGCATTCCCCTTCTCTGCCTACTGCGTGATGGTTAGTTAGTTAGTTAGTTATTTTCGTCCAAGGCTGTAATTTTAATCGCATCATTATATCATTAACAAAGCATTTGATACACCCTCAGCAATGCAAAAAACTTCGTCGTTAGATAAATGATTTTTTTACGCAGAATGATGCAATATGATAAATCCTACATTAAAATAGGCAGTTGTTTGTAGCGCCTGATGATGTCAAGATGGGTAAGTGAAACAGCTGTCGTGAAAATCTTATAAAAATAACAGTATCATATTATTAATATGTATGAAAAAACGATAGTTTTCATGGAAATTTATTATAATGTTTATGTATGTCATACATAAACATTATAATAAAACTCCTTGAAAACTAACGTTTTTTCATACGTATTAATAATTTAATATGGAGCTTTATATCATTGTTCAAGAAACAATAAATAACAGTATTATACATAGCAATGTTTCAAATTGATAAAATTCAAAATAGGAACGATTGATAATGATAAATGAAATAAGGAATAAGATAGTAGTAGATTCAAAAGAATTGCCAATTAGAGGATCATCAATCGTGCAAGTAACGCGTTCCGGAAATATAAAATGGTGGCAAGTTAGGCCCGACCAAACCAAACGTACCGGGAGGGCCGCCCGTTATTAATGGCCGCGGATGGGGCAATGTCTCGTTTGGAACAAGGAACCGGAGCCAGATTTAACAACTGCTGTAAATATTTACTGCCCAATATTTGTAAAATATTACCGGAGGAGGGGGGCGTTGGACGGTGGCTGTAAATATCGTTTCAATATTTATTGCGAATAAAGTTTCCATTCTTCTTAATTCCATGTGAAATAATTGATACGAATGAAAACGTCTGTTTTTATAGAAGTTTTATTATAACTAGGTGCAACCTGCAAATTATTCACTGAAGTTAGACAAAGTATACATTAAGTTTCATGGTTTATTTGTTTGTTTTATGTCATACACCAATAATAAAACAAAATTCAAAATAAAAACGTTCTCGGGAATATGCATTTCGAATTACCTTTGCAGGGAATCAAAGTATTTCTCTCTCGCTCTCTTGTATTCATAATTCAATTCTCGTTTTCCTTCTTTGACTACAATCGTGAGGGGTTTTTGACTATTTACATTGCGATTTATGGGAATTATATGTTTTGCCTTTCTAAGGCATTATCAAATGTACGGTATTTGATAATGCCTTAGAAAAGCGAAACATGTCATTCCTTTAAATTATAATAAAATATACATTTTCATCTGTATTAAATATGAAGTTATAAATCAAAACAATTAAATGTTTACTATTACAAATTACCATTATTTTATTCGTTTTTTTAATTGCTCTTTACATTATTACAGCTCGAGCCCAAATCGATGTGAAGGATAGGCATCTAATCTATCGCCTATACCTGACCAAATACAACAATCAGTGTGACAATCACATTACCGTTGCCGGGAATGGAAACTATGACATTTGGTGTGACACTTGCCACTCAGCCACGAGGACGTCCTTGTCGTCAAATCTCATACACTCTCTTGAATGGCATATAATACATTTCTAGCAAAAGAGTTACTCAATCTCTACCCAAAATGTGATGTATAACACATTAGGAAGCACGTTCTCCATCATTATTTGTATGTTTGAATCTTAAAATTTACCCTCTTTACCCTGTAATTTCTTCTGTAGGAGCTTTGGTGAATAGGCTTCTAGAATTACTCTTATTCGGCAAATAATTTTGTAAAAGCCGGGAGCAAGGAACAGGAACCGCCGCCGCCTCAGTTTGTTGAGCCTACGCCAATGGTAACAAATTTCCTTCGCATATCCAATATCAGTGTTTACAGAGATTAGCGTTCTCTCAGTAGACGAGCCGGTTTGGCTTCAAAGCAAGAAAAAACAATTTCGCTATCAAAGTATTTTAGTGTCGCACATTTCTTCTTGGCTTTTGGTTCTCTTCGACCCACGCAACCCGCGAATCATCAAACAGGCGTATCTTATTTTTCGCCTTTAAAAATATTTAAAAAGCATGCATTAATATTTTGAGAAAAAAGTATTCATAGATTATATTTTTCAGACCCCAATTATTTGCGAAAAATTAGAGTTTTAGATTATTTGTATATTTCATATTATCGATGAATCGACCAATTTCTAGAAGCTTTATTATATTTTGTTATGGAAATTAATTCATAAGATTTTCCCAAAAATATAAAAAAAACTATGTTTTATTGGAATCTTGGGAAAAACTCCATATAACCTGTCTTTCTCGACCGACATTTCGAAGATCGTCAAAGTTTCCATTATCAGGATCATCTAAAATGTCCGTTTTGAATCAAATTATTTATGAAGTACAGAGTTACACATCACTTGAAAGATTTAAAATAGTGTTATTATTATATTAAATATGTAACATTAATTAAAACAGCCATTACATAGGAAAGAATGCGGGTAGAACACCACAAATTATATCCAGATGGGTGCCCCGCGAAAGGAGACCAAGAGGCAGGCCAAGGAAAAGATAGGCGGATTGCGTGGAAGAAGATTGGGAGAAAACGGAGGGAGCTGGGGAATGAAGAGAGATGACCAGAGACAGAAGTCAGTGGAGGACCGTTGTGGGGAGGCCGAGCCCCACACCGGGATGTAGCGCCGAGAAATGATGAATGATGATTGCATTAATTATAATTACACATTTAATATTATTAATAGAGTATAACATCACTCAAATCAATCTGTGCGGAATTAGCGAAATTGATGTGCATGAAGGACACCACGGAAGAATGTTGTGAAGGAGAGAGAGTTAGGAGAGAGATTTCCGGTGAGAACAGTATGGTGGTCTATTATTTCTGTCAACCCTTTTTTGCGACGGCGTGAGGAACCCATCACGCCGTTAGTATTACATTATTGTTCAAGAAACAATGAGTACGAAAACAAATGTTTACAGTTATACAAGATATTCTATTTTCAAACCAAACAAGTTGCAACATAGCTTATATTATAAATGAAATAATAAAATTAAATAACACGAAACTATTCCATTTTAATGAAGATGCCAATGAGCTATGCTAATTGTAAAGATTTTGAAAGCGCTCGGTCACAGTCAAAATTGATAGACGATTATAAAACAACAAATCTATTTAATTTTTAATTACACCATAAATGATTTTTTCGCGACTCTACAAAAAATATATACAACAATACTAGATACCCCTCTCAAGCATTAGGCGTCGAAAATAAATGAACGAGTTTCTTATACAGCTTTTTACCGCAATATGGAAAATGTAATCAAAACAGTATTTTACTAGCTACTGAGCTTTTTTGACAGCCCACGCTGGGCGCGAGTTGTTGACCACTAATGTACATGTATAGAGAAGGCGATACACAGCGCTAGGGGCTGCTGTGATGGAACATATATCACTAAGGCCACACCAAAGATAAAATACAGTTTTTACGACTTTACGAAATAAGAACATTGTATTCCGTATACTACAAATATTATCGTCAAATATATTTTATATCTGAATCCAACAGATAAACGTATCGGCTGTCATAGTTTAACTTGGAATAGTGGAGCTACGAAATTTTTGGCTTATGAAATTTAATTCTATTAGGAATATTCTTGATAGCCTGCAATATTATCGTGAACGGTGAAAATCTGGAACAATTGGATGAATTTGTTTATTTAGAAAGTATGTTTACACAGAAAAAGAAGGGTTAGAGCAGGCAACAGAGGAAATCGTGCACTTAAAGTTGTCATCGCAAACAAAAGCCTACACAAAAAATCTAAGATGGCAGTGCAATGGTGTTTTTGTGCCGATACTTGTATGGAAGTTAAGCGTGGAATTGGGAAAAGAAGGATGAAAGTAAAATCAATGCAGTAGAAATGAGATATGAACGGAGGGTCGTTAATATGGTTTGGGCACATGGAAATAATGAATGAAAACAGAATGGTGAAGAAAGTATATGTAAACGACGTGAACTAAGCTAAAAATAGGGAAAGCCCGAGGAAAACTTGCACGATCAAATCAATAAAATATTAAATGTCGGACATGTAAGGAGTCGGAGAAATTAACATGCGTGCATGACACGATGTATTTCTTTCTGCCTTCCCCTCCGGGGAGACGGCGTGATGGTAAGTTAGTTAGTTAATTAGATACCTTAGATAATTTATGGAGCTTTCAATGTCGATGAATTAATAAACGAACTATCGTGTCAGTTCTCAAGGAAGACAAACACAAATAATATACTCTTACATTTTCATAGTTATTCTTCTTCATCTCGGCGCTACATCCTGGTGTGGGATTTGGCGTCCTCCACAAGAGTCCTCTACTGGCTCTTATCCATAGTCAAGTCTCCCCATTCTCCAGATCTTTATATTTTACCCTAGTCCTCTTCCTCAGAGCCATAAGTATGTAGTAAAAAAATTATCATGCTTGTATGAATATATATGGATGGACGCTGGAGGATGAGACTTATAAAATCCAAAAAAATCTTGAGCTTGAAGTACTGATTAACTAGAAAACAGTTGTCAGATTCTGTAAGTCTCAATGCCTATGGTGGACTGGCCATGTAGAAAGAATGCCAGAGGGTAAAACGCCAAAAAATGATATCCAGATGGGGTGCCCGCGAAATATATCAAGAAGCAGACCAAGGAAAAGATGACTTTAAAAATAAGACCGATTTTTTTAATATTCTCAGTTTATTCTCAAGATTTACACGAAAGAATCATGTTGTAATGTTATGAGTAATATGATAAAGTTATTTATAAATATTAATAATTACAACATTTATCATATTAAAATATTTTAACTACTCGTATTTAAGTGACTCTAATATATTTAAATAATAAAAACAAATGAATGTTCATAAAAAAATCCTTTATTTATTTAGTGTGCTTTCACTTGTGTATATGTTCGACCGGTTTTGGCAGCTTACTGCCATCACCAGAAGATGGCAGCAAGCTACCGAAACCGGTTGAACATAAACAAAAGTGGAAGCACACTAAATAGTTTAAATAGATAATAATAAAGACATTTTGTATATATACATTTTTTATTGTTTAAAATGAACTTCTACCAAGAAATTTCAATTAAAATTTTAAATATCTAATATATTTACTTATAACACATTATTTTATATTGTTTTATTCTCTGCAAATGTCTGAGAATTAAATTACTTTTAAATTTTTAATGTGTAAAAAAAAGTTTATTTATAATGAGTGACATCGTCATAAGTGTTATGTTTAAATAAATATTTCTACAATAAATAGGAAAGGAGATGTCAAAAAAAGAAATATAGATTTTTTTGTTGTGTAGTTAATATTTCGTCACATGATTTATAGATTCACGAATACACGGAAGTGACCGCCAACTTTTCAGATTCTCCGCTTGTAACTGATTTATCGACATATTAAGTAATTTGTGGGAATTTTTTTAGTCAACAAATAATAGTTAATGTACGAGTATAAGCCGACACAAGTAAAAGCATTCGAGTAAGAATCTATACAAAAACATTGTATTTTGACATTCACAGCTAGTTAACGTAATATTTTGTTTTTGAATAATGTAGTTGTTAATCTGAGATCATTTTTTACGTTTGTAATCTATTATAGTTTATATTATTTGTTTTTTGAATGTATACAAATACTTGTAGACAAATATTGAATTTTACCCATTGCGGGTTGAACATTTTTAAGGATTAATTGTATCTCAATAGAGACGAAGATGTATTTTTTTTGTAAACAGAATATGGTAGTCGAGGAGTTTACAGGACTAATGACCTGTCATTGGTTGGGTTAAGCGATCACTTTATGTTAACAACCACTTCTTACGACCACCACGTCTGACAAATTTTTGGAACTTGTGTATATGCTACTATGTTAAATAACTTCACATTTTTAGGTCAATAAACACTAGCGCCATCTATTAAGATTATTTGTAAGCATTCAAAAAAATTACATCTTCGTCTCTATTGAGATACAAACAGTTTATATTACTTTTAAAATATACTTTGACGTGTTGTACTTATTTTTTGTTGAATCGCTCTTTATATCATTACAACGCGAGCCAAATCGATGTATAGGTAATAGCTATCATAGTCATCTCGTGACATGTGATAGGTAGCTAATCTATCGTCATTTTATTGTGACGTGTATCAGAACAAATATAGTGTAACAATTACACTGCTATTGCCGGGAATCGCACCCAGGACCTTTGGTTTGGCAGTCATAGCACTTACCACTCGTCCACGAAGGTCGTCGTTTAGGACGAAATGCTTTCGCTTTCTGTGTATGTTTAATTAAAAATTAAATAAAATCATGTTTTTTTTTAATAACAACGTCTATATTTTGACAGCGACAGGCAAGCATCGACAGACCGGAGTCACTAGTTTGTCGATACCAGCCAGCCTGGTGAAACCGGTCGCTGTCAAAATATAGGCAAAAGTGTACGTAATTATTAAAAAAAACATCGTTTTATTTAATAACTATTAAAATTGAACGTCCAATAAGAGATTTTAGTAAAATCATTAGATCATCCTTTTTTTTAGGTATAAAATTTTCACCGATTAAGAATCTTGTTTATAGGTAGGTTTCAAACAAAGTGCCGAGAAACTACGAGTGACCCAAAGATCCATGGATAGAGCCATGTTAGGAATAAGCCAAAAAGACAGAGTCAGAAACGATACGGTGAGAAAAAAAAGGGGGACTGATATCATCCACCAGGTGGCGACTCTAAAGTAGCAAAGGGCAGGTCACGTAGCTAGAAGCTCAGATGGAGATCGTGGACGGCGAAGAGAAGTGCAGGGCGACTGCAACTACGGTGGAAGGAAGATCTGAACAGACACGTCAGAATAGCCTGGATGCAGTAGGCACAGGACAGAGTGTCATGGAAGTGAATGGAGGAGGCCTTTGTCCAGGAGTAGAGAGGAATAGACTGAGGAAGAAGAAGAAGAAGAAGATGTAGGTGCCATGAAACATTTTATTATTATTTAGTACACAAGTCAAGATATAGAATATAAGTTTTCGAAAAATATTTGATAATGTGATTAGTTACTGATTAGTTACAAAACATGATTAGTTACTTACAATAAAACTTCGTATTTCCGTTAATATAAATGAATTAACAAGGAGTTCAATGCTCAAGAAACTATAAACAAATACTGTGAAATACATTTGAATGAAGCCCGTTTTAGAATTCAATTGGTTCAGATTCAGGTGAAATGGTTTCTATTAATCTCGAGTTGATCCGAGTATCATCCAACGCGAACCTTTAATCAGGTGCCGAGGGATCGCGGCCGGCCCGCCCCCGCCCCCGCCCTCGTCTCCGTCCCCGCCCCCGACCCGCCCCCCGAGCGGGCTGATTTACACCCAAGCGGCCGCAATAGCGTAAAAGCCGTTAAGTGTTTCGCACAATTATCGCTAAGAAACAAAAGCCTGACTAAATTAGCCGCGAGCCGATGTTGGAGCGAGGGTAGGCCGCGCTAATTGAGTCGGAAGTGTCGGAGTGCACAAGGAAGTGGGCGAGCGGACATACGCGATGGACTTTACTCACCGACAGCCTAAGATCTTATTACTCAAGTACCTACTTGTAGCTTCTCTATTTTCATAAAGGAATCTCTGTAATTATGCAAAGACGTACGTGCACTTACAATAAGATGAGAATCTATAAAGCATTCGTAAGACCAATAATAACAGACAGCGACAGCACAGATTGTTTTACCTACCGGCCGCCAGAACCAATCTGCCTCTGGTGACACAGGTGGGAAGAGCAATTAGTCTGCTGAACGCGGTCTCCTCGGAGATCGACGTCTTTCATGTTAGTGAAAGTATGTTCAGAAGGCAAATACTCTTAATTCTGGAGAGTATCCTGTCTTCCTAATGTTGAACCATCTCTCATTGCGTTTCTGGTAGTATACTATACATAATATATTATTTTACCTGTTCTCAAAAGATGCCTTAAAAATAAATTTTGTAATGTCTGTTGATGAAATAAACTGATTTGATTTGATTTGAACATATGGCGTCGAAGCAAGGGCAGACACTAAGAGCCAAACAAGTTTTGAGGACTTCCGAAATGAAGAGGACGACTGAGGATGATAGCAGGCAAGACAGTGAAGGATCGCGTGAGGAACACCAGAATAAGAGAGATATGTGAGGTTGAGGATATTATAAGATGGAGCAGACAGCGAAAAAGAGACTGGAACGGTCATGTTCAAAGAATGGACACCGCCAGACTCCCCTATATTGCATTGCATAATCAACCTCATGGGACTCGTCCTCGTGGAAGACCTCCTAAATATGGAAGGACAGCTGAAAATCTACCTACCAGGAGGAGCAACACTCTGGAGAACAGACCACATAGGTCTACAATAAGCAAGAATAAGAAGAAGAAGAAGAAGTACGTGCACTTGCCAAAATAACTATTAAAAAATATGCCTAGTAAAAAGAGCTTTAATATTATTTTGATAAATTCCTTCTACTTCTGAGCCATTTTCATTCCACTGCTGGAAAAAGGCATCTTCTAAACTCTTTCAACATTTTTTATCTTGGGATATCTGTTGTCACCTGTAACCCGCAAGTTGATGAATATCATTCGTTCACACCCCAAAAAAGGTGGACGAAGATTACAAAAAAGGTAGACGGATGAAATTGATAAAAAGAGCTCTTCTTCTTCTTCTTCCTCAGCTATCTCTCCATTGCTGGATACAGGCCTCCTCCATTTTCTTCCACTCCCATCTAGCTTTTCTTTGCCACATTTTACCCGCGACAGGGATAATGTCGTGTGGCTACCTTTTTAGGGTCAGCCTATTGCTTTTTTTCTATCCCATGGTCTCCATTTGAGGATTCTGGGTGCCCATCACTCTGTTCCCTGTCTGGTGACATGACCTGCCCACTGCCATTTCTGCTTAGCGATAAGGTCCATTATGTTGTTCGGCGTCTTATTTCTTCATTTCTTATTTTGTCTTTTAGACATACGCCTAACATTTGTCGTTCCATGGATCTTTGCGCACATTTTAGTTTATGTACCGTATTGCCAGTTAGCGTATCAAATCAAATCAACTCATTTTATTTTCTCAAAAGATATTACAAACAACAATTTTAGTTCAAAGCATCTATTGAGAACAGGTAAAACATAAAAATATATCATACCAGGAACGCATGAGAGATGGTTCGACATTAGGAAAACATAATACTCTCCAAAGTCTAGAGTATTTGTCTTCTGAACGTACTTTTACGAATATGACAGACGTCGATCTCCAAAGCAATCATGTTTAGCAGTTTGATTCCTCTCCCCACCGGCATCACCAGAGACAGGTTGGTTCTGCATACTGGGAGATAAAACGGTTTGTGCTGACGCTGTCGAAGATAACAATCTGGAACATAAAGATGGATAGCCTCCAAGATAACGGAGTTCTTAAAGAATCCCCTGATAAGTCTGAATAAATGGGTAAGTGTGCACCCATCTTCTCTTATCCTCAAACTATTGGTTCCCAGCATGTCCAAAAGGAATGCAGTGGGATAAAGCCACGGATAGCTTTTAAACTCTCTCATGTAGAGATAACTCAGAAATCTTTTCTGAACCTTCTTTAACATGAGCGAGTATCTCGCCTCGTGGGGACTCCATATCACCGAACCACACTCGAGCCGACTACGGACCAACGAGTTATACGAAATTCGCAAAACATAGGGATTCTTGAAAACTCTTCCAGTTCGGAGAATAAATCCCAACATTTTCAGTGCAACTCCACATATTTTCTCGATGTGATGGTTCTCTCGATGGTCCTAATGGTTTTCAGGCAATAGGTGTTCTCGGGGAGGATACATGTTGCATACACTTTTCTATTCAGATTTATGGGTATGTCCTTTAGTATGTGTTTTCTTTAGTATGTGTTTCATCTTTCCAAAGGCTGCCCATCCTAATCCTATTCTCCTGGGGATCTCTGCTATCTGGTTTTCCTTCCCTAGATTGATTTTATGTTTGAGTATATGTATTCCTCAACAGCTTCTATTGTTTTAACTTCCATGGTGATGTTGCTTTTGGATGGGCTCGTGATTTTGGTCTCATTAATTTTCATCTCTAGACTGATCTTTAGGGAAGCTTCATGGAGTTATTTTATCAGAGAGAAGTTCTTCCAAGTCTTCGCTGAAAAGTATTATGTCGTCGGCAAAGCGCAGGTTACTCAGGTAAATTCCGTTGATCCTTATTCTTTTCTGTTCCCACGTTAATGTTTTAAACATGTTTTCTAGAACAAGTGTGAATAATTTGGGTGATATTGTGTCACCCTGTCTGACCCCTCTTTCTACTCGAATTTTATTTATTTGTGTGTCTTCATCTATTATTACGTCTAGTGTAGCATGGTCATATATAAACTTTGAATATCTTGAGTTGATTCTAGCATTTTCTATTTCCCATTGCTATTGAATCAAAAGCTTTTTTATAGTCAATAAAAGCTAAGTGGATATCTATGTTGTATTCGGCGCTCTTTTTGATGATTAGGCGCAATGCTTGTAAGTGGTCAATTGTTCCGAAACCTTTTCTAAATCCTGCTTGTTCCACTGGTTGGTAAAAGTCCGGCTTAAGTGTTAATCTGTTAAAAAAAAAAGCTCAAATTATGGAAAATATTATTTAAAATTGTTGTTTTTTCTTCTTACGAGTATATTTTCTGAACTAACTAAATAACCAGTCGGCCGAATGGTTAGAATACCACACTGTTAATTATTAACATACTTGTCTTTTTCCATAGAAACCCTCAACAAATTATTAGTTTTATATTACATAAAACATTTATTTAGTCACTTTAATTTGAGCTGAATTAAATGGTCTAATGTGTTCTGCTATCTATTACAATATAACTTTATGGAAATGAAATATCTCACTCTGCTTAGTGATTATAAAATATTTGATATTGCTATAGTAAGAAAAAAGTATCGTTCATATAAAATAAAATAAAACTGTTAGAAACCAAGCGCTTTAATTCGTATTTATAAGTGATCTCCGAAGCTTAGTTTGCTTTAAATGAGCTTATAATAAGCTTCAAAGGCTCTCGAAGTAACACATAATGAGAATGAATCTTGCAATCTGAGCAAGATCTATATAATATGTTTGGCGCATTCAAACATTTATATACAAGACCTCCCTGCACTAGACAGCCTCCCGCTCGCAGGGCTTGATAGGCAACCGAGTATCAGATATTCAACCCTTTGTAGTGATAAATCCAATTCTAATTGTCCAATTAACATCGGTTTTGTTTCAGTACTACAATAATTAAGACTCTTTCATCCATAGAACACAAATGTTATGTACAAATGTACCCCATCAAACAATAGCGCCATTATTGGGTGATGTTAGAGGGCATGTTAATTGGGAAAGAAGGTTATCTTAAAGATAAAGTTATTCGATATCGGAGTTTCGGCTTAGAGAACAGAACGGTTTACGTTAAATTAAGGTGGATTCGATCTTAAAAATAATTGGGTTTCAATATTTACAATTAATTTCTATTGAATAAAATAATAATACACTTTTGAGAGAATAAACTGTTTACTCTCTCTCCCTGACGAAGCTCTGGCAGGAGCGAAACCGGTTGGTGTTACCAAATTAAGCGGTTCAGATACAAATATAATACCAAAAGTGTATTATTATTTTATTTTATAATGTCACATCACAACTTAAGTGCTTCATATGAAAGTTTAACTTCTAACATCGTGTGGTGGTCTAGGGGATAGAACGCTTGGCTTCTGATCCAGGGGACATGGGTTCAAGCCTGGACACGACCAGATTCCTTCTTCATAATACTGAGTAATGAGATATTTTCTGCTCACATTGAAGATTGTAAAATAAATTCTAATATCTATGATTTAAATTCAAGGAAACACATACCATATACATACGTTGTTCGGCGTACTCCACCGCAATGTATAGATTAATTGAGCCGAAGCGTTGCTTCAATACAAATTTCGGGGATCAAGCCTTTGCGGTAGCCAGCCCACCAGCTTGGAAAAATCTCCCTACATAGGTACCTTAGATACATAAATAATCCGACATATTTCAGATGTACATTTGTTTTATGAAACTCTTTACTAACCGATCGCGAATTTAAGATACTTTAAATTTAAGGAAATTTAAGATACTTTAAATTTAAGGAAATTTAAGATACTTTAAATTTAAGCGAATTTAAGGCTTTAATTGTTAGATTAAACTAAAATTAGATTAAAATCACGTCGCAATGGGCCCTAGAGGTGATTATAATACATCACGTAAACGACGCTTCAAAAGTTTGCAAATTATTATTACTATCATTATAATTTTTTTTTTTTTGAAAGGAACATAGAAGTTCCCGCCACATACCCGAGGCTGTTATAAGGCGTAGCGGCGCCCTTTTGTCAGCTTCGCTCGTACACTCACTGGGCTTGTCCCCGGTCCATCCGGGACTTACATTTAAAGACGACAACAACAAGGGGGTACCAGACCACATTTAATCTACTCCATTCTACTTCTTTGCTCCGCTGTACTTTATTGAATAAATAAACATAATATATAATACATGAACATTTTAGGAACATTATATTAAAGATAAAAAGAATGATACAACACAGGAATATACAGCGAGAAGAACAGGAGAGGCAGAGGAGACAATTGCGGGATGGGAAAAAAAAAGAAAATGTGGAGCACAGTTTTTGGCATGTAGGACAATGGACGAGGTTTAGGAAGCATTTCATAATTGTGTATTTATTATTACTATTTCGTATTACTATTTCACCATAATATTAATAAATTATAATATTATGGTGAAATAGTAAAATAATTATGACAAATGGAGACAAAAGCTTTTAAATCATTTACATTTTTGGTATTTGAATATGCCTGTTGTAAACAGTTTTTGACCCTCATTCGAGGATTAATAGCATATCTATTGGTCTGACAGGCTCCATATAAAAACATCCCGAGCAGTGATGTATGGGCAGCGCAATGCAGTTGACCCGCGTGTGAAGCGCGCCCCTTTCATCCATTTACATATCATTAAAACGGTGTTTCCATATGTTAAATTAGCGATTATGTAAGTAATGAAAAATTATCGCATTTTACATTAATTGACCAGAATATTTTCTTTAATTAAATATATAATATAATCATATAATCATCACAAGGCAAGGGGAGCTTTCGCTATGCTTCGCCCTGTATGGCGTTCCAGTATCATTTCGAGAAAACTCAAGCTCCAAGTATTCAGCAGTAGCGTTAAAAGCGTACTGCTGTACGGATGTGAAACTTGGAAGTCTACCGCGGACATTATTGGTAAACTCCAGGTGTTTATAAATAGGTGCCTTCGCTCAATATTCAAAATCTTTTGGCCCCAAACAGTGTCAAATGCCGTTCTCTGGACCATGGCAGGCAAAAATCCGATTAGAGAACAAGTCGCTAGACGCAAATGGCAGTGGATCGGTCACACTCTGAGACGGAACCCAGCCTGCATCGCTCAGGGTGCACTAGACTGGTTCCCTATGGGGGAAATAGAAAGCGAGGCAGACCTAGAGCCACTTGGAGAAGAACCCTGCAGGACGAGGTTAAGGCAGCAGGCCTCACTTGGGATGATGTTAAGCATCATGCATGCGATAGAGTCGGGTGGAGAAGATTCCTTGAGACCCTATGCACCACGGAGGTGTGACAGGACAAAAAGAAGAAGAAGATAATATAATCATTTATCACAAACCTTCCGTCACTGTGAAATACTTTTTTAAATTAGATGGGTTTTTCTGCCTTTCATAGACATACTTTTTAATGCCTCGGGTTTTGTACAAACGGAGACGCGAAATATTTTAAATTCATATTTGATGAAAGGATACTCAAACGCATGGAAAGACATAACAAATTAATCTGTTTTTAAATAATTATAATGTAACAAAGATTTTTTTTTTATATTAATGAAATTAACATAAAATGAAATTTCTTAACATGAATGGTGAAAAGTTTTTGGTTATAATAATTCTGACGATTGAAGCAAAGATGGCAGTGCACAATGGAGTTCTTGTGCCCACCCTTATTTTTGGAAGTGAAGCTTGGAGTTGACAGAATAATGATGAAAGTAGGATAAATGCCGTAGAAATGAGGTCACTAAGAAGGATGTGCGGAAAAACAATGTGTGATAGAATATCTAATGATGAAGTAAGAAAGGAATGTAAAGCGAATGAATGCGTGATAAATAAAATGAAAAGGTCACTAAGATGGTTTGGACATATGGAACAAATGAATGAGGGAAGAATGGTGAAAAAGATATATACAAGTAGTGTGAATGGAAAAAGAAATCGAGGAAGACCAAGGAAGACACGGCATGACTAAATTAATCAATTACTGAAAGGCGGCCATGTTCGAAGTAGGAACAATCGACGAGCGTGCATGTCACGAAGTGTGAATGTAGAAAAAGCGCGAGAGCTATGTCAGGATAGAACAATGTGACAATCCTTTCTCTCTGCTTACCCCTCCGGCGAAACGGCGTGATGGTTAGTTTGCTAATTATAATTCTTTTTGATCATCCACAACCACTTTTTTTATATACGTAAATAGCCTCCAGAATATAATATTTATAATGAATGTCGAATTTGAATATGAAATTCCAAACAATTAAAAAGTCAAATATTTGATAATAAAATGAAAACACATGTTCATCGAAGTTAATGGAAACTTTTGAAATAGGTATTTATGAATTTGATCTGTGGCCGACTCTTATTCGAGGTTTGAATTCGTATTTAAGTAAATTATAAAAATAACTCTGATATTTTCATAATTTAAAAAATCAGCCATGTTAGAAATTCGAAAAATCGACGTACGTGTATGACTCGCATTATATGAATGTGGCGAAATCTAGATATATGTATCGGGTTCGAATAGTGTGGCGGTCGATTCTATCTGCCTACCCGTCCGGAGAAATGGCGTGATGGTTTGTTGTTGTTGTTGTTTTATGAACTTACATTCATATTAAAGCACTGTGTTATAAATATGTTTTTTTAACATTACAATTTATTATTTTATGGAAAAAGCGTTAAATGATTTATTCGGAAAGTTAAATACTATAGAGTCATTTCAATAAATATAATTATGGTTTGTATTTTTCACATCACTTTTTTTTATTATCGCAGACATTTTTCAGTTATTACACCATAATAATTACAACATTAATAAAATGTGGATCTACAACAAAAAATGAAGGCGAATGTCGACGAAATACTAAAGAGTTATTTAACCATTATAGTGCGGTTGACTAAATTTGCAGTTCAAAAATAGGTTTCAAATTACGGTTCGTATAAAATAAATTTTGATGCACTGGTACTATCTGTCTGAGTTACAGATGCAGCTAGCCGTAGTTCGTTTTTTTACTGTAAATAATGTCCATAATGGGGGTTAAATAACAAACTATTTTTATGAGAAGAATTGAAATGAATTGTTAGTTTTTTTAATAATATCATTTTAAGAAATTCATGAATAGAGTTGCCCAATTTATCACTATGTTAAATTAACATTTGAAGTTTGCTTTTTTTTCTTGACATTAATTTATGACATAGAAAACAAATAAGTTTTTTGCGTTGTGTGCATTTTAAAGTAATTCTCGAATGTTGATGTTGTTTATTCACAGAAATTGGTACCCAATATTGAGCAGATTGTGAGAAGTATTTCTTCAAAGTAAGATATTTATTTTGGTAAGCCTGTGTTACGGTTTTTCACGTTGGCTCTGCTTCTTAGGAAATAAGTGGTTTACCGATTCCATGCGGTGCAAAGTCCTTGAAGCTCCGGAGGCATTGGCGGCGCTTTTTGGTATCTCAAATGTGCGAAATTTAAAGCGCAAACAATGTTTAATTCACTTTGGTTAACCTGAGTGGGACTTCGAGTAGTATCATCGCATCATAACTCGGGCGTTATATTTGATTTCAAGTAATGAGATATTTTTCTATGCAGTTCATAATTTAAAAATAATATTGATTCGTATTTTTATATAAATATCTATTGATTCATTTATCAAAGCGAAGGTTTTGTTAAACTTCGTCTTTTTCTTCATGTTAATGGCTAGGTGGTTTCTTTGGTGACTTTGTGTCGTTTCCAAGGATGGTGGGTGTTATAGTAACATCACGCGTGGAGGCACATTCCTCGCACTCAGTTAAAATTGAGATTATTAACAATATCAAAATTGAACTGAAAAAAGGTTAACTTTATATTCTTTAATTATAAACCATTGAAAAAAAATAATTACGTAAGTATTCGCAAATTATCACAGTCAGTTAAATCATTATGGGTAAATCCAAGTCTCCTCATGTGATTTTTGAAATGTTGAGAATCTTTGCAGTTTCTAACTCAAAGAAAACCAAAGAAAGGTGAAAATAAAGATGAACAAATAAAGGAACTCTTATTGTTGATAATTGTGATTATTTGGTAGGTGTTCTTCTTCTTGTCCTTATTGAAGATTTAACGATATGTTTATACAGGATGAAGATGTCCAGCTTTCTCTCCATCTCTTCGGTGGTCGTCCCGTCCCTGGAGTCTCGTGCATCACGATCTTAGGAATCTTTGCTGGATCCATCCTCTCGATGTGGTCCCTCCAGAATCAGCTTCTCGGTTAAGGTATAAAAGTTCATTGTAAACAATGGAAATAAATAATTACAATAAAAACTTTAATAATATCTATTCAGTTTAATTTCACTCGATTTTGGCAGCTCGTTGCCATCTTACGGCCTACTTCTGTTTCATATAATTAAGTGAAATTAAACTAAATATATATTTTTTGCAAAATAAATATGAAAAAAATACTCTCAAATTTTATTTATAAAAAGATTTAAAAAAATCAGTACGCTCGTGTACCGCCAATGTTCAAAAGTCCTTCTATCCTGGGTATAACTAAACTCCAATCGCGTTAGGAAATCTGCTCTCCGGGAGAAGCTGTACAGATTTCGGAATTTATGTACAAATACAGGTATTTATCAATGTCGGTAAGTTGTATATTCAGGAATATTCTATCGATAAAAAGAAACGCTTTAAAGATACACGTTTTGAGAAGAAAATTTAATTCTAATAGTCTTACTGGGTTAGTAACCTTTAAAGCTGAAAAAAGGTCATGTAATTATTAAAAAGCACTTTAAGTCTAGCACTTTGATATTGACAAAAACACGAGCCAGAAATGATCAAATTTGCAACGATAAATTTCAAGTTGAATTAAAAATATAAAAATAACGATATTTTAAGAACATTTTAAGTGGAAAGAAATATATTTTATGAAATCATTTGGTGAATTAAATAATATCCATTTCTGTATTTTCATAATGGGTAAACTTTACTTCATGTAAGTGGAATATATTGTATATTTTCTACCTAAAACAAATTTCTTTAAGTATTTATTTACCTCTTTACCGATGTGATATAGAAACTGTTAAATAAAAAAAGCTTTGTTTTATGTATCACAATTGTATTTTATTTTACGCGACAGCTGATTCGTCAACCGGTGTTGACGTCATCAGGTGTTAAAATACTAAATCAAGTGTCAAATTTTCGCGATTATTCGAACCTTTATATGTATTTGTTCCTATGTTAATTTGAATAATTTAATTTCTATTTATCTTTTTTATACACTTTGTATTTTTGTATTTTGAAACGTTTAACGTTTTACGTTCCAAAATAAATCTTTATATCATCTGTCAGATCATGTAAACACTTTTATAATATTTTTAAAATGTATCTTTACTGAAGAAGGACTGTTTGTCCAAAACATGTCTATATAATTTGTAAGTGTTGTATATACAAAGTGTGTAAAAAATAAATAGAAATTAAACTATTTAAATTAACATAGGAACAAATACACATAAAGGTTCGAAAAATCATGAAAATTTTACATTTGATATATTATTATAACACCTGATGATGTCAACATAGGTTGTCGAAACAGCTATTGCATGAAATAAAATACAATTTTGATATATAAAACAAAGTTTTTATTTATTTTAACAGTTTATAAGTTAAAGTATCAAACTTTTTTCACAGAACGAAGGTGTTTACTCAACATAACCCAATTTTTTTTAAATGAGTTCTTCTTCTTCTTCTTCACTTAGATCAGGTGATCTGTTGTTTCAGAATTTGGCTCCTCTTGCGACGCGGAAGACCAGTTATCTCGCCATGTTTTGGGTGGCCTGCCAGGTGGAAATTTTGATATCTTATTTGCAGCAGGGTATGCAGTTATGTGCGTGTCCATACGGTTTACATAGACTCGTCTTATTCATCTCTTCTTTCTGCTCCATCTTACGATATCCGCAGTTTTGTAGATTTTTCTTATTTCTGTGTTTCTAACTTTAACTTTGAAAGTTTTTCCTGTAATACTTAAAAATAAGTTACAATATATTATATTAGGGTATATATATTATATAGGTCCTTACATATGAAATTGCCTTTTTGTATGGGAGGAACATAAAGTTGATTTTTTTTAAATATAATATATTTATTTAATCAAAGTATGTACCATTGCTATTTATGCACTTTTGCCATCTCATAGGTAGTTCATCGATCCCTTTACTAAAAAAAACCATTCGGACGGGAATCAATAAAATTTTTGAAGTCGGTTTGGACTGCCCTATCGGAGTTGAACTTTTTCCCTTGCAAGAAGTTATCCAAATTTCGAAAAAAATAGTAATCTGTTGGGGCAAGGTCCGGAGAGTACGGTGGATGTCTTAGACATTCCTATTGAAGCTCTTCTAATTTGGTAGCCGTCTGCTTCATGATAACGCTAGACCGATAACGTGGTCTAGCGTTATCATGAAGCAGCAGTGGCCTAGAGCGATTAACCAGCCTCGGTTGTTTAGCAGCTAGCTTTTCCATCATGGTTTGCAGTTGCTGACAATAGACATCTGCCGTAATCGTCTGGCCAGATTTAAGAAAGCTGTAGTGAACGACACCAGCACTAGTCCACCAAACGCTCACAAGTAACTTTTTTGGAGTCAATTTTCGCTTGGGGCATGGTTTGGCTGGTTCGGCAGGGTTCAGCCATTGCGATGAGCGCTTCCGATTATCATACAGGATCCACTTTTCATCACAGGTAATGATTCGATTCAAAATCCCTTCATTGTTGTGCCGGTTGAGTAATGCAACGCAGCAGTCAACGCGCGTTTGTTGATTTGCTTCACTCAATTCGTGAGGTACCAACCTTTCAAGCTTTTTCACCTTCCCAATTTGCTTCAAGTGGATTAAAACAGTTTTATCACTAACACCGCAGCCTGCAGCTAACTCGGACGTGGTTTGCGATGGATCCGCTTCCACAATAGCCTTCAATTCTTCATTATCAACTTTGGTCTCCGGCCATCCACGGGGCTTGTTTTGCAGGTCGAAATTTCAAGAACGAAAACGTTGGAACCAAAAACGCACGGTGTTTTCTTTTGCGGCACCGTCGCCATACACATCATTAATCCTTCGAGCCGTTTCTGCAGCACTGGTGCCACGGTGGAACTCGTACTCGTAAATAACGCGATATTTCAAGTTTTCCATTTTGTAAACTGAGTGACGCAAAGAAAAAAAACAATTGAGGAAAAAACAAATGAATTATAATTTTCGAAACACAAATACTTGAGTAAATAGCTGTATAAATTTGAATTTGGAATTCCTAACCAAAGAGAAGATATTTGAGATCAAAGTTGCCAGTACGGCAAAACGCCAATTTCATATGTTAGGACCTAATACAATTATTGCTTCATGAATAAATGAGTTAAACTTCATATTAAGAGCAGTGGTATGTTCCCTTTTGTTTGAACATTTGCATGGTGATATCCCTTTAATATAATACAATTTCTAGAAAACGAACTTTTATAAATTCTTGTGCCGACCCTTATATATGGAAGTGAAGCATGAAACTGAAAAAAGAAGAATGAAAGGAGAATAAATGCAGTAAAAATGAGATTTCTAAGATGAATGTGTGATAAATCTGTATATGATAGAGTGTCAAGTGCAAATATAAGAAGTGAATGCGGTGCGGATGAAATTGTTAATAACAAAATAATGGAAGGGTCGTTAAGATGGTTTGGATACACGGAAAGAATGAGTGAAGACAGACTGGTGAAGAAGGTATATGTAAACGATGTGAACGGAGCTAGAAATAGAGGAAGGCCGAAGAAAACTTGACACGATCAAATCAACCAAATATTAAATGTCGGTCTCGTGCATGACACGATGTATGAGTGTAGCGGAAGTGAGAGATGTATGTCAGGACAGAACAGTGTGGTGGTTCATAATTTTTGTGGTTAGTTAGTTAGTTAATTAATTTTTTTTTTTCAATATTGGAAAGCTGCGTAATCTTGAGATAAACAAAAGAACCCATTAAAAAAAACATATCCAAATTATTACTCACTAGTTGTAGAAAAAAAAATTGTTTCTTAAACAATGATATAAAATTACTATTAAATAATCGATACGAATAGAAACAGTAAATATAAATTAAAACGTCCGCCTTTTAAGAGTTATATAAGGGTTTTTTAATGGAATGATATGTTTCGCCCTTCTGAGGTATTTTTAAATGTGATTGACATTCCAAAAATAAAACTTTCAAAATTTCCAAGACTGACGTTTCCATTTATCTGAATGATTTAATATGGACTTAAACATCATTGTTCAAGAATCAATCAACCATTGTGCCATTATCAAATGTCAATAACATTTAATAATGCCTCAGAAGGGGAAAACAAGTCATTCCATTAAAAACTTAATAAAGCTCTTAAAAGATAGACGTTTTCATTTATATTTGTTGTTTCTTTTCTAAAAGTTTTATTTCAGTTACCTTTGTTTCCTAAAAGTTTTATTATAATTTATGGGAATGACATGTCTAAGGCATTTCACAGATGTTTTCACTCGTGAGTGATTCGCACATTGTTTCATCAGATCATTTGGTAAGACTTGCTTAATGGATCATTACAAATATTAAATTTTCTTAACAACATTTTGAATGTATACAAATTCTTGTAGACAAATACTGGATTTTACCCATTGCGGATAAATTATTTTTTTATAAGGATTAATTGTATCTCAATAGAGACGAAGATTTAAAATGTTGAGATGTAAGATAAATATGTAAGAAGTAAGAAAATTAAGATGTAAGAAGGGCGAAATGGGGAATATTGTTTAACATAAAGCGATCGCTCAACCCAACCAATGTCAGGTCATAAGTCCTGTAAGCGCCTCGGCCACCATATTTTGTCCCCAGAAAACAATTTACATCTTCGTCTCTATTGAGATATAATAAATTATTATAAAAAAAATAATTTTTCCGCAATGGGTAAAATCCAGTATTTGTCTACAAGAATTTGTATACATTCAAAATGTTGTATAAAATAACCGGTCCAAGTTAAAAGCATAAACATTGGAGAGACATCTCCAGGCATAATCTAGTACTGTATGATTTGCAGATCCTTTCACACTAATAAAGATTTTCTGCTTAATGCTTCCCATTCTAAATAGATGACGCTAGTGTAGAGTCAATTAAAAAACATGTGAAGATAAGTGTAGCATTGTAGCATATATACATCTTCCAAAAATTTGTCAGACGTGGTGGTCGTAAGAAGGGCGGAATGGGGAATGTTGTTAAACATAAAGGGATCGCCCAACCCAACCAAAGTCAGGTCATAAGTCCTCGGCCACCATATTCTGTTCCCAAAAAACAATTAACATCTTCGTCTCTATTGAGATATAATTAATCCTTATAAAAAAATTCATTAGTTTGAAATTAGAACAATCTTTCAAAAGAAACTTTGAATGCTCGATATTCATGGGAAAAACCATCTTCCCGCGAAGATTCGCGAGCTCCGCGCCATGACAATAATTGCGATCGATTATTCTGGCAAAATGACTCTTCGTGGGCCAACTTTATAAAAGACTAATAAATAAAATTGTCACGTTAATAAATTTCATAATAAACCAATAACGGGAGGTGTCGTGGAGATGAAAAAGTTTTTTTTAAATGTTGACACTGGCCTGTTAATTTAAATATGAACAGCCGGCGCAGGGAAGGCGATTAGAGGTGGGCAGAGCACGTGGCGCGGCGGGAAGGTAGAGAGGGGAGGGGGCGTATAAAAGGTTGAATGTTGTTTTCAAACGGTTATCCAGAATAAGCGAATTTATCCAATTTTAATTTAAATCTTTCGTGTTCCATATAATTTAAAGACAATTTCGTTAAAATAATCACTACTTTTAAAATGATATCGATGACAATAATCTTGACTTTAGAAAGTATCTTGTCTTCCTAATGTCGAACAATCTCAATGCGTTCCTGGTATTATGTTGTATTTTTACAATATTTTAACTCTACTTCTTATGTCTTTTGAGTTAATAAACTGATTTGATTTGATTTGATTTGATGATTACATATTTTTTTGAGTATGTTATGGTCCAACTATCTGCAACTTCAAAGAGATGAATTTAATATTTGAATCAGGGTGTATTTTTAAAACTAGGCCGTACTGCAGAGTATTGGTCTTTTTGTTTCTGATAGATATCTACGACAGCGCCAGCATTGATTATTTTATCTACCTGCGCCAGAACCAACTTGCCTTTGGCGATTACGGTGGGAATAGCAATCAGTCTGCTCGACACGATCTCCCGGAAGATGGACATTCTTCATATTAGTGAATGACTTCATACAGTATCTTGTCTTCCTAAAATCGAATCATAGATCACACGTTCTTGGTTTTTTAATCTTTTTTCTTTCACATAGATGCATTAAACTTATAATATGTTTATTATGACGAATTAAAAAAAAAATCAATCCTCATTTTTTCCACTTTTCAGTTAATTTTTCTCGATACAATTAGAAGATTCTACACCTTTATCACCGGGAGAACGTATAAACTGAACGATTATGAAGGTGTAAAACCTTCGAAACATGTCGAGAAAAATAAACTAAAAAGTGAAAAAAAGCGGTGTTTTAATTCATAAAAAAAAATTCGTCGTTATGGAATTCCACAAGTTTATCAAAAATATGTTTTTTTGAGAATATAAACTGATTTGATTTGCATAGGTTTAATGTTTTGAAAGTAAGTTGATGTTTGCTTTGAAGCCCTTAAAAGGTAAGTGAAAACGCTCAAAGGTAATTGAAATAAACGAGTGGATTATCAGTTTATTTTTGCATGTTACGTGGCATGGCTCTGTATTACCACACAGAGGAGGGAGCGCCTCGCCTGTACTGGGATTAACGCCGCCCTGACTTATGGTAATGCGGCCCTAGTGAGGTGAGGTGGGCCTGCTCAGCGCAAGACAGAGATTATTACAGTCTCTCCGGCTCTCCGCCCTTATTTACCAATAAACCAGAAAACTCCGTTTCACTTCATTCGCACACCATTTTATATTACCTTTTACGCTTTATACACCAAATGTTATTAATTCAACCAGATTCTTTTATTTCAACTTTATTTTTAAATTGAACATTACTGTTTTTTTTTTCTTACGAGATTAAAATATTATTTATAATATCTTTTTCTTCTTCAAGTGCCCTGTCGGGTCTCCCCAACGTTGGCGATCACCTCGGCGAACCTGTCCCTGTCCTGCGCCGCTCGGAACAGCTCCTCCACACTTCGGATGCCGGTCCACTCCCTCACGTTTCGCAGCAAGGACATTTGTCTCCTTCCGGGCCCTCGGCGTCCCTCAAATTTCCCCTCCAATATCAGTTGGAGTCTGGTACTTTTTCCCACGCAGTATATGACCCAGATGTGAGATCTTTTGTACCTTGATAGTTGATCACAATTCCCTGTCAACTCTAGCTCGCCTCAGGACTTCGGTATTTTTAATATTTATGATATACCATAGGTAAATAGGTACAAGGTTATGAGCAATGTCGTAGAAAGGGCAACTAAATTCTTATAGTTATTTGCGGGATATGTTGCAGATTTGTAGATGATAGATGGACTAGAAGAGTGGTGAAGTGGAGACCTTACGAGGACAGAAGAAACAGACGGAGACATCCCACACAATGGCTTGAAGTCTTTTGAAGAACTGACGGTGATGGTATGCAAACACAAGACAGGAATACGAGGAGAAGTATGGGGGAGGCCCGTGGTCTAGAGGGGATGACAACGGCTGTTTGAGTAAGTTAATAAGTATACTAAAACAACGTATTGCATATAATAATGTAAAAATATCATAATAAGGATCTGTTTTATGACTACTGTATTTAATGAAATAAGAAAAACGTGCACATCTTTTTCAAGATAATTAAATGCATTTATTAACTACTACCCATTGCCATACAACTCTTGAGGAGTTTTAGCCTCTTTGACAATTTTATTCCAAGCTCTTTAATTCTGTGCTTTTTGCTCCCAGCTGTCCTAGGTCTATGAGCCGCTGTCGAGATCTTCCCGGAGGTCTTTCTCCAGCCGGTTTTGATGCATATAGGATCTTGATTGCTTTGGTCTTTCCGGCTTGGCAAACGTGCCCATTCCACCCGGCTTTCAAGGTCCTTATTATAAGACCGCTGGGTCATAGTACGGATCTCTTGTTTGATTTTTTGCCTCTAAGTTCCAGCTGCAACACCAGGTCTGAGATCATTCTTAGAATCCTATTCTCAAATCAGAAGACTCGTTATTTACTGACCATGAAATTAATTTTTTTTTTTTTTAGATTCATTGTTGTTCTTTAAGAGTCCGTATTGTTCACAACTCAGAATCATGTGTCACCACTTAAGTGCATAGCAGAAAAATAACAGTTTTTTATATAAATAAAGAAACAAATAATGTGGTGAATCTGTAAAAATGCATTTAAATATTATGTAAAAATAAACCTTTATAATATCGTCAGGTCATGTAAACAATTTTATAATATTTTAAATAGATTTATACCTTTATAATATGTATCACTGAAGAAGGACTGGTTGTCCGAAACATGTCAACGTACTCGTAATTTTATATATTTTTATTAAAAGTGTCGTATATACAAAGTATATAAAAAAGAAAAAGAGAAATAATGCAGACAAATGATTTATCTTATTGCAATATTTTTTTACTTAACGTTTAAGTTGAGACAATGTTTAAAACTTTGATTAACACTCAATTGTGAAAAGTAATATGATTCCCGTTTGCGCCGTGAAGATTGAAGATGTAGGGAGGGGGGAGGAGGGAATCTTGGAAGAATTATGAGTTGAGAACATCTGTACCAATCTAATCCGGGGGCCAAATAAATTACAGAATTAATCTAACGTGGTGCCGACACAACTGCGTCCCAGACGAAGGCGGGCTTGGCTGGGATATGCTCGTGTACCTGGAAATAATACTAATTAGTATCCTCTCCAAGAAAATATCTTCCTTGGACTGTCCAAGATAGTCTCTCATTCGTTTCAACTATAAAATTATTGTTGCATTAGTTCTTCTTTGATCTTTTTCTTGGATTGTAACGGCAATGAAGCCATAAATAAGCAAACTATATCGAAAAACTTTTGTCTAAACGGGGTTTATAAAAATATATTATACAAGAAAAAGCAATAAGTACTCCGCAAGGCTGCTCCACGTGATGTTATGAATAAGCTCACATTAAGCTGTGTTTTCGGAAGACTCATAATAGAAATATAACTAAAGCCTTATGTACGTAAGGTGAGCTTACAAAGAATGTTTAATATAGAATGAAGTTTTATTATTATAACAAATATAAAATGAAATAATATGATATTTATACTGCTCAATTATGAAACTCTGTTTATGATATCACATTTTCTTTATTTTTTTTGCGACAGCTGTTTCGTCAACCTGTATTGATATCATTAGGTGTTACAATCATTTTTTGAACCTTTATGTGTATTTGTTCCTATGTCAACTTTAATAATTTCCAATTTTCAAATTGACATAGGAACAAATTCACGCAAAAGTTAAAAAAATCAAGAAAACTAATTTTAACAGTTGAAAAAAATATGTTCACACCTGATGATGTCAACATTGGTTTACGAAACAGCTGTCGCGAAAAATAAAAAAATTAAATTGTGATACCATCAACACAGTTTTATAATTGAAGAGTTACTAATGTTAAGGTATCACGGTGTTTCGGTCAAAATAATGGACTGATATTTATACTTCTCGTAAGCCAATAACAATCAAATTTAATTGTTATAAACAATTACTATAGTTTATTTGTTCTAAGACACAATCTCTTATACATAAGAGAACTACGACTTGAAGTGAGAGTTTTTAAATGACGTTTCAGTCTATTTTTTGTGAATGTTTAATTATACTTGTATACGAATCCTGGATTTAGGAATGATACTCCAGGCGGCCTCTAAAACAATGCGCTAATGGCGATAGCCTTCGCATTGTGTTAATAAAGTAGTTTGCTAAATGCTAAAAATTAATCTCCATAGATGGCGTTAGTGGGTGGATTATATAGGTTAATCTTAAAAAGATTGACATGTGTAATCAAATCTACATAGATGGCCAATTGAAACTGACATGTGAAGATAAGTATAGATTTGGAGCATATATACAACTTCCAAAAATTTGTCATGCATGGTCATAAACATAGGTAGAATGGGGAATGTTGTAATTACATAAAGCGTGCCTTAACCCAACCAATGACAGGTCATAAGTCCTGTAAACACCTTGATCATCCATATTCAGTTTCCAGATACAATTAAATTTGACGTTTCAGTCGATACACATTATCATCATTATCGGTTATCCCTCGTGTCCGAGGAAGACTGTCTTTCACGGTTGTGGGTCCGCATGTGACTGAAAAACCCGATCCTGGACCCACAAATTTTGGGGCATCTGAGGTAGGAGAAGGCGCTTGTAATGGAGCCGTCACCGTCTCCCAGTGGTCTTTCCTTTCTCCTCCTCCACCTCTCTGCGACGTAGTCTCTGCGCTGTGCTTCAAAGTCTTGCGTTCCTTTATGCACTGTTTTTCTCCACCTAGGTCTGTCTTCTGCAATCTTTTCCCAGCAATCACAGTCGATACCAGTCGTTGGTAAGTTTCCTTTAAGGGAGTCCTTAAAGCGTTTCCTCTGACCACCGTGTGAGCGTTTCCCTTGTGTAAGCTGAGTACATAATATTCCTTGGGAGTCTTGTCGCATTCTGACGACGTGACCAGATATATATTCTATTGCTGTGCTGGTCCTTGGCGACAGTAGATATGGGAGTTGGGCGCCAACAGTTACGTCGGCGTGACGTCACCCGGAAGAGTGCGGGTAGAGCCTTGATGCAGATTGCACATGATAATGGACACAAAACTAAATGGAAAATATGCGAGGAATTATGTAAAATAGGAAATAGAACATAATGGGAAACACGTGAGGAGGTCTATGTCTAGAAGTGGATAGTAACAACATGATAATAAGAAAGAGAAGAAGATAATGCAACAATCGATATAGATATAAAACTTCCTTGTAAATATTTGTACTGTTTTTTATAACATAAATTACTAACTTTTATTGCGAACGTAAATTGTGTATGGTTCACATAATATTAATTCTCTGATTACTTCTTGTCTGCACCGCTAGCGTATTGACCAGATGCGTCTACTCGCTCCGCTTAACGACTAGTTTTCACGTTACAATAAAAGCTTTCTCGCGATCTTTCCCGCGGGAGATGAGTTTAATATCTCAGAGTGGCGCGCTCCGCCCCATCGCTGCAACACAAGGGGTTGTGGTGGGGAGTAGGCGAGCAGGCGGGTAGAGGGATCGCGGAGAACTGGCTCATTGATCTTTCGCTCGATTAACAAACTGTTGTGGCTGTTAACCATATTGTATAATATGTACCACCAACAACAACACCAATATTTACAATCAAATATTTCATTTATATTTTAAAAACAACAATGCACAATGGTGTTCTTGTACTGACCCTTGTGTATAAAAGCGAAGCATGGAACTTGCAAAAGAAGGATGAAAGTAGAAATAAATGCAGTGGAAATGAGATCTCTTAGATAAATGTGTCAATACTCTGTATATGATAGTGTCGAATGAAAATATAAGAAGAGAATGGGGTGCGAATGATGGTGTTATGAAAAAAATAATGAAAAGATCATTTAGATGGTTTGCACACATGGAAAATATGAATGAAGAAAAATAGAAAAAAAAAGAATATGTAAACGATGTAAATGGAACTAGAAAAAGAGGTAAACCAAGAAAAACGTGGCACGTGGAATATAAGCCACGTGAGGAGTCAGAGAAATCGATGCGCGTGCATGACACGATGCATAAATGTTGAGAAAGCGAGTGAACATTTATCGGGAAAGAAAAGTGTGACAGTCCATATTTTTTTCCGCCTACCCCTTTGGAGAGACAGCGTGATTGTTAGTTATTTAGTTATTTAGTTAGTTAGTTAGTTAGAAAAACTACATGTTGAATCTAAAACTTAAATAAAAATACTAGTATATCGACCTATGGTAGACCCCAAAAAAATGGACGACGTAATTCCAATCGGGGGAAGTAGAATCGTGCAGGATAGAGGAAAATAGAGATTGAAGAAAATTACAGTTCTAATATACTCGTATGTATATATTTTAAATTATATATTTACGAGCTGATACGGCGAACTTCGTGCCGCATCAGAATCAATCAATATTGCGTTACTTATTAGCTAAATTAAATTCAGTTATTTATTAGGTTAAAATTCATACTATTTTTTGTGATTTTTCCGATGTTTTAATAGTTATTCTGCTATTCGGAACGGAGAAATCAAATATTATTAAAATCGGTCCAGCCGTTCTTGAGTTATAAATGGTATATCTAACACGAATTTGTATTATACTCGTATATGAGTTTATAGATTGTGCTGAAAAAATCGCCTTATCTAGAATGTTGTATTTATTTAAGATTTCGTAATTTAGGATTTATAAAATAACAGTAAAAATAGAGGCTAAAATAGTTTCAGCAACTTAGTATATATAAGTCAATGTCGTCCACTGCTAGAGGAAGACCTCGCCTATACTTCTGCTTATATTTTTATCTTTTGTCTTCTGCATCCAGTCACATCAAATAATTTATTGTTTTTATTCGTATTAACTCTTAAATAATCAAAGCTATACACATTAATTGTAATAATCTAAATTAATAAGTAGCGTTTAAGCCTAGGGGTAACATTCTTACTTATGAACAAATATTATATCAACGTTTACGAAAGCTTTTTTAATCAAATTTCTGTAGTAGCAGCAAAATCAAATACATAATGTTTTTCAACATATTTTCTGAGAAATTCTAAAACACATGTAGAATGGGAAAAGTGCGTTGGTTATCCTTTAAAAATAATTAACTTTTCTCTGTACAAGTATTTCCATTTATGTACTTAACTGCCATAATGAATATATCCTGAAATAAATTCCAATGGACAAAAATTCAGCTTATTTAAAAATTTATGCTCGACATTGAAAGAGGTCCTCCCTATACGGGACATACTACAGTAAGGGGCTGTAAACCTTTTTACATTTCATAAGTAAAATAAGAGTTTAGGGTGAAATTATTTATTATAATATACAAAAAAAAAAAAATATCCCCTGAAGATCTGAAATAATGCCACAGATTTTATGGGCACGATGGCAAGTACCAGAAATACCTTACTCGAGGTTATTTCATGGCGGATGTTCCTGGATGAAGCCGGGTTATTTCATCATGGAAAATCGCGGGTCTAAACGACGATACTCCCATCAATGCGGTGAAGTTGACAGATGAAACAGGAGTGAAGTGTGTGGCGGAGGGCGCGCGCATAGGGTTGAATAAAGCGACAAATTCGCAAAGCAGGCCAGAACAGGACAGTCTAGGGTAGCACTATCGCGGTCAAAACGCCAAATTATAGATTTAAACGAAGTTGAGCTGAACTCGAAATATTAAAATTATTATTTAAATATAACGGCCGAAGCAATCGCAATAGTAGCATTACAATAAGAACACACGATTCATAAACTTTTCAGGTTGATCGATATTTTCAGGTTTTTAGATGTAACCTATTTTTTCGAAAGCAGTCAAGTTAAAATAAAGCTGTTTGTATTATAAAGACATTTTATTTTGTCTTTATTATCATTATTTATATTACAATTTTTAATTAAAAATGTAACGATTTTTTTTTGCATTTACTCTTAACTATCCTACTTTTGACCAACGTACTGGCTTTTTTTTAAATTCTATTTTAATCTGTTTAGTTTGTTATAAATATTTTATGATGGTAAAAACTTGTTTGACGAATTTTTATGAATTAAAACACTGTTTTTTCCACTTTTTCAAAAGTGGAAAAAACAGTGCTTTAATTCAAAAAGTTCGTCATTATGGCATTCCACAGTGTTAACGCCTTAAGTTTATCTAAAAAACTTGTTTGTTAAAAATCTTTGGAACCATGAGCGACCCGCGGACTGCCGGTTGCCGATCTATACCCGTTACAAAATTCTTTTTACATTCATTTAAATTTTATCTCCCATTTCTTCCCATTTGCTGTAATCGGATTTATAGAAAGGGACGAATAATAATTAGATTTGTCCCTAGAAACTTACAGAAATTTGTGTAAAGTAATGAAATAACATAGTCACCGATGCGTAAATACCAAATTTTCAGTACATTGCTATATTTTTACAAAATATAAATTTTCTTTTTCAAAGTCTCTGAAATATTGCGTATTCAAGCCAACGAAATAGCCAATGAGAAATTTTCATAAAATTAAAAAAACGAGTTTATTGAAAACATACACTTATTTCTTTAGGTAGAATTATAAACATTGTTTAATCCATATTTATTTATATAACATTTCAATAAAATATAAATATTCTACCCAACATGTTTTGAAGGTGACTTCCTTCATCTTGAGGAGTAAATATATATGTTTAATAAATTTTGACCAATCAAATCAAATCAGTTTATTTCATCAAAAGACATAAGATAATTAATTTTTAAGGCATCTATTGAGAACAGGTAAACTAATATATTGTGTATACTATACAACCAGAAACGCATGAGAGATGATTCAACATTAGGAAGATAGGATACTTTCCAAAATTAAGAGTATTTGCCTTCTGAACGTACTTTCACTAATATGAAAGACGTCGATCTCCGTGGAGATCGCGTTCAGTAGATTAATTGCTCATCCCACCGGTGTCACCAGAGGCAGGTTGGTTCTGGCGGCCGGTAGGTAAAACAATCTATGCTCTCGCTGTCGGAGATATCTTAAGGGACAAAAAGCCGAACACCCTCCAGCACGGCCGAAACGTAAACTTTGATATTATATAAACATATATTAAGAAAACATATAATATTATAACAAATATTTGAAACTACCTACTAAAGAGGAAAATAACACATATTTACAAAGCAATACAATACACGATTTATAAAAAAAAAATGCTTGGTTACAAAAAAATATTAAATTGTTTAGTTTACTGCTACTGTTAAAAATTGGGGGTCCATGAGATGTAAATGGGAGAACGACTTCCGGCCAGTAGAATTCGGCGGCGACCATTTTTTTTTAGCAATCAATTCGAAAAATCAATAAGAAAGGGTAATTACCCTGAAGATGGAGACTGCAACGATCTCCGAAACGTCGGTCGAGATGGAGTTATCACACGGTGTTAGCCAAAAACACATCAAACATAGTTCAAACAAATTTAGATACAACTAGCAGGAAACTAAATGTATCGGACGTACGGCGATGGTCAATTTTAATTTAATTCATTTTTTCCATTTTAATATTTTTCATCATTCTTGTCATATTTCGATATACAAAAAAGTTTGTCTATGCGGCGTTGGAATCGTGGGCTAACAGAATTAGGTAACGGGCGGAGAGAGGGGACTGCTACGAAAAACTGCTGTATAGGACGCCGAAGCCAGGAAGCTGTGTGCGAGCGAGAGAGGGCACACAGGGGTCCGCGGCGTCCATTTCGGGCAGTCCCATAATTTTCTCCGTACCTCTTTAGCTCCCGGTTTTAACGTCGCTACTTTATGTATTTAGAATGTTAGTCTTTTAATTTGTGTTTATCCAATGTAACTTTTTCTACTTAATAAACAAGGCGGTCGGGACGGAGTGAAGTGTGAACGGTCGAAGCGTGGGGTGGCCTCGCGGCCGGCCGGTAGCTTTGCGAAAGTGCCGTGAACATGCCTAGCGCCTGCCAAGAGCACATCTACAATAGCCTTTATAAAGGCTGAGCTATCGCACACCCCACTTCGCATCACGCTTCACTCTCTACCGATCGCCGACTAAATATAACTTGTTTATTATTTTTTCGCCCGCTTTCGGTACGAGAGTCAAGTATCATCACGCCCTTTTCCCCGTGGACTACATCGGAGACGAGCAGCAGTCTAGTACGTCCCGTACACTAAAATTTCATATTTCCTAGAAAATATTCTGACGATTATCTTTCACTTATCTTGATAACTTCGGGGAGATTACGAGTGACTTTTATTTTCCAACTTGAAATCGATATAACATCAGAACTTTTACGTGAAGTTTTCCTATTTCCATCGAAGCATAGTTTTACTAGTGTTTTTAGATTACAAGTTTGTTGAATTTTTCTTCGAAACTTTTATATTTGTGTGCGTATTACGTCGTTTCTCATAAAAGCAACAAATTGAAAATCTTCCGGGTGATTAACGATCGTTAAGACACGGACATACAGAAGATTCCGAAATAATTATAATCATAATTTGTTGCTCTGAAGTAATTCGATAATTAGAAACAATGAAATAAACATCGCATCCCTCTATGAGGGAAGCACCGCTTGTGTCCGGTTTAACGGGGCTGTCACATCTTGATTTTACATCACCAAAGGTGTCAAAGGTGTGATGTTCCCGTGGTTGTTCAATCTATACTTGGACAAATGCATGAAATAACTTGAAGGTATAGACGCTGGTGCTAAGATTAATTATTTGTCAGTCAACTGATTGTTATATGCAGACGATGCTGTGTTAATCGCTGACAGTAGAGAAAATTTGCAAGACTTTGTGTCAAGGATGTATGAGGTATGCAAATGAATGTGTCTAAATCTAAAGTGATGGTTTTCGAGAAAGAAGAATGTATGACGATTTGTGATATAAGTGCAATGGGCGAGAAATCGGAGCAAGTTACCGGATTTACGTATCTGGGAAGCATGTTTACAAGAGACGAGAAAGGGAAAAAGACATCGAAACAAGGGTTGGTGCTGGGAATAACATTAAAGGCGCACTCAAAGTCATTACTGCAAATAGAAATATATGCATAGAAGCAAAGATGGCGGTACACAATGGAGTTCTAGTGCCAACCCTCAAGTATGGAAGTGAAGCTTGGAGCTGGCAAAAGAAAGATAAAAGCAGGATAAACTCCGTAGAAATGAGATCACTAAGAAGAATGTGCGAGAAAACGTTGTATGATAGAATACCGAATGATGAAATAAGAAAGAAATGTAAGGCAGATGATCACGGATAAAATAAAAAAAAAGAAATCTGAGATGGTTTGGACACATGGTACGAATGAATAAGAGTGGAATGGTTAAAAAATTGTACACAAGTAGCGTGAGTGGAAAAAAGAAGCCGAGGACGATCGAGAAAAACATGGCATGACCAAATTAATCAATTACTAAAAGGTGGCCACATTCGAAGTCGGAATAATCGACATGCGTGCATGGTACGATGTATAAATGTAGAGGAAGCCCGAGGGGTATGCCAGGACAGAGCATTGTGGCGATCTATCTTCTCTGCCTACTCTTCCGGGAAAATGGCGTGATGGTTAGTTAGTTAGTTAGTTTTGTAAGTAACGAAATTATATTCGGTGTGGTTCCAGATTGTCCAAATATCTATCTTTTAGACGTGGTCACCAGACGAAAGAAAAGTTCTTCCTCGTAGAAAAACTTTTTAGACGTCTCATAAATATCACGAGTTGCCCAGCGCGCTGTGAATTTTAGATGGTCCGGTTATTATGCAAGTTTGCCTGCAAATTGCGATGCAGTGGAGTTCTCTTACTTATGCCATTTACATAAATGTATTATGTACATGGGTATTTTAGTACAGTAGCGTCAGAACCTCTTTAAACCAAATCAAATTTAATTTAGATCACCAAAATCATCAAAATATTTCAAATTTATCAAGCGAAACTTTTAGATTCACAAATATTTTGTAGACTCAATTAGACATTTTTCAATAAAATTTTCCGAATGTTTGAATAACAATTATTAAAATAACCATTATCATGTACTCAATTTAAGTAATATTCATTAATCACCCATTAAAATGTGATATTTAATGATGTGATGTTTTACTTTGTGTATAATAAAAAAACTTTATATTATATGTTTTTGAAGATAGCTTTTGCAACTTTATTTAATAAACTGTTAAAATTTAAAATACTGTTTTAATAGCATATTTTTATTATTATCCTCTTAAGAATGTTACGAAACCTGTTTTGCCAACCGTTGTTGTCATCATCAGGTGTTACAAACACTTGCTTGTCTGTTTGTAACACCTGATGATGCCAACATTGGTTGGCAAAACAGCTGTCGCAACATTCAAAATATTCTAAAAATGTTATAAATTTTAACTTTTGAACTATCATAGTGTTTCGGCCAACAAATGAACTTTTTAAACTCTAAAGTATGGAGCACTTTGAAAACACAAATGTTATAGTAAATTAATTTTGAACATGGCTGTGAAACAATTCCCTCCTCAGACGTAGTGGTAAGCTCACTTCAGAAGCTATGAATATAGATGACACTATGCAGATTGGGTTGTCCTCCGTATTATTCAAACTCCATTTGACTTACATTTTTACCATATTAAAAAGGATTTGTTAATTTTTTGGCATCGTCTTGGCAAATGATGTCATATATTGAAGATATTTTTGATTCTTTAAGAATTAATATTCATTAAAAACATAAAAACATTTTTTTTTCGAAATAAAATAAAGTATTTGATAATGAAAATAAACATAAAATACATACTTAATTTAATTCCAAAAATTATTAGGCTTCGACCAATATCGACAAGGTATCAATTGAAAAAATAACATATTTGATATTTAAAGTTTTACCATAACACTAAAGGCTATTTTAAAAAGCTATTTTATATTTATAAAATCTAAAAAAGGAATACATACAAAGTTTTAATAAAACGCTTATTTTTTACAAGTAAGCGTTATGTAAAAAATGGGAAAACGGTGTTTTAATTCATAATAATCATATGTTTTGTTTCTTGAATAATGATGTGAAACTCCATATTAAACTAATTCTGGAATAGAATTCTGGAATAAAAACATCTGTTGTATACAAGATGTAATATTTTATATTTTATGTTAATGACATGTTTCTCCTATCGAAGGCATTATTAAATAGTTAATAATGCCTTTGACAGGCAAAACGCGTCATGCCCAAAATCTCAAATAAAACTCCAGTACAGAAACGTATTTACATGAATTTTATGATATTTAAACTTAAACCGTTACATTGGCAATGCAAAATATGTCATTGCGTATAAAAATTCTTAAACTGCTAAATTTTAAAACTCTGTTTTTATATCTCACAATTTTATTTATATTTTTCGAGAAAGCTGTTTCGTCAAACTATGTTGACATAATCAGGTGTTACAATAATGATGTCAACATAGGTTGACGAAATAGCTGTCGCGAAAAAAAATGTGATACATAAAAATAGAGTTTAATAATGTTTTCTTCTCAGTCGTATTCCTCATGATTGAGGGTCGTGTCCATTCTGTAAACCATTGACACCCGTCAGTCTCTAGGCTGCAATCTACCTCTCGAACACCCCCTGGTCAGTTATCAGCGATCCAAGATAGACAAATTCATTCACAACTTCGATATCTGAGAGTAAGCCCGTGTTTGTGAGTTGCTTAGCTCTGATTATCATCATTATCTTTGTTTTTGATCTGTTAATCATCAAGCCCACCAGCTCATTCACCCTTTCGATTCTTTCGATAAGTTCTGCGAGTTCACTCTCTGTGGATGCAGTTAGTGTTGTATCATCTTTATAATTTAACAGTTTATAATGTTTAAGTATCACAATATTCCGGCCAAAACAATGAACTGCTAAAAAATCTTTAGAAAACATGATTGTATGAGTATAATGATATTTTCAACCATATAGTTTTAAATATTATTTTACTGGACAATTTTCGTGGTATGCCGATTGCGGTAAAACTTGCACCCAGGCGTACAGGCCCATATTAAATGTACACATTTCGGACTCGGTTGACTAATAATAAAATAAAATTACCGAGAGATTCACGAGAGGAAGCAATATATCTCGTTGGGAACAGAATTGTCAGCATGCTAAACAAATGGCCTGCGAAATTGAAATAACCGTAAAATATCTTCTGGGCCGAGTGAACCACCAGGCGCCATCTTGCGGCCGTTTAACACGCGGGGGATAATTTATATTTCCTGATCTGTAATAAAGTATTATCGTTCCATCATTTTTAACGTACAATTTTGCGAGGGTAAAGTTAAATGTGTGGACTATCTGTACAAATATAACACATTTATGTTATTTATTATAAATGTGCACATCGAAATTTTAAACGAAAACATTATTTTAACGTTTCTTTAGATCTGTGAAATATACTCGATTTTCCGTTAGTTCAAATATAAATGTTGACATATTTTCATTGTAAGCTTAGACACTGTCACTTGTGTCTGCTTAATTGTATGAAATGTGAATATATTAATAATTCAATCGTATTAAATATGTGTCTTACAGATTATCAAATGCCTTCGACAGGCGTAACATGTCATTCCCATTAATTATAATATAATAAACCTTCTATAAAACAGCCATTTTTATTCATATCAATTATTTAACATGGTGTTATATAAAAATGATGTATTGTTCAATAAAAAGTTGTTTTTAACCGCAATGGATACTATTAACCTGATAGGACCATGTAGGTGATATATTATAAATATTAAATAAAACGATGTTTTTACTATTTTCACTTTTGTCTTTATTTCAAGCTCGCTGGTTTGACAATAGTGTCACCAGTCTGTCGATGCCAGCGAGCCAAGCGAAACCGGTTGCTGTCGAAATAAAGACAAAAGTGGAAGCAGTTTAAAAACATCGTTTTATTTAATTATTATTTAAAATGAAATTCCATCAAGAGATTTCTGTAAAATCATTTGATTATAAATATATATTTTTACTAATAGCACAAACTTAATTTCAAGAAGGTAATACCGTATACTATTCTTCTTTTTGTACCTTTTTATCAGATATAAACAAGTATGCTCTGCAAGATCTCTAGCAATTTGTATTCGTCGTTTCTTATTCTCTTGTTATATGAATATTTGAAGATTGACAAGTTGTAAAACTTTGGGCATTTTAGATTACTTTAAATGAAACATATAAATTGAGACACCATGTACAGCAAGAAGCCTAGCTGTGAAATTTATGACTTTTTTTTCAAGAAACACACAAGAGTGTTGCCGGGTCTGAAAAATTGTCTGAAATTTAAAAGTGACGCTGAAAAATGTTCACATTTTCATTAAAAAAATCTCGCGTTTCATCTGTCACAGGCCAAACCATCATCCGTGAAAATTCTTTTCCAGTGTTCACAATACAGGCACAGCTGGGTCATTCCTTACATACAAAGGAAGAGATCACATTTCAGGATGCGTTATTGTCATAAAAAAAAGTTTTTCAAACTGAAAAAATTATAAATCATTCTGTAATGTTTCCATGAAACATTGAAACTGAAATCTTTACAGACATTTATACTAGCGAACGTGTCTACGAGTCGATCTATTCGCAAACTAAATGTTATACAGCCCAGTGGAGTCTTAACGTAATGATTATTGTCTACCTAGAGCCATTGTTACACATTGAGTGTTTTATTATTAGACTAAAGTATTAACTAATGTTTTTGTTTTTTATATACTTAGTACCTATACGAGTACAACACTCATTTTATGAAAAAAATACATATAAATACCAAACATTTATCAGACACATAAGCCCTTCATCAGCGATATTTTATAATTGTAAATTTTATAATATTATATAAAAAATTCACAACTGTGTCGGGTCTCCCCAACGTTGGCGATCACCTCGGCGAACCGGTCCCTATCCCGCGACGCTCGGAACAGCTCCTCCACACTTCGGATGCCGGTCCACTCACTTACGTTTCGCAGCCAGGACATTTGTCTTCTACCGGGCCCTCGGCGTCTCTCAATCTTCCCCTCCAATATCAGCTGGAGAAGATGGTACTTTTCCCCACGCAGTATATGACCCAGATGTGAAATCTTCCGAACCTTGATAGTTGATAACAGTTCCCTGTCAACTCTAGCTCGCCTCAGGACTTCGGTATTGGTAACCATGTCTGACCATGGAATTCTAAGCATTCGGCGATGGAGCCCCATTTCAAATGCTTCCAGTCTGTTCATTGAGTTAACTTTCAAAGTCCACGTTTCACATTCGCACAATAAAACAGACCACACATAGCATTTGATATTTCTCTGGCGGACTTTCAAGTTGACGTTATCATTGCAGAAGAGTTATTTCATTTTATTAAACGTAGCTCTTGCTGCCTCAACTCCGCATTTTATCTCTACATCTGGGTCAAGATTGCGTAAGTATGCTGCCTAGGTATTTAAAATGATTTATTTCAAACGTTTATGCTTTCATTATAACAAATATTTTGAGTAAATTAAAAATAATAGTTCTTATTGGGATCCAGGTGTTAACTTACAACAAAGGAAATAAATCCACCACCCTTCTGGTCTATATATAGTCTACCAATCTGGCAACATGTCAATTCTTTAATAAACTTAAATAAATAAAATATGTTTTAATTGATTATACTAATCGTTTGCAATATAATATAACATAGAGTAATATTTATTTTCTATGTTAAATGAAGATCATTAAAATGCATATGGTAATTACAATTATGAATAAAGTATTAGATTCCTTTAAAATGTACATAATATTCCGTAAACTCTCGAAGAGATCCCCACGATATTGTAATCTACGAATAAATTGATTTGTTCCGGCAATTCTACAAACAGCTGTTATACTCACCAATTTTAATAGGACATGTACAGGGTGAATAGTTCGTGGAGGTGAAAATAAGTATTCGTTATAATAAAAATATAATACAAAGCTAAAAACTTTGGAAATAAAAATATAAATGTCCGTTTACAGTGGATTTTTAGTACCAACCCTGATGTATAGCAGTGAAGCATGGAACTAGCAAAGGAAACATGGGAGCAGAATAAATGCGATATATATGAAATCACTTAGACATATGTATAGAAAAACGATGTAAGACAGAATTTCTAATGCCGATAAGGAAGGAATGAAAAGTATTATGAACAGAATTATTAAAGAATCACTGTGTTGTTTTGGACACGTGGAAGGCATAGATAAAGAATCATTTAAAAAACTATATGTTAACAATGCGAATGGAGTACAGAGTTGTGGGAGACCGAGAAAAACTTGAAATGATCAAATGAACCAAAATTTAAATGTCTGCCATGTTAGTAGTTGTAAAAATCGAAGTAATGTGGAGGAATCTGAAGAGGTGTGTCACGCGTAGAGGTACCTTCGTTGCCTATAAATATAAGATTACAAAATAAGAGTGGTTTCTGTTCAAACCAGATATATAAATGTGTGTTTTCCAGAAATTTCACAATATTCTACGCGAGTGGCATATTTCGCATTGGTATGGCATTATTGAATTTTTTTGAAAATGTCTTAGCAATACAAATGAGATAATTTCATAATTTTAAATATTAAATATAATATAAATAGAAAAATTTATTGTTCAAGAAAAAAATTATATATTTAAACATATTAAAGGTCTTTAAGTTTCAAGAAGCATCAACATGTGTTATCTTGCAATAGGTAATGGTAAGATACCGGAATACATCGCAAAATTATATAAAACGTGTCAAGAATGAAAGTTTGAATCATTGTTGATGTACGAGTAGAACGCAATGCGTATTTAGATTTATGTTATCGTATCTACAATAAAAACTGGTTGAGTTTGGAAAAAAAACTTTGTTAAGTAAAAAATATCCATTAGACGGTATTGCTTGAAATTTGTATCTACAATGTATCGAATGAAAATAAAAGGAGTGAATGCGGTGCAAATGATGGTGTTATGAACAAAATAATGAAAGGATCATTAAGATGGTTTGGACATATGGAAAGAATGAATGAAGAAAGAATGGTAAAAAAATTATATGTCAACGATGTAAATGGAACCAGTAATAGAGGAAGACTGAGGAAAACGTGGCACGATCAAAAAAATCAAATATTGAATGTTGGCCATGTGAGGAGTCAGAGAAATTGATGCGCGTGCATGACACAATGTATTAATGTTAAGGAATCGAGAGAAATATGTCAGGAAAGAAAAGTGTGGCAGTCCATTCTTTCTGCCTACCCCTTCGGGGAGACGGCGTGATGTTTAGTTAGTTAGTTAGTTAAATAAGAGTGGTTTCTGTTAAAATCAGATCTTCAAATGTGTAATTATAATGAAACTATGTGTTTTCCAGAAATTTCTCAATATTTTATGGGGAGTAGCATATTTCGCCTTGGTATGGCAATATTGATTTTCTTTTGAAAATGTCTGAGCAAGACAAATGAGATAATTTCATAATTTTAAATATTAGATATAAATTGAAAAATTTAGTTTTACGTGATTGTCCAAGAAAAAATTGTTTATTTAAACTTATTAACGGTCTGAAAGTTTCAAGAAGCATCTATGTTATCTTGCAATAATGGTAAAATACATAAATATAACGCAAATGTTATATCAAACGTGTCAAGAATGAGAGCTTGAATCATGGTTGATGAAGAACGCGATGCGTATTTAGATTTTTGTTACCGTATTTACAATAAAAACTGGTTGAATTTGGAAAAAAATACTTTTCTCAAGTAAAAAATATCTATTAGACGGTATTGCTTGAAATTTTGTATCTAAAATGTATCGTTTTTAAATCTGCATTATTCTTCTTCTTCTTGTTCCTCTCCTATCAGAGGTTGAACAAAATCACGACTTTTTCTATTCTTGACACAACAGTTCGAAACAGGGATGTTGTATTCCAGTTTCTTACGCTTTATAGTCTTGACAATTTTTTTCTTATTTTCATTCGCTGCAGTACTTCCTCGTTGGTAACTCTTACTTTCCATGATATTTTAAATATTCTATGATTTATATCCACCTCCACATCAGCATTAATTGGTTTCTAAAAATCTTGTAGAATTATAAGAGTGTCGAATATGAATGCAGCCTGTATAGCGTGCGGATGTTTCCTGATGTATTAATTTATGAACAAACAAGAAAACTATGGAAATGAAGGCAGACACCGGCACTTCATTTCCATTAATCCGCACAGCCAGTTCTGTTCCAATCTTGGTCTCTCCCGAGAGTGCTCATGCGCCTCGAAGTGCGAGGTGCAGGATATCAGTATCAGTAGATATAACATTCTTTCTGATGTTCTCCTCCTACTGTGTAGACATGGATTTTTGATGTTTTTAAATGAGTACACATATTTGTTTGCTGATGACTATGGACATCCATTTTCGTTGCTAAAATTGTGAAATGATTTTAAATTTGGAGTATTTCCTGATATACTTAAATCGAGAAATTCTAAAAAGCAGAACGATTAAAAGGTATTTTTTTACATAAGAACTGAAAAAAAGTCATTACAAACTTTTTAAATTAGATACATAAATTGTTTTGTTTGATTCCAGACCTTAGTAGCTGTATGGATGGGGAAAACCGAATAAGGCGATGCCAACCTTACGGACCAAGAACTATAACATATAATATTTAAATTCAGTAATAATAAAAATGGAAGCACTATTTTTTTCAAACGTTACATATGAATATGTAAGCTATAATAAAATTTAAAATCCATTGTATTGAATATGAATCTTTTTGAATACCTGTAATACCAATATTTAAATTCAGTAAATTTTACATAAATATTTGAAGATTATTTTTGTATAGAATCATGTTTACCACCCTTGATGTGTATGTATATAATGGACTCGATTTACAGTAGTGTCACCAGTCTGTCGATGCCAGCAAGCCTGGTGAAACCGGTCGCTGCCAAAATACAGACAAAAGTGGAAGTAGTTAAAAAACATCGTTTTATTTAATTATTATTTAAAATGAACTTCCATCAAGAGATTTCAGTAAAATCATTCGATTATCTGTAAATTCTTTTTTTAAGCAAGGAATGTACTATCATACCTGGCGCCTCTGGAAACGACAAAAGCCGACCAAACTCTCCACCACAATAGCAGGAAAAGAGGAGATATTTGATCCTTTTAGAAGCATTACTACAGTGCTAGCTTGGCATTGACACGACAAAAAAGTTGAAGAACAAGATCTGTTTAAATGTAAGTGACATATTTTTCACAAAAAAGTATATTATTCAAGAGCATATAAACATAGTAAGTAATATAAGTGGTGTTCTGTGAAATCCAGTTTCACTACTGAAAATATTACTTGAAAAGTATACTTACAAAGAAAAAGAAAAGAGCCGCACAAGACAGGGAAAAATGGAAGAGAATAATGGAGGAAATTGCTGCAAACCAATCCCAGGATTGAAACCAGAGAAGAGATACTTACAAAAAATGAGCCTGTGGTGTTAAAGGTATACGAGATACAACAAAACGTACATGATACAACAAAAAAATACCATATAACACATCTTAAAGAACTTCACGTTTTCCTCGGTCTTCCTCTATTTCTGGTTCCATTTACATCGTTAACATATAATTTTTTTACCATTCTTTCTTCATTCATTCTTTTCTTATGTCCGAACCATCTTAACGATCCTTTCATTATCTCATATGTGGCACGATTATAATTTCAATACGTGGCACGATCAAATAAATCGAATATTAAATGTCGGCCGCGTGAGGAGTCAGAGAAATCGACGCGCGTGCATAACACGATGTATGAATGTTGAGGAAGAGAGAGAAAAACATGTCGGGAAAAAAAAGTGTGGCAGTCCATTCTTTCTGCCTACCCCTTCGGGGAGACGGTGTGATGGTTAGTTAGTTAGTTAGTTAGTTAAAGAACTTCACAAGATTAAAAGTCCGGAAAGAATTCAGTAAAAATTCTGCTGGACCGTCTATAAAGCGCTACATGGAATGGCACCAAGATATAAATCGTAACTCTGTAGAACAGACAGCCTAAATACAAGGAAATCCACACTTCGCTTGGCAAACTCCTAGGCAAAAGGAAGATTAGTTAAACGATCGGGGATCGAGCCTTTGCGGTAGCCGGTCTATCAGCTTGGAACAATTTCCCTTCACACCTTATATTCATAAATCATCCGACAGATTTCAGAGCTGAAAACCCATCTTTTTCATATTTTATACCCAATTTAAAACTTGTTGATTTTGTTCTATTATACTTTCTAAACGATTGCGTATATCATATGCAGCGTTCACATTTAGATTTTCAGATTAAAAACACTTCTTAATGCGCCCTTGAGGTGATTATATCACAAAAAAACGGCGCTTTAAAAGTTAGCATATTATTATTATTATTATTTTTATGATGTATCACCCGAAACAATTTTAACCAAATAACAAAAATTTAACGTTGAGATTTTGCAAAAAATGCAAATTCAACAGAATTTTAATAAACCTAAGACGTTAACATTTTGAAATTCAATAAACAATTTATTTAATACATTTAAATCGATTTAGTTTTAATAGTTCTTCCGACAATGAAGGTATAAAACCCCAAAAGCCTGTCTTAAAAACTAACTTAGAGTGAAATAAAACAGTGTTTGAATTCAGAATTAATAATCAAATGAATTTTACAAAATTCTAAGTGCCTTGGGTCTGTCAGTAACTAAGTGATGATCATTTCTTAATAAATTAATATGAACACCATTCTTAAAGACTTATCTAAGTATCTGCTTAACGTCTTAATAAGTTTAAATATAAATTAATCTGCCTTACTAAAGAAATCCAAATAGCGTACTTGCCACCAACACTTACTGCTTGACACAATTTCTCATAAAAATCATTTGTGTCATTTCAGATTTAATAATAAATCCGGATTTTATTGGGCGACCTTCTCCGCTTCCAGTTCTTGTTAAAACTTACGGAAGAAAATTTCCAGCAATGGCGACTCTCGTTTGTCTGCAACAGAACTCGGAGAATTACTTTACTCCCCTTTCTTTGTGTATTCACAATGTAAATACAGCAGAGACGAAGCGTGTGATTTTGATTAGGAAAACGATATCTAACGTACGCACTGTTATTTGTTTTATAAAAGAGATGAATCAAATTAATGAAGACCTCTCTCATTTTTCTCTAGAAAATACGAAAAAGTAATCCTTGCGAGGATTGGGCATGTATGCCAAGCCGGAGAGACAAGAGCAATCAAGATCAGGTGCACGTCAAGACCGACCAGAATAAGACCTGTTGAAAGCAGATTCTGGCCGGTCTGACTAGGTTGGGCAAAACAAACTGCTAGTGCAAAAGGCACAGGATCGAGGAGCATTATCAAGAAGGCCAAAAACTTCCAGGAGTTTAATGGTCATAGGAAGCAAATAAATAAACCTTACGAGTTTAGTTCTTCTTTCTCTATTTCTTTATTACTGAGGGTCGTGAACTATGGAGCTCTCCGTGGATAAAACCAAATACCTCCAATCTTCTCTATCTTCCGCAGCCCGCTTTCCCAAATAGAGGTCTTCCCCCGCTATCTCCTTATTCACACCACCCCGCAGGAGATCTGCCTCTACAAGTACTTATTTTGCCTAGAACACTTCTTGTGGCAATACTTTTTTCTAGGTTACCCAGTTCTCTCCTGTTAACTTGAAGAAAGACACTCATTACTCGCCGACTAAATATTACAGATAGTCTTTCTGTTATCTTGAGCTCATTAAAAACTGAGTCGTTTGTCCGTTTTCCAGTCCACGGTATCCTCAGGGACATCAACACCACATTTCAATGGCGTAAATCCTGGCGCGGTCACGGGATTTCATTGTCCAAGTTTTAGCATTGTAATGGAATATTAGGAATATGAGGGTGCAAATAGTTCTAACTTTGGTGGGATTGGAAAAAACCTCAAGCTTTCCAGACAGTTTAATTGAGTTAAAGTATTTTTAGCTATGGCGATTCGTCTTTTTATTTCCTTTCTCACACTCACCCTCAGCACTGTTTTGACAACCCAAGTATTCAAAGTCTTTTACGATTTCTAAACTGTGCAGTCTTTTGTACATCTGTAGAAGATTTCCCCTGTTAATAATCATAAGTTTAGTTTTGTTTCTGTTGATTTCTTAACCATAATACGGTTCTCTCTCTATCTTGTTCGATCAGTTCTGCCATTTCAGATACTTTTTCTGTCTATAATATGACGTCGTCTGCAAATCGAAGATTGCTTATTATTCGACCATCAACCTTAATGCCTTTGTTCCAGTTTTCTAGTGCTTGTCTCTTGCCATATAGATTGAAAAGGATGGGGGACATAACACATTTCTGACAGAGACTTCCCTGGGTTGTGAAAATACTGGATAAAATATTACTATTTGGTCCATTACTTTCACCACCACCTTACCTACTCTGACTCTAGCTGTATTTTCAAGATATAGGTTTCGAATGAAGAAAGTAAGGTTTTGTAGTATCTCTTGTAGTGAGTGTCTCCCATAAGCGATTCTATTTCAGGCAGTCAAAGGCCTTCTTGTAATTAATAAAGCACATAATGGCGGGGGTGTTGAATTCACAGCATTTGTCGATTATTTGCCATATATTTAATATTCGCTCTCACGTGCGTTTGCCCTTAACGAATTCTACCTGTTCAACAGGAATCTGGCGGATGTATTAATTCCGTAAACGCTCCTTGACAATGATCTTGCTTGCGTATGATAAAAGAGAGATTGTTCTATAATACTGTCGCATTTTCTGGTGGAAGCTTTTTTATGTAGTGTTACAAATGTATATTTGTTACATTCTTTGGGCCATGCACCACTTTTTTTTCATATTTTGTTACAAATGTCCTGAAGTAGTGAGTCACCTTTGGAACCAAGTCTCATCAATATTTTTTTGTTGGGAACTCGTCTACTCCTGGAGCAGCTCTCACCTCTCTCAATAAAATTTCCGGTTCCCTCTCACTCTCTCCCATATCTTTATATAGATTATGGATGTAGGATAACTCTTAAACAACGCATTGGTTCGGAGCAGACTCGAAAGTGGTTTAGTGATATGGAGTCTTTACGAGGCGAGATAATCCGTTATGCTGGAGAGGGTTCAGAACCAATTTCTGAGGTATCTCTACATGAGGGACTATGGTAGTTATCCGTGACTCTATCCCACGGCATTTTTTTAGGAATGGCTTGGAACCAATTCTTTACAGCTTCAAAGAGATGGGCATCTTATTACCCATTTCTTTAAATTAATCAGGGGATATTTCGATAACTCGGCCGTGCTAGAGGGTGTTGGTCTTTTTTGTCCCTGATAGATTTCTCCGACAGCAAAAGCACAGATTGTTTTACCTACCGGCCACCAGAACTAATCTGCCTCTGGTGACATTGGTGGGAAGAGCAATTAGTCAGCTGAATGTGGTCTCCTCGGAGATCGACGTCTTTCATATTAGTGAATGTACGTTCAGGAGACAAATACTCTTGATTTTAGAAAGTATCTTGTCTTCCTAATGTCGAACCATCTCTAATGCGTTCCTGGTACTATGTTGTATTTTTATAATATTTTACCTGTACTCAAAGATGCCGTAAACATTTTACTGTTTGTAATATCTTTTGAGTTAGTAAACTGATTTGATTTGATTTTAATTTGAAAAGTTTCTGTGACTTTGTTCAATTCACACGAGTTAGGTATTCTTGGTAAAAAATATTACAACTTCTGTATGTAAACGTTGCGCTTAACTTTGTGATCAATCTACTCTTTCAACTATAACAGTTCCTACTCTAAAAACTTTCAGTCTTCTGTTAATACCATTTTTCTGTAACCTCAAGGAAGTAGTGAAACTATTTCCATATTACACATCTCTACACATCTCACGCACGGAGGGCGCGCCGCGCCGCTCGGGATGTTTGGCTTACGGAATGCGGTGTACTGGGCCGCTGTTTCCCGAATCCCAATTAATTATTTCAGTTACCGACTGCGGTTATTTCTTTGAAGTTCTGACATTTGAAATTGAATGCCCTCGGAATAAATTACAATTTTTGTATTCGGCTGAGCTCCGTTAAACCTTTCTATTCTATTGGATCTTTCCGGGAATCTACACGTAGAGGGATTGGGATGAACGATATGTGGGAGACTCGTTTTATAAAAAACAAAATATTAAAATAAAAACACATACTACTAATACTGAACACAGCTATTATCTTGTCAAGGTAAGAAAATCGGAAACTCTTGTGTCGACTTAGTTATTTTCTCAATTGGATACATTTATGATATTGTATTTATTGGATATGATATTATCTTTTAAGTATGATATACTTGTATTCAATAATTTGTAAATAATACTCGTAGTAAACAAATATTTTTCTGAGTAAAAAAAATTGTATTTCTGATTTATATAACGTGATTTAGTATTCTTCTATTATTTAAGCATTGTATAGATAAGTTGTCATATTAAAAAAAAGGTTCTGCTCCTTTGACTCGTGTATATAAACAACAACGTGCTTGATTATCGTTACATATTATGCGTTTGTAAGGGGAAACATGACGTAAAACTTCTTACAAACGCGAATCAGTTATTCTCTTTTGGATCGTAATTTTATTATTATTTACTCCAGTATACGTGCGTTTTGCAGTCACTTATTTCTAATTAATCATATTATATCTGAGACAGTGAAAACTAAACGGCGCATTATTTAATGGCAGATTAGATTATCAGCGAAAATTCAATAATCTCTTTGATGTTAAAACTATAACAAGATGTCTAAAGTAATACCCAGTCTCCAAGATAAGGCGAACGAATACCCCTTGGTACGTATATAATGCCACCAGGGCGGTATGCCGAGGAATGTGTACTTTGTGCAACTCTTGAAAAATAAACATTTCACAAATATTCACTTAGGTACTGACTTTACGAACATTATTTATTACTTCTTGAACAATAATTAAAACTCCATATTTAATAATTAATATGAATGAAAATGTCTGTTTCCTAGAAGATTTATTACAATTTATATGAATGACATGTTTTTTCTGTCTAAGGCATTATCAAATGTGACATTTTAATAAAATCTTAGACAGGTGAAACAAAAAACAGTGTCATAATACTTATTAAAAACAGATGTTTTCTTTCGTATTATTCTCATAAACCAATTAAACAATAATTTATGATTATGGGGAGCAAGGAAGGTGCCACCACATGTAGTGTAACTACTATATCTATAGCACCCGGCACCTCTGGAAATGACACAAAGTTGACCAAATCTTCTACCACTAATTCAAGAGAAATAGGAGAGACAATGCCTTATTTGGGGCCATCCTTACGAAACTAGCGTGCCATTGATACACAAAAGAATAAGGTGTCTTCAAAGTATCTTTTGAATGAAAGATTATGAATGGGAGTGAAGCTTGGAGCTGGCAAAAAAAAAATTTAAGTAAGATAAATGCCGTTGAAATGAGATCACTGAGAAGAATGTGTAGACAAACGATATATGACAGAATACAGAACGACGAAATAAGAAAGAAATGTAAATTGCATCATAAGTTAAATTTAAAAAAAATAAAGTAGAAATGCATTTATCATTATTATTATATATGATGATTTGTATTTTAAATGCGTCGTTTGTAAAATCAATTACTCCAAGAGTGCGCTAGGAAAATACTGACTTTGAACATATGAAACAAATGAAAGAGAGAATAATGGTTAGCATGTTGTATACAAGTAGCGTGGGTGGAAAGAGAAACCGTGGAAAACCAAGGAAAGCATAGCATGACCAAATTAAATATCACATACGAAGTCGGAAAAATCGACGAGCGCGTATGATACGGTGTATGAATGTAGAGGATCTAGAGATGTATATAAGGACATAGCAGTTTGGTGGTCCATCTTCTCTGCCTACGCCTCCGGGGGAACGGCGTGACGGTTAGTTAGTTAGTTAGGTAAAATAACAAAGGCTCCATTTGTAAAAGCTCTGGGGTGATCTAGGAATAATCTTAAACATTTATTTAAATGAAAGAAAAGTTTCCTGTAACAGTGTATCGAAGGAAGCCATCGTATGAAAGTACGGTGTCCTACACGCGCCGCTCCTCACATCTGTTCTCCTCTCCCCCGCTCCTGTCTGAGCCGCATTAGTTTACCAACAGCCAACTAATATAATATATTATGTACCACCTCGCATAGCCGATAGCTTTGTTTGTTTAATTAGTTTAAACTACGTAATGGATTGGGACTAGTTCAAAACTAGACATGGCCAGCTAGCAATGTTCCTTCTACTTTGGGACATGAACATTCCTGAAGGCACTTTATGTGTTACGCCTTAAGTCATGCTATTCGTATTATTCTTACTTATTCGGTTGTTATACGATATCAAGTTATTAGAGTGAGTTTGAGTGTATAATGTATAAACTAGGTATACAATATAAATTTTTGAATTTTATATATTTTTAAATTGTAAATGAATAAATACTTGCAAGCAAATACTGGATTTTACCCATTACGGGTTAATCATTAAAATTAATTGTATCTCAATAGAAACGAAGATGTTAATTATCTGTAAACAGAATATGGTGGTCAAGGCGTTTACAGGACTTATGACCTGTCATTGCTTGGGTTAAGCGATCGCTTTATGAAATACAAAATTCCCCATTCCGTCCTTCTTACGAACACCATGTCTGATAATTATTTTTTGAAAGTTGTATATTTGCTACCATGTTGAGAAACTTTTCACATATTTTAGTTCAATCTACACTAGCGCCATCTATTGGGACTAGATGTAAGCATTAAACAGAAATCTTTATTAATGTAATGTGAAATAATGCTTAATCCAACCAATGACAGGTCATAAGTCCTGTAAACGACTCGACCACCATATTCTGTTTCCAAATAATTTACATCTTCGTCTCTATTGAGATACAATTAATTCTTAATGAAAAAATACTAACTTGAAAAATCATTAACAAAAAGCTGACAAAATTCAAATACCATTAGTAATAATTAATACAAAAGAAAACGTCACTTTATGTGAATGACACATTTTGCTTTTCTAAGGCATTATCGATTGTGACATTATTATTTAATAATGTACGCCCTAAAATTGACGCTCTTTGCATCGATTAGGCTCGCGCTGTAATGATGTAAAGAGTTTTTCACAAAAAAAAAATAATAAACATATAATAATGCCTCAGAAAGGCGAAATGTGTCATTTCCATAAACTGTAACAGAACTTCTAGAAGACAAACGTTTTCATTTGTATTAATTATTGAATACGAAGTTGTATATCATTGTTCAAGAAACAATAAATATAATCAGAAAATCCACGGCAATATTTCTATACAACGGACTCAGAATATTTGATCATTAATGTTCACCATCAGATTAAATTAGTAACAAAAGCTTTAAAAGCCCAAGTACAACTGGTATGCTATATTTGTGGGATTATCTTACAGTCAGTCACACCTCAAAAAATGGCAGTCAAAAATGGTTTTGATTTGTATTGATTCTTATATATGATTGTACTTTAAACTAATACGCTTTAATAACATAGTAACGCAATGCTTAAAATGTATAAATAAACCAACATTCTAGATAAAAAAATATGTTTAATTAAGAATCCTACAACCATTGAAATATTAAAATGTGTTTAGGTTAATATTGCGAAATATGTTTGAACAGCAAAACACTTTACTTTTTGCCATTATGTATATTATTCAGCTCTAATGAGACATCTACCAGAGCAGTTGACAGATCGTTCGCCTAAATAAATGTCCCCCTTCACCTTTCCTAAAAGTATTTATTTCGAGACATCTTTCTTAAAATGAAAAAACACCGTGAAATTATGTCTCGCTCAGAAACATCAATTTATTATTTCGGAAACGAGAAAAGTGACGATAAATCACTCCGATTGCGTTTGTTTCCTAAATTTCCTTTCATCTAATAATGGACTTCTCGAGTGGCTGGCGCATCCGTCAATGTTAGAAGGGGCATCGGACCACCCCCCATTCCTTCATCACAATATCGCGTTTTCCAAATCGTAATAGGTTTATTCTTTTGGAAGATGCTCTGCATAAGTTATACTAAGTGTAATATTTTGTTTTAAGTTATTATTTAATTGAGAAAAAACGGACGATACATTGATAAAATATTATGAAACTTTTGGAAAACGGACTCTTAAAAAAACAATAAAACATGAGTTGTTACATTTACATTTCTATTTATGATAAACGTTACTCCCTTCTTTTTTACATTTTATAAAAACGCTATTGAATATATAAGACACGTACAGTAGGAAGGTACGTATAGGTATCAGCCCTTGAATAGCGCCTCTGCCGTCCCTTACGTCACACAAAGGGCAGAAGAAAGGCGCCAGAGTAAGCCAAACTAAACACATCGCTAGAGTGTGTTCCCCGAGAGACGGTATTCGTTGAGGACAATAGAGTACTAGCACCAGCCCGCACTTCTTCCTTCTAGATCTCTCTATCTCTCTGATAATAATACTAATTCTTATACGAGAAAGGCAGAAACTTTTTTGCTTTTTTCGAGTTTGATACACTTTCTAGACTCGTTACTTCAAGCCCGCCCATGGCGTACTCAATGTCTTTAAAATCGAAAGTTTCCCAATCTCGCGTCCTCGGTATAAAAACTTTTACTTTTTTAATTTCGTGACCTCATATCCAAAATTCATATCGACATTTAGCTGATGGTATTTCACCGGGTTCAACTGGTCGCATGCACAACTCGGAACTTCGATTTTATGTAGGTCCGCTTGCTCCTGGTATTATTCTTTCACAAAGACAACGGATTTAATTTGTAAGTAGTTTTTTTAATGATATTAATATATTTTTTGATAAATATTTTTATAACTGTTAATTCAAAAACTTTGTTTTATATCACAAATTGTATTTATTTTACTTTACAACAGCTGTTTCATCAACCAATGTTGACATCATCAGGTGTTAACATTGGTGATGTCAACATTGGTTGATGAAACAGCTGTCGTAAATTAAAATAAATACAATTTGTGATATAAAACAAAGTTTTTGAATTAACAGTTATAAAATGTTAAAATATCATAGTATTTCGGCCAAAACAATGGACTATTTAAATATTTTTATAAACACAAATCCTTCATACATTTTCGGATCCTAATGATGAAGTCACTTCCGTTTTTAAAAATATAAAAAACAGTGCTTTAAATTCTCTTTCTAAATTTACTGTGGATGAAATTCCAGTGTTAACGCCTTAACGCCTTAACGTTAGGAAAATAAACCATTTTATTTTATCAATATTAATGTATAAATAGCTAAAATTGATGCATAATATGACTTCTAAGAAGCTTTAATTTTTTTTATTTGGCCTATTCTTATTCCATACAATTGTACTTTTCTCCTTAACATACACGGAGAGATTGCGATGAGGCTTACACCCTAACTCTTATATATAAAATAAATAGGATATTTTGTATTGCAGAAAACCTACATTGACTGAAAGTATAATATAACTTGTATAAAATACGAAACGCGTCACTGGCTGAATATATATTAGGAACATTCCTGAAAACGTGCGACTCCCTCAATATGGAATGTTTGATTTATTCCTCGTTCAATTCTATATGCCATTTTTAGTAAATGTACCGTAATATTACTATTACAAAATTGTCTTACTATTACAAAATACTAAAAAATCATAAACCAAACCAACAATTCCAATTAAAATAAAACGGTCACTAATACAGCTGTTTTAATAATACGTAAGAAAACGACCGTTTTCTAGATGTTTGTTTTACATTATCAAAGGTAAAACTTGTAACAAAATTATACATAAATATATTCTATACAATATACGAGTAATTAAATTTCCAGAAAACAGACGTTTTCTTCACACTAATTATTAAATGTTAAGTTTGGAAAGAGTAATTTTAAATACTCTTTAAGAACTTTAAAAAATGTGGACAAAACAGTGTTTAAAATTCCACTTCCAAATTAACAACGGAGATCTACAGCGTCAACTCATTCAACCTTCAACTAAATTAATGAGAGTGTTCCAAAATTGTTCAAGAAGCAATAAATATTACAGTCGGGGTTTAAAAATCATTTTACCTTGAATACTTTCAAATGAGGATTTTGAAAGGACGTTTCCTGTCGCCGAGGAAAATAGTGTTTCTACTTTTAGGAGTGTTTTCTCAAGTGCAGCACTTAAAGCAGCCGAGATCCGCGTGAAGTTTGTCGCAAACAGCTCAGGAAGATTGATTTCAGTCGATTAAGCCCTCGCGAGGGATGGCTGTAGTCCCGGTGTGGGGTGGGCCGAATGGTGTTTGATGGAAGTGATCGAACACGGAGCCGCCCATTAGCCGCGACCTCCACGGAACTAACTCTGCCCAACTCACGTCACGCCATGTATTGTATTGTAATGGCGGTAATGAAAATCGAAAACTAATCATTCAGATCGCGTTTCCTCTATAGAGGCGGTTTCCCTTGGAATATTTGTTCGCATGCTTCAGACCAGGCACGAAAATATTTTGAAAAGTGTTTAATTTTTTATAGTAGATCCCACCAATTTCTGTATTTTTTTCAATAATGATCCCAAGCTTTCTATTAAAAAAAAATTATATTATAAAGATATTATTCCTTATCACATGAAAAAAGATATAAAATAAATTTATAAAGAAGATAAACAATCTCCTCAACTGTCTATAAAAACTATATCAGAAATGAAACGTAGTTTTTATGGGGTCGAAGATACGCCAGACGCCCTGACCCTGATAATAAGGTCAGTGATCACATTGTCCGGGACTCGCGGGATTACGGGGTCACCCTAGTCACTCTAGGTCACCAGGGAGTCGGACTTACTGGAGGTATGCAAGGTAACATTTCACACCATTTTTTATATCCTCTTATAATGTTTATACCTTCTAGCAGGGTATATTCCACAGTGGCTCTTTCAGTCAGCCACTAGTGGTAACTATATTTACTTTTATGCGATTTTTCAAATCTTCACATTGATTTGGTTTGCGCCAAGTTCCATTATTTATTCGAAAAAAATATATTTATATTTATTATAATAGAATTTATAGAAATGATGTGTTTCGCCATTTTAAGGTATTATAAAATGTCTATATAATGTAAATGATAATGCCTTAGATAGGTAAAACACGTAATTTGCATCAAGGATAATAAAACTTCTAGAAGACATTTGTTTCCTTTCTTTCAATTATTGACTGATATAAAATTATACATAGTGTGCAGGAGAGACGACGAATACCACGCCGACAAGTCCTTGCAACTGGAAGATAGACATTGACAGAGGGGACCGGGTCGAATTCCTGTTAGGAACGTCCTGAGGGGGCTGGACTGGACAGCCAGATGACCAAGGATCACGAAACTTGGTGGAGCCATATAAGAAGAACCGATCCCATGTAACATGAAATGGATAGGCGAAAGAAGAAAGAAGAATAATGATATGACACCATTGTTCAAGAAACAATAAATACATAATTTCCAGGATTAATAATTGTATCTCAATAGAGATAAACATATTCTTTTGTTTTTGAAAATTTGGTTTGGTTCATGTAGTGCTCCTGTTAATTTGGAGATATTTCGCGTATAAGTGAATTGTTTTGGTCAATTTAACTGTTGCCGCACTTTATAATAGTTAATTGTGACACGTAATACGTTTGTAATGTTTTGCTGTTAAAATTATATTAGTTTTATCGTTTTTATAAAGAATTTTGACAGGTGTGAAAATAAATTTTTCAATTGTTCCAATGACAATTTGAATAATTCCTTCAATATTATTTCAAAGTTCTTGCTGGTTAAGTGCCTAATTACAGCTAATTAAAAAAAACGGTGGATACGTGTAACATAAATTAAATAAACACAAAAGTCCGGATCGTCCATATCAACATGTGCAACATCGAAAAAAACATTATGTGTTATTACATTATGTGCTAAATTAAAAAAAACGACGGATTCGTGGAACATAAATTAAATAGACAATATGTGCACCATCTAAAAAGAACATTTTGTGTTAAATTATTTTTATTTTCTTATTTTATTTTATATCATTTTTATTTTATATCATTAAATGATTAACCCGCAATGGGTAAAATCCATTATTTGTCTACAAGTATTTGTATACATTTAAAAAAACATAATATCCAGTTTCTAAAGTTAATTATTTAAACAGTGAGTAATTTTTAAATCTTGATAGCGTTATCATTGGTTTACAATTCAGTCTTTAAAAACTTAGCTTCGTGTGATTAGTAACTTTCATATGATGGTCTATGTTAGTTGAGAGACGAGAAGTGGTGAAATAGTTTAGAAACGCAATCATAAAGATGGATATTTACCCTCAAATTCCCCAAGCTGCTGTACATACTCCTTTGTAGTTATTTATATACATTCATTAACTTAGTCCGTTTACCGAACCCAAATTCTTGAGTTCATCCATTCTAGTAATAATGCCGGAGAATAATTGAGTTCTTTGGAAATATTATGAGCGTCTTCTCTACACATTGCCTTCCTTACTCTGTCCTTATACCTACACGATTCACAACTGGGGAGTGTTTTTCTGGAAATGTATTAGCTAACTAACTAACTAACTAACTAACCATCACGCCGTCTCCCCGAAAGGGTAGGCAGAAAGAATGGACTGTCACACTTTAACCGATGCGGCACGCCATCCTTCTCTTTTCGCCCCGCGGGAGACGCGGTGTGATGGGTGGCGAACCTCATCGCCATCAATACTCATCTCTCGCGCACACCTCGATCGTGCAACATCCACAAAAAAATCTAAAACAAATAATATAAAATACAATGATATAAAATAAAAATAATTTAACACAAAATGTTCTACAACATTTTGAACGTATACAAATTCTTGTAGACAAATACTGGATTTTACCCATTGTGGATAATTTTTTTTTTATAAGGATTAATTGTATCTCAAAAGAGACGAAAATGTAAACTGTTTTCTGGGAACAGAATGTGGTGGCCGAGGCTGTTCCCAGTTCTGTTCCCAGAAAACAATTTGCATATTCGTCTCTATTGAGACACAATTAATCCTTATAAAAAAAAAATATATACCCGCAATGGGTTAAATCCAGTATTTGTCTTCAAGAATTTGTATACATTCAAAATGTTGTATAAAATACCTGGTCCAAGTTAAAGGCATAAAAATTGGAGAGACAACTCCAGGCGTAATCTAGTACTGTATGATTTGCAGAGACTTTCACAGTGCATTAATAAAAATTTCTGCTTAATGCTTCCCAATCTTAATAGATGACGCTAGCGTAGAGTGAACTAAAAAATGTAAAGATAGGCGCAGCATTCTAGCATATATACAAGTTCCAAAAAAATTGTCAGACGTGATGGTCATAAGAAGGGGGAATGGGGAATGTTGTTAAACATAAAGCGATCGCTCAACCCAACCAATGACAGGTGATAAGTCCTGTGAGCGCCTCGGCCACCACATTCTGTTCCCACCACATTCTGTTCCCAGAAAACAATTTACGTCTTACATCTTCGTCTCTATTGAGATACAATTAATCCTTATACAAAATGTTCTGTTTAGATGGTACTAAATGTACCGTGGTCATCTCGTCTGTTAATTCTATGTCATTAATAGAAAAATACCGGAATCATATAATATTAGGTCATTACATATGAAATTGGCGTTTTGTATGAGAGGAACATAAAGTTGATTTTTTTTAAATATAATATATTTATTTAATCAAAGTATGTACCATTGCTATCTATGCACTTTTGCCATCTCATAGGTAGTTCATCGATCCCTTTACTAAAAAAAACCATTCGGACGGGAATCAATAAAATCTTTGAAGTCAGTTTGGACTGCCCCATCAGAGTTGAATTTTTTCCCTTGCAATAAGTTATCCGAATTTCGAAAAAATAGTAATCTGTTGGGACAAGGTCCGGAGAGTACGGTGGATGTCTTAGACATTCCAATTGAAGCTCTTCCAATTTGGTAGCCGTCTGTTGTACAGTGTGTGGTCTAGCGTTATCATGAAGTAGCAATGGCCTAGAGCAATTAACCAGCCTCGGTTGTTTAGCAGCTAGCTTTTCCATCATGGTTTGCAGTTGCTGACAATAGACATCTGCCGTAATCGTCTGGCCAGATTTAAGAAAGCTGTAGTGAACGACACCAGCACTAGTCCACCAAACGCTCACAAGTAACTTTTTTGGAGTCAATTTTCGCTTGAGGCATGGTTTGGCTGGTTCGGCAGGGTTCAGCCATTGCGATGAGCGCTTCCGATTATCATACAGGATCCACTTTTCATCACAGGTAATGATTCGATTCAAAATCCTTTCATTATTGTGCCGGTTGAGTAATGCAACGCAGCAGTCAACGCGCGTTTGTTGATTTGCTTCACTCAATTCGTGAGGTACCCACCTTTCAAGCTTTTTCACCTTCCCAATTTGCTTCAAGTGGATTAAAACAGTTTTATCACTAACACCGCAGCCTGCAGCTAACTCGGACGTGGTTTGCGATGGATCCGCTTCCACAATAGCCTTCAATTCTTCATTATCAACTTTGGTCTCCGGCCGTCCACGGGGCTTGTTCTGCAGGTCGAAATTTCCAGAACGAAAACGTTGGAACCAAAAACGCGCTGTGTTTTCTTTTGCGGCACCGTCGCCATACACATCATTAATCCTTCGAGCCGTTTCTGCAGCACTGGTGCCACGGTGGAACTCGTACTCGTAAATAACGCGATATTTCAAGTTTTCCATTTTGTAAACTGAGTGACGCAAAGAAAAAAAAACAATTGAGGAAAAAACAAATGAATTATAATTTTCAAAACACAAATACTTAAGTAAATAGCTGTATAAATTTGAATTTGGAATTCCTAACCAAAGAGAAGATATTTGAGATCAAAGTTGCCAGTACGGCAAAACGCCAATTTCATATGTAAGGACCTAATATGAATATTGACTCAATAATTTATTAAACGTTACGGATCACAAAATAAAAATTCGTCGGCTTAGTTAAAATATTATAAATACAAAATAAATATATAAATATGTAGTCGACTGGGAGTTTTGTAAACTTTTCTTCTAATGTAGGCAAAAGTAGGGAAGATGGTGGCGATATGATGTTAGAGAAGAAAAGAAACATAAATATACATGAGCCCTCCCTCTTGGAACCATCTCCGCGGAATATTCTCGTTTCCATGGTAATCTTACTTCTGCTCGGATCCGAATAATTATTAGTTCCCGATGATATTACGCCGTGGATCTGTATCGTAATAAATTTCCTTTCATCTTTTGCTTGTTCATTGGAAGCAATAACCAATTTCTTTATAAACCTCATTTCAACATTATTTTAAAAGAAATGGCGGGATTCGATTCAAAGTCTTCGTTAAGACGTCTCCAGGTACCACTTGTTACGAAAATATATTCGACATGTATGCCACATACCACTGACGTATTGCTCATCTTGTAATTACATCGATAAACCGATATATACATATTGTATATTATAAGTTTACTCGTACGATCGGCTATCGGTTTAACTTTTATACCAGACGAGGGGTGAAATTTGTATCTTTACCCGGTCCTCCTATTTACTATGTAATTAATTAAATAAATTATGATGAGAGATGAGATGAAAGATAGAGATGAAAGACGACTGATAGATTGTGGGATCCACAACGTGTATTTTTGAGCTGTAGAGAATGCATGAATAAGAACCTTGCACTTCGAACGCTCGCGGAGAAGTTTATTGTCAAAAGGGACAAAAACTTTCTGCTCTTTTTTTGATTTGTAAAAAGCCTATGATCGAGTGAATAGAGTAAAACTATTGTCAATTCTGTCAGAATGAGAATTGAACATAAAATTGATAACGGCGGTTACACCTGTGAAGGGAAGCACTGCCAGTGTTAGGATAAATAGAGACATCACGCATCTACACTAGCGCCATCTATTAAGATAATGGATGGACCTACCAACAGTGAAATTATTATATTAAAAAATATTAACACATACACAAGTTCCAAAAATTCGTCAGACTTGGTGTCGTACGAAGGGCGGAATGGTGGATGTTGTTAAATATAAAATGATCGCTTAACCCAACTATAAGTCATAAATCCTGTAAATGCCTCGACTACCATATTCTGTTTTCAAATAATTTACATCTTCGTATCTATTGAGATACAATTAATCCTTTTAAAATGATTAACCCGCAATGGGTAAAAATCCAGTCTCTTCTTTCTTTTTGTCCTGTCACACCTCCGTGGTGCATAGGGCCTCAAGGAATCTTCTCCACCCGACTCTATCGCATGCCTGATGCTTAACATCGTCCCAAGTGAGACCTGCTGCCTTAACCTCGTCCTGCAGGGTTCTTCTCCAGGTGGCTCTAGGTCTGCCTCGCTTTCTCTTTCCCCCCATAGGGGACCAGTCTAGTGCGCCCTGAGCGATGCAGGCTGGGTTCCGTCTCAGAGTGTGACCGATCCAATGGGTAAAAATGGCAACGCAATGGGTAAAAATCCAGTATTAGTATACAAAAAAAAAATCTGAAAAAAATGATACTGCCTTAACGAAGCAAAAAATGACATTTCTATAAAATATTCTTCAAAACGTTATTTTTCATTCGCATTTACTATGTTATTAAGACTATAACATCAAGAAGCAATAATTACAAAATCAATTGTGTAATAATTGAAAAACATTGCCTTGATTTGTTTCTCATGTTCAGGTTTGCAGTGTATTTTTGTAGGTTATTGATTATTACGGTTTAACATATTTCAAATTCAGAACTATATTCAATCAATAAAAAGATTTTCTTATATCAATGATATGAGATTAAAACGACATAAGATACACCTAAATAAAAAAATGAATGTGGTGATTCAGCACGATAGTTGATAAGATACACGTAGAAGATGGTGGCTGAAGAAAATATTGAGTGCAACAGTTTACAAATCTCTCCGCCAGCAACCGCTTAGTATATTTGGGCCTGTTTATATTAAGTTTGCCTCCTTGACGAGATATAATTACACCGGATATCCGGTATCACTAGGCCCCAGGGTACAAAACAGCTGTGCGTCAACAGTCAATTATTAATTAGGGCGCCAAGCCAAAAGGACTCGCTCTTAAGCAGCTAAGCGGATTAGCAGAGAACCCACAATAACGACGAGTATCAACACAAGGGGAGACATTTGGGCCGTCAAGTTCTACAAAGAAAAATAAAATATGTTTTAATAACTTATATATTACTTTCATAGTAAGTTTTAACTGAGACGTGTACTACGATTCAGAAGTATTTCGACTCAAAGTTGTCTTAATAATTAAACATCTTCGCAGGTTTTAACATAAAATATTACTAATGAATAAATATACAGGAACAAAACATTACTTAGTGATTATTGATGGTTGAGGTATTAGTTTTGTTAAACTCCATTATTAAATTATAATAGTAATCACGATTGTTTAGTGGGTTAACTTGGATTTAATTTATATAAATTGTGACAAATTTGTTTCGCCTTACGAGGGCATTCGAATCATTGTGATTTGTTACTAAGTAATGTTACCTTAACCTAACTTAGTAATGTTACTGTTAACATTATATATTGAATCTCAAAAATTCCTAGTAATTCAGCTAAAAATTTGAATGTTACTGTCTATTATTATGTATTGAACGTCAAAAATTCCTAGAAATCCAGTTGTAAACTTACTTATCACTCATCAATACTTCTAAGAAAAACATTAAAATTGTTTTATTTGACAACTCAAAAATTTGCATTATATACTTTCTCCCCCACCCTTAAGTTTTCAAAATTACTAATAAGGACTCACTGTTTGGCGATTAGGTTCAGTTTGAGAATGCCCTCGCAAGGCGAAACAAATTTGTCACAATTTATTTAATTTACATATATTAAATCCTAGTAAAACCACTTTACAATCGTGTTACTATTATAAATTACCAAGAGATATAGGGTGAATATTTTTTGTTTCAAAAAATATTTTTTATTATAAATGGGAGTTTTAGGTTAAGGGTTATTTATTACACCAAAGTTCTAGATTTAGCAAATAAATTGTACATTAAAATAACTAGAACATATTTTTAACTTAAAGTATTTTATAATATACTACATATATTCGTATGTGTTATACTTGATTTTTAAGGTCAACCGATATCAGCAGTTTGCTGCCATCTTCTGGTTAAATACTAGCTATTAACTAAACTATTCTCTTTATTTACAATAAACTTCTAATAATAAATTTCAATCAACACTAATGTTTCGTTTATTGTTTCTTAAACAATGATGTAAAAATCATTATTAAATAAATAAAACACTGTTTATTCCACTTTTAATTTATTGTTCTCGGCATGTTTCGAAGGCTTATACCTTAATCATCGGGAAACGATATAAACTAACCAAAATTATAACAAATTGAGTGCAAGAACCTAGAAACATATATAACAAGTGTTAATTAACTTGGCTAGTACTAGGAAGATAACAATAGACATATCAATGGGTGTTTTATTCCTCTAAAGCTATTGATTAGGTAATGGGACAATTTATATTTTAAGACAAAACAAAAGGACATTGACACAAGTTGAAAAAAATACTTTTACACAATAGAATTTTTAACAAAAGATCAGTCTCACGGTTTTATGATTGTACGAAAGAAATAACAACATTATTTAAAAAGTAACCCATTATCTTTGTGCCCCGATACATAATAGCAGGCCAAAACACTTACAAACATTCATTTTGATTTGTGACGGATGAAGATCTTTACAAACAGAGAATCTTTTTGTAATATAGTAGGGCAAGTACCTAAATGTATCTAAATAGCTAAAAAACACACAATTATAAAAATTAGAGCTAACAAATATTGAGTTGAGAGAGATTTATTTCCCTAAACCTATTGATTTAGTGGAGGAACAGTTTATATTTAAGCAAAAAAACAGATGGCCCTAGACACACAAGTAGAAAACAACGATTACACAATGCAATTTTTAACAAAAGATCCATTTCCCGGTTTTTGTGATTATACGGAAAAAATGACAAAAAAATTTACAAAATTTCAAAGTTGTAACAAACATTAATTTAAATTTTCCCCAGGCAAAGAAACAAATCGAAAAAAAATTGGTAATACGAGTATAATAGGGAAAGTACCTAAATATATCCAACCAGCTAAAACACAATTATAAAAATTGGGGTTTTCGTTAGTTTATGTCGTTCTCCCGATGATGAAGGTGTAAGTCTTCGAGACATGTCGAGAAAAATAAACTCAAAAGTGGAAAAAACAATGTTTCAATTTATAAAAAAATCGACATTACGGAATTCCACAGTGTAAACGCCTCAAGTTTATCTAAAATTAAATAATCAATATGCATGAAAACGTCCGTGTTTTAGAAGTTCTATTATATTTCAGATGGAACGACATGTCGTCACCTGAGAGTAAGAGGATTCCAACTAACAAAATTTCACATTTGGCTTTTTTGTGAAAAGGGTTCTTACTAACTTTCTCTAACGTACAATTAAAAAAAACATATAATAATATCGTAATTTTGATGAAAATAATCAAGCTCCATCGGATCATTCAAAACACACGATTCACTGAAGAAGGATTCATTTACACTTAGAGCTTTATTATTCCAACTGTCAGCAGAAAAAATTACACGCTTCTCGGTAAAAGAGTTTTATTTGCTTCAGATGGAACCCCTTTATTCCAAGATACACACCCGAAACCAACAAAACTTTGACTTCATTTTTCTCAGCTTTTTACTTTTGACAGTTGGAACCTTCTTACTCTCAGGTGACGATGTGTCGCCCTTCTAAGGCATTATCAAGTGTCATTTGATTTAAAGTGTTGGTAGACAGAATGACCGCCACACTATTCTTTCTTGACACACCTCACTAGCTTCTTCCACATTTATATAGCGAGTCATTCACGAATGCCGATTCTGCCGACTTTTAAAAAATAATGAAACATCAGATCAAAACTTAAACTAACTAACTAACCATCACGCCGTCTCCCCGAAAGGGTAGGCAGAAAGAATGGACTGCCACACTTTGTTCATCATACATTTGATAATGCCTAAGCAAGGTGAAAGAAAACATATAATTTCATTTGTATTAAGTATTTAATATGGAGTTTTACATCTTTATTCAAGAAACAATAAAAAATTCTAGAGGCCTTGATTTGGTATTTTTTATTAATAAAAAAATCCTCAATTCAGGCGATATTTCAAGAAAAATATGATTAAGAAGTTTTATTTTATTTTTATATCCAATGACATAATGGAATATCTTGACAATGTAGGTAAGTAAAATTGTTTTAAAAGGCACATAATATGATTTTGTGAGTGGGTGGCGAGTGGCATCGGGTCATTCCTTCTTCCATAGTATGTGATGAGCAAGTTGGTTCCGAGGAAGGGATTTTCTAACCCTTTTTATTATCACAATTTAGTTTTATTATGTGTTATAGTCTTATTATTTAAATACAAATAAGACTAAAATAATACTAAAAATATTCAATACAAATAATTATCATTATGAATCCATATTATCATTTACAAACAAACATAGACCATTGTTTAAAATTTCCGTAGTTATTTATACAAAAAAAAAAAAAATAATAATAATAATAAGATAAAACAAATTAAAAAAGAGTAAAAGATAATTGATACTTCAAAGATCAAATATATCGTTGACGTGAGTATGTGAAATGAAAACAACTTTGGTCCTCGGAGCCAGACTTTGCTAGAAACAAACGTGCCCCCTGCGACCTCTGGGACAAGTATCACAGAAAGAATTACTGGCGATACATTTTTAAGCGAGTTATAATAAATGGAGCTGATAAGTCGTGGCCAGCTGTTACTTTACTGTTAGGGGTAGGGGCGGGGGAGGGTGTTGCGTTTCACTTTGTTGTGTTTTTAATCCGAGGGACGTCCCGAGCCCCTTTCAGCGCTCATATCGTTTTTATAAACACACGCTCAATGATAAGGAAAAAAACAAACATTTATGTTTTTTCACATATTACCTGTTCTTTCCCCCGGCTTATTCTTTTACCCTTTGATCACACTATAATGATTTGTCGTTTGTGTTTCTGCCACTGGTTTCCATGACCAGTGCTTTCTCTGCTTTCCTGGTTATTATTTTCCTTCGTTACACATTTTCAATCCTATTCTTCTCTACTCTTCTATCTACCATCATCTCCAATATCTGTCTGAATTAATTTTATAAAGTTAATTTTTATATTGTATTTTATAATCATGTACTTAAAATGTTACGTTTTATGAGATTGGGGCATAGAAGTGAAAGATAAGTTAGATTTAATGTGGCCTGGGTTCCCTCTTGTTTTTGTTGGAATATTGCATTCCCTAGATAACGTATACATAAGTTCCGCATGGAATTGCATGAAGGAAGCTGACAAAATTGCGCCGCTGCGTCCTAAATATCATCGAGTAAGCGGTGAGTATCATCTATTCAGGTTTTTAGTTTGCCACGTCGATGTTTATTTGCTAAGAAAAAAAATCACACATAATCAGCTGTGATAATTTACACTCCTTTAGCGCGTGATTTAATTAAAGCACGTGATTCAATTAAAGAACGTGATTACAATTTGACTTTCGTGGTTGAGTGGTAAGTAATTTGACTGCCCCACCGAATATTCCGGTTTCGATTTCCGGCGATGGCTGTGTAATTATCACACTGTATTTGATCTTGTGTAGAATTTACGTGACAATAAAATGGCGATAGATAAGCTGTCTTTCACATGTCACGAGAATCAATATGGCGATTTCCTTTACATTGATTTGGCTTACGCTGTAATGGCATAAAGAACGATTCAACAAAATAACAAGTAAATATTAAAACACGAAATATTAAGATTCGCATACGAACCCAATGGCATGAATAACATAAATGGCAGAGCGTCATTCGCCATCTTCCACCGGGTAACGCAATACATCTCAAGAGAACGAAAGTTATGGGTTACATGTAATTAAATATTCGAGGCGGTTTCTTGTGGAATTTGCGGTGCGCCCTTGTTCACAAATGTCATTTTTTGCTTCTCGCCAAGTTCGGGCCTCTGAACTGTTGTGTTGTGTGAACTTTCACTCATGGACACAAACTAATTGAAATATTTTCCCGGAGTTTTTATTCAGGGTAGAAAGGGGTACAACCTTCCTACAGAAGAAAGAGCGTGAATTTTTTTTGTTTTCAATTTCAAATTTCAAATTCTTATAATACCGTAAAGAAACTTATATTATTATTTAAAAAAAACGCCCATTTTCACTGAGTAAAGAAAACAACTATGAAAATAAAATAAATTCGTAATATTCGAATTAGAAAGTTTTGTATTTTTTTTTCGAAGCATGGAACTGGCAGAAGAAGGATGCGAGCAGAATAAATGCGGTAGAGATGAAGTCCCTAAGACGTATGTGTGGTAGAACGATATACGACAGAATCTCAAATGCTAATATAAGAAAGGAATGTAGAGCGGAAGCAGGTATTATGAACAAAATTATGAAAGGATCGCTCCGTTGGTTGGGACATATGGAGCGCATGGATGGAGAAAGAATGGTTAGGAAGTATATGTTAATGATGTAAATGGAGTACGGAGTCAAGGCAGATCGAGGAAAACAAAATGATCAAATTTTAAAGGTTGGTCATATTATTAGAAGTCGGAAGAATCGACGTGCGTGTATGACTCGCTATATGAATGTGGAGGAAGCAAGAGAGGTGTGCCAGGATAGAGTCGGGTGGCGGTCCATTCTCTCTGCCTACCCCTACGGGAAAACGGCGTGATGGTTTGTTGTTGTTGTTGTTGTAAACTTAAAGAGCGAAATTTTAGTTAAACGATGTCTGCCGGGGTACTCCCATGTACTGAAATCGATTGCCTGAAACAGAAAACCTCATTAGATTCAACTAAACTAGTGGTTTAAATGAGTACTTGTTAATCATGCGAAATTTTTTATTATATAATGGTCATATTTTGAAAACTGTAGCATAAAGAATTGAAAAAAAAGCCTATTTAAGATATGTGGTTTGTTTATAAAGTTAGGCATGTTTACAAAATTTAAAAATGTTTACAATTAACATTGGTTTTTCAGAGTACACATCCATGGTAAGCTTTTACAAGTGTGTCGGTTTTGTTTCTTACTCTTTGAAATAATCAACAATGGCCAAACTCAAAATTTGATTGAATAGCTCAGTCTTGCTTTATTGTCCTTCCATATTTGCCATTTTTGTTTTATTTTCCCATAATTGGTTTCATTGCAACAAAGCAAGTTAGCAGCGTTTGTTCCGAATGACGTTAATACTGACCTAAAAAACATAGAATAAAGAACACAAACATACTCCATTGTGTGACGGTACATCAGAAAGCACATCTGACGCAAATATTTCACTCCGCAAAATTCATCATCACTTCTTTACACAGTAGACTCGAAAAACTGAACTTTGTTAATAATTTTTTCTGAATGTATACTTATACTTGTACACGAATCCTGGATTTTCACCCATGGTGGGTGGTTAATTCATGAAATTTAATTGTATTTACAATGGTGGGTGGTTAATTTATGAAATTTAATTGTATTTACAATTAAATTTCATGAATTAACCACCCACCATGGGTGAAAATCCAGGATTCGTGTACAAGTATAAGTATACATTCACAAAATTATTTGTAATCATTCTGGTCAATTCTTTGGCATATAGATAGGAATGATAATCCAGGCAGCTTCTAAACAATGCGCTAATGGCGATAGCCTTCACATTGTGTTAATAAAGTAGTTTGCTAAATGCTGAAAATCAATCTCCATAAATGGCGTTAGTGGGTGGATTTTATAGGTTGATCTTAAAAAGATTAACATGTGCAATCAAATCTACATAGATGGCCAATTGAAACTGACATGTGAAGATAAGTATAGATTTGGAGCAAATATACAACTTCCAAAAATTTGTCATGCATGATCATAAACAAATGTGGAATGGGGAATGTTGTAATTACATAAAGCGTACGCTTAACCCAACCAATGACAGGTCATAAGTTCTGTAAACACCTTGATCATCCATATTCAGTTTCCAGTTTGCATCTTCGTCTCTATTGAGATACAATTAAATTTGTTAATAATGATATTTAACATATCCGCAGAAACGATACCTGAACAAACATTTTTGGGTTTTAAATCATTGTTCGACAAACAATAAATAAGCCGAAATATTTTTTAGTGTAATCTATTTACGAGTAGATTGAAGTACGAAATGAAAAGTTTAATAGTAGTGAGGGATGTTAGAGGAAACCAGGGCTTATTGTTGCTGTTGACACCAATTTACGAAGATAAAAACTGATGTTTTACTCGAATGTATAATTTCATCAAGTTATAAAACATTGATTGGCTCGCCTGGCAATGATTTGCTATATTCGAATATATAAATAAACCGATTCGCCTGCACGTTGTGATGTATATTTACATTTGATTTAATAGAAAAGCACTTTGTATTTTTATAAAACAAATTGAAATTATACCATTACCGTATTTTTAGTTAATTAATAAATGGATATGTAAACAAACTTCATATGTGGTTTCTATTAGAAAGCTGCCATTTTTAATGTTCGAAATGATAATCTCCTATTATATCTTTATGTGAGTGGGTAGAGAACACCTGAATTCGCTCTTAATATAAACTGTATCCGGAGCGACAATAAATGACGTATCTTGTACTAACGTAATACAGGAAATTCTTGTGATTGTCTCTCAAAGTTGATTGTGTTTGGCTGACAGCCAAAGAGGGAGGGGGAGGGGTGACGTCACAATTCACCCACCCCTACGTTCGGGATGAAACGACATGTACACAATGCTATAATAAGCTGTGCAGTTCGTGACAGCTTCATCTGAAACTATACATTGCTAGTTTTTATTATGGATTTAGTTTTCGTTCTGTTTTAAAAATATAACAATATGATCAAAATTTCAGAAGGGCAGGCATGTTCAAAGTCGACGAGAGGGCGCGTGTTACGAAGTATGATTATAAATAATTAATACGAAAGAAAACGACTGTTTTCGAGAAATTTAATAGCATTTGATAGAAATGACATGTTTCGCCTTGCTCTCTTCGTCAGCTTGTCTCCATCCACTGCTGGACGTAAACCTCTCCACCTCCACGCCATCTCTCTCGGTCTCAGTGTTCTCCAGGCCCTTCCCGCCATCCGCGCAGTTTCGCTTTGCTAAAGCATATCATATATTTGATAATAATTGAGCAAGGCGAAAAATGTTTTAAATATATAATAAAGCTTCAAGAATACAGACTTTTCAATCGTATTAATTATTTAACAAAGAGTTTGTTATTAATTATTTAACATCAGTGTTCAAGAAATAACAAAAATGACTATATTATTAGCTCGTATGACATGTCGGGATAAAACGCTGTGTTGTCTATCAAGTTCTCCATTCCGTTCCGGAGAAATAGCGTATTGTTCAGTTAGAGAAGTTAGTTTTCCTCTAGATTATATTACAAACTTACATGAACTGTATAAATGTTTAAACTATTAATACTATAATATTTTTTTTAATAAAGATTACATAAATTTAAATGAAGTTTTATTTTTGCAAATGCGGGTGCCATTAAAATACCGAGAAAAATAAGTTTTTTATGTCGAGTGAAAATAGGGAATGTGCAGAAACTTGATATTTTGATATCAAGTTTCCGCACAATCCGTATTTTAGTTCTAGTAAAGTTAAGCTTGGAGTTGGCAAAATAATATTGAAAGAAGGATAAATGCCGTAGGGGTGAGATCAATAAGAATAATGTGTAGAAAACCAACGTGTGATAGTATACCAAACGAAGAAGTTTAAATAAATGTAAGGCGTATGAATACGTCCTTAATAAAATAAAGAAAGGTTCAGTATGATGGTTTGGACGAATATATGGGGAAGAATGGTTTAAAAGATACAACATATACAAGTAGCGTGAATGTTAAATGTCGAGGAAGGTCAAGGAAGACATCTCATGATCAAATTATTCAATTATAAAAAGGCGGGCATGTTCAATGTCGGAATAATCTACGAGTGTGCGTGTCACGGTGTATGAAAATAAAGGAGGCGCGAGAGTAATGTCAGGATAGAATAGTGTGATGGTCCATCTTATCTTCCTACTTCTCCGGAGAAACAGCGTAATAGTTAGTTAGTTAGTACGAAAATCTAACGATTCAATTGATATACGAAGATTTATCTCAGAGAGATTGAAGTCCTCGTTTTAAGAAGCGGTTTCCAAGATTCAGACGCGTCATAAGTAGTGTGAAACGAGGTTTTATGCGAAGTACAAATTGTAAATGGGCTGTGAGATTGTCGAACATAAAGCCGTACGCACCGCCAGCGCGAGCGCCGCACCACGGAGAGCAGTAAGACTGCAATAAATCCCGAGCGCGCGCCGCCCGCGCCCGCTGCTCTGCTCTGCTCGCACAACCGCACTCCTTTTTATTTCTGCTCTCCGGGGGCGAGCGAGAAATATTAACCTCTGCTCGGTACCCGAGTCGGGTGTAATGAATTAAAAAATACTTTAACCACCGCGTGAATTATAAAATACACACAATTATGGTTCAAGTACCTACTCGGGTTGTTCGTGACTCTTTTGGGATTTACTTTTACATACTTTTTGGTGTCACCCACCGTTTAAAACACGTTAATTTTTTTTGTAATAAATAATTAGGAAATTCTAATTTCGAAAATTTTTTAACAAATCTTAATATGATATTCAACAAATGGCATTTTTAGAACTGTTCTAATGAACATTGTCTCATAAAAGCGCAAATAAATTAAGAATTGTCCAAAGAGTTATGGATAGAGTAATCTTGGGGATCAGTATAGTGAACAGGGTGAAAAACACCACTATTATAGCAAGAACAGGTGTGTTGGATATCATCACGAGAACGGTAGCACTAAAATGGCGCTGGGCAAGCCATGTCACTCACAACTCTGACGATAGATGAACAAAACGCCTCCTTTGTTGGCGTCCAGAACGTCCCCAACATCGATGGAGGTACGACATTAAAGTAACCATCGTTACGACATGGATCTGTTGGGTTGGGTTAAAATTCTACGTAATATAATTCTTCTTTTCCGGTCTCAATCTAAAGATTGGTCTGCAGCAAGGCATCTCCTCTTCCACTCCGTCAGGTCCTCGGCAACTCTCTTCAACTCCGCATAAGAGGTGCAGCCCATATCTCGACAATTCTGGTCTAGGTACTTCTGGCAAGGTCGTCCTCTGCCAATCGATCCCTCGATCATTCCATCCAATAAGTCATGCAGGAAACATTCGTGTCGCAACACATGACCAATCCATCTCGCGCGCCTCTCCGCTATGGTGTTCAACATGTGCCTTTTCTCTTCAACTCTGCTGATGAATTAAAAATATGAAAATGGTTTCGATTAAAAAATCACTTTCATTGTATCAAATATTTCCTTTTCTAATATAAATTAAGCGTTTTCAAAATTTGCAATATATATACCTAAGCGTATTCAAAATATGCAATATATATTTTTAGTTCGCTTTATTATCAATACAAACCAGAGTACAACTCGAGTACTACTCGGGTTTGTATCGAGCCATAAACACGAATATTTTCTCAAATTATAAGAATTAGAAATGAAAAAATGTGTTTTTTTATTGTAACAAAAACAGTGCACATATAATGGACAACTCAAGCATTGAAAAGAATACAATGAATTTTAAAATACAGAAAGAAAAAACCCGAGAATGCGTGAGTCGAGGAAATATTTTAAGAAATGTGTGCAGAAGACACTTCCCAGAGGTGCCCCACGTAGAGCGAACAACGAGAGAATAAGCCCGGCTCAAGCCGACTGTTGTTTTGGTATCCATATATTTAAATATTCTAAGAACAATACACAACTCCCCTCCCGAATGTATCAAAGAGGTGCTTTTATTAAAGATTCTGACGATGGTGGGTCTAGATTCACGTGTGGCCCGAGCTTTCAGCGCCTCGCCCCGTCTCGTCCCGCCTCACGGTTTATTCGTGGCTTTAAAACTGACTTCTCCTAGGGGTTGGCTATTTTTTTTACTTTCGTTTGAAACACTTCATTTGTGGTGTAGCATTATTAAATATAATTTAAATACGTAATCCATTGTTTTGGCCGAAACACTATGATACTTCAACATTTTATAACTGTTAATGAAAAAACTTTGTTTTTTGTATCACAATTGTATTTTATTTTACGACAGCTGTTTCATCAAACAATGTTGACATCATCAGGTGTTACAGTAATTAGCACCTGTGTATTGTAATACCTGATGATATCAACATTGGTTGATGAAACAGCTGTCGTAAAATAAATTTCAATTGTGATACAAAAAACAAAGTTTTTTTTAATGTTTGTTAATGAACAGTTATATAATTTAAATACTTAAATATTCTGTTTTTACAACAATTTATTTTGTTTTATCGAACAAACAAATACATAGTACATAAACTTTTGGAATGGGATGATAGAGTGTGGCCTAATGTACTATATAAGAAAAATAAAAAAACGAATGTGAGACATTAGTAGTAAAGGATGGTGCATCATAAGTTTTATGGATGTTTCTTAGTAAACTTTCTAATTTATGAACTAATTGGTTACAAGGGGGTTAAAATCTGAGGGATTATTTTAAAATAATAAACAGAACTTGTTTAGTCTGATTTTTTATTATTATTTAGGAGTAACTATATTTCGTTTCTTGCCTAGTTCGACACAATTGTAGTTTTTGCGTTAGTTTATCAAGTTGTCTACAACTTGTGTCAATTTTGGTTTTAATTAATATGATGTAGATAGACATATATTTTTATTTCTTCCATATTTTTATATTATGATAGGCTTCGTCATATTCGTTGACGGCAGCATACTCATTGTCAGTCAATCATGCAGGCTTGTCTGACTGTTGTCACTGATCGAAATGTTTTCAAATGTACTTACTAAAATAAATTATGAATGTGGTAATATATTCAAAAATATTAATTTAATAATGTGAATGGAATCGTTTCATTATAAACATGACACGATTCGCCTTGCTATGGTATGATCCAAAGAAAAAAATGTTGTTTAGGTTTGAGATTACCTGGGTAATAACATCACCTAAAAACCTTTTTCTCTAATGCAAATTTTTTTCTGTTGTTTTTGAATTTTTTAAAAACTTATACTCGTATTTACTGAACCGTAAATTAACAAAACGATGTTTTATAACTACTTTCACATTTGTCTTTATTTCGACAGCGACCGGTTTTGCCAGTCTCGCTGGCATCGACAGATAGATGTCGCAAAAAATGTCGTTTCATTTAATTATTATTTAAAATGAATTTCCATCAAGAGATTTCAGTTAAATCATTAGATCATCTTAAACTGAATTGTATTGTGCTCTCCCTGAATATTCCGGAAACAATATGCCCTGAATGGAAACTAGATTGAACTTCTTCTTTTATATTATTTTTCTCACTTGTCGAAACGGAGTACGGTGTGGGGTATGGGGTGTGGGGGGCTATGTGTGAGTTTAGAAAAGACGGAAGGCGGAAGGTACCAGACTCGAGTTACACGGAGAATTTGTATATTTTCGGAAGTATCTCTTAGTGCCTACATATGTTCGTGCGAGGAGGCTTTCCAGAAAAGGAAAATTATTCAAACATAGAATAAAGGTGAAGCAAAGTCAATCCTTTTTATTAATACATAAGTAAAGTTACTTTGAGTATAGATCCAACATTGTATAATTTGTTGAGTAAAAAGAAAAATATTTTAAATCTTTAAAAAATACGGATTAACGGATTGGATTTGGAATGAGAAAAGATGAAAATCCTTAAATAAATACTTCAAGAAATACAATTTTACCTGAATGTAAGAACATAAGAACAGCTTTAAATAAACAAGAAAACTGAGTATAAAGGATAGATGTAATAGTTATAAAGAAATTGTTTTCATAATGTTGTAGTCCGCAGTGGTTAGATAAAAAAATAGCGTAAAATACATGAAATCGTGGTCTAGCGGCATCAGCGCGGCTCCTATCGCCATCCTCCCACCGGAGCGGTTTTTCATCTCGTTAGCGCCCATCTTCCCGAACAAATCCTCAATCACATTCACCATTACACCGCCCATACATATTTACACTCCTCCCCGCCCTCGCCCTTCCCTCCCACGGGGACGGGGAGATCGTCCATTGTGTTTACCAAGGAGGCTCGGTCACATCACAGGAAACATAACGGCGAACACGTGAAGCTAGTTTGGTGCTTTAGCTAAACTTACAATACTATCAACACATTTAACATGATAAGATACGTCAGATCCTACTAACTGTTCAAAACTTTTGTTACAACGATGAAATTTACCAAAATTATGACTCATTTTAATTTAAAGTTTGATTTTAAGATTTCTTAAAGCCAAATAGTTTACGCAAGAATAACTTCTATGGAAATTATATTTTTATAAACGAAAATCACTCGGAATTAGAGTCTTGTGTTTTCCGATAAGTGATGGATTATTCAACGTTAGTAATTTATGCCGATAATATTGTTTTAGATAGATTTCCTGGTAGTCTCTCGTCATGTTGTATTTTTAGATGCAAGGTGGAATTTGTAGCGCAATATTTGAACATCTTCGTTTTCTGCTAGTATAGTAGCGTCGATATAATGTCATAGAAAACAAACAATCGGTCTAGGGCAGCACTAAACATACAAACTGCAATACACGTAAAGAGAGAAAGAAGTAAGTGGTAAAATAAGATCTCTTCTAAACACTAAACAACGATAAAAATGTTGTTCATCAGTAACGATTTTGTGAACTAACGTAGCTCAAACATATTTTAAATTAACGTATTTATTTTTAATTATTGCTACACATTAAAACCCTTTCGGGTATAAATTAATAATATTTTTTTTAAATAAAAACAAAACTAACTAACTAACTTACCATCACGGAGGCTCTCCAAGAGGGTAAGCAAAAATAGTAGATCGTTCGACGGTTATTTTCTAATATACTTTTTTCACTTCCTCAACATTTATATATCGTGTCATGTTTTATTTCTACTCTTTATTTAATATTTGATTGATTCAATCGTTTTACACTTTCATCAGCTTACTCTATTTCTTGAACCATTTACATCGTTAGAATATTCTTTCTTTATCGGTATATTTTCATTAATTACTTCTATGGGGCAGAATAGAGACGAGTGGCAGGAATTGGAAGAGGCCTATATCAAGCAGTGGAGGGAAGAAGGCTAGCAAAGAAGAAGAAGAAGAAGAAGAAGAATACGTAACCAGGTCATCTTAATAACTCTACCGTGATTATTGTGGCATAGAAGTTTTTTTTTTCCTTCTCCTAAATTTGATATTTTTTGAAATTAACGAAAACATCGGTCATACATTTTTTGTACATTTTTAATTTAAAAAGTGCGAGCTTCCCCCAGGAACGTTAAGGAACGTATATGCGGTGTCACGTGACACCCCCTCCCCCGCGGCTGGCCACATATTGGCCTCCTTGCGAAGAATGATTAGCGCCCAAAGTATAGCGGCCCAGCACATGCGAGGCGAGTACACACAGAGATAAGTAGCTCCTAGCCGCGTCAATAGATAGACGGAGCCGGCCGCCTCTCCAGAGGGGGAGAAAGGAATTTCTCTAGAACTGCGTCATACATACATGTATTGTATTATACTTATTGTTTCCTAAACAATTACATGCGATTCCATTTCAAATATCATTGAGATTTGATTAAGCCCTAACATGCCATAAATTGTTATATCAATATTAATTTCTACTATATTCGCCATCACTTTTCACAAACATGTACACAAAAGCAATTTCTAAGGATATTTTTTTTGTAATTTCTACACAGAGGAAGGACTTTGGTTCCCCAAAACGTGTGTGCAAAGAGTTTTTTTTTTTAAATACAATACGTCGATGCCAGCGAGCCTGGCGAAACCGGTCGCTGTTTAAATAAAGACAAAAGTGGAAGTAGTTAAAAAACATCGTTGTATTTAATTATTATTTAAAATACTATGCGTTCAAATGTAACTATTGTAAAATGCACATATGCTAAATTAACGTTGTTAATTGAATTTATCTTTTAAAAAAATATTAAGCTTTATGCCTCTTAATTTTTTGATTGGACCGGTTTCGGCAGCTCGCTGCCATCTTGTGGTCTTCTGTTACCAAAAAATGACAGTAAGCTGTCGAAACCGGTCGAAATTAAGTAGAAATAAACTTAACACATATTATGAATATAATTTGTTCATTCAGCTCATTACTAAAAGGCGGTCACATTCGAAGCCGGAATAATCGACGTGCGTGCATGGTACGATGTATGAATGTAGAGGAAGCCCGATAGGTGTGCCAGGACAGAGCATTGTGGCGATCCATCCTCTCTGCCTACCCCTCCCGGGAAATGGCGTGATGGTTAGTTAGTTATATCAGAGTATTGTCCGAATAAAACACACAAGAAAAAAATTAAGTACCTAATTCTAGAATCCCTTTTTGGTCTTAAGCAATTGAGTTTAATGCTTCTATAGATAAAACTTTGAATGCAAACTAAAAATAAGTTAATTCTTTGCATTTGGGAAGATGAAATGAGGGTGGGATATAATGAAGCCGGAGGCCGAAACAGCCCCTAGAATATTTCTTGTTCATTAAATTTCACGATTCTCCACTGTCCCGACGTAGCTATAAGCACATTCCGTCTCCATGGCAACACTTGACATTACCGCTCCGCTTGCCCCAAACAAAACGATCCAAGATTCCAGCTATTTAATAGGATTTTTCTCTGATCTACGATATTTCAGTCTTTCAGGATTTACGGAAAATAGAAGACTTTCGCACATCCCTTAAATCTTTCTCTTCTCGCGGTGTTGCCTTGTAGCCGAATGTTCAAATGGGTCAAACTACACGAGGAGACTTTCACATTAAGAATAATATATACGAGTATAATATTGAGAAAATCAGCAACAGGGATTCTTAACATTACCTTGCTACGGCATCATTAAATATTTGTAAAAACAATATTACAAACGTAATAAAAATTCCAGGAAACGTAATTTTTACTAAATTATTTTAGGTTTTGAACAAAAAAAACCCAAAGGTAATTCTAGGGTAATTTGAAATCAAAATTTCTTTGTCCATAAAATAATAGCACAAAATTATAATTTTTGTGAAAAAAATAGTCAAAGAAGTTGCGCAAGTTATAATAGTTTTTTCAAGAGATTTTTTTTCCATTAAACACACAATTTAGCTTAAATCTACAAGGAAATTAAAACGGAAAAGACTTTTTCTAAATGTTTTAAGGACGCGCTGTTTGGATTTCATTAAGATCAAAAATATTTTTTTATTATTGAGATTAACTTGAACGTATTTTTAATTTAATGCATAATTAAACTTTTTGCTTAGATTATCTGAAATTTAGGAATACTGTGCTAAACAGAAAATATTAGAGTTTATTAAGAAACCAATTATGGCAAAAGTTTTTTTTAAATTTACGAATTACAAAAAAATGATTTAACCACGTGTTTTCAGATTTAAACCATTTTCCAACTATAAAGTCTAAATTAAAAAATAAATGTTGTTCTCAAAATGTCAAAAAGATCAAATATATATTAGGAATGTAAAATAATTTAATAGGAAAAAATATAATATTTTTATGAAAAACTTAAATATTTATCAGTTTTATGAAACATGTTTTTCCTAAAAGCACTCCCGAGTCCCAATTATTTTGACGTAAATGCCACGTTTAATAAAATAATTTTCCGGATAAAAATATTGAAGGAGATTTTTTAAATTTAATATATTGAATTTGTATTCAAAGATAATATTTTTTTCGAATAAATAAGTATCAGCAAGAAATGTCAAAAATCTACATTATTGAAATTTCTTGTTTGAAAAATAGAAGCTGTTTAGGGAGTGTCCTTTCGTATATCGAGCGAGTTTCGTATTATTCGAGTGATAAACGGATATGGTTTCAACATTCTTAAGTAGGTAGTCACTTTCGCTGCATAGACTGCTTATTGGCTGTTGTGTTGTACTTGCGTGACATGGCTTTATTAAGATCTCTTTGAAAATTAACAGTTTTTATTTAAGCGTAACATTAGATAAATACAGTTTGGTGTAAGCTCTCATGACAGATGAGTGACGATAGAAGCGTATTTATGGATTGTTTACTCCGCCAGTAAAAGAACACCGATGTGAAGATATAGGGGCAACGTGACCAGGTAGGTCCCGGCTAGCTCTCCTCCTTTGGCTCTGGTCAACAGCCATAAATTAGTCTATCGTTAGTGTTTTGCAGAAATTTATTTTATTACGGAGGGGCGCCGTTCGCCATCATTCTTTTCCCTCTGCTTCTTATCTCTACTTAGGTACACGGCGAGGTTTATGTGTTGCTCGATATTAATACACCGATAGGACATTTTCACTCCACATATAGCTGGCGGTGGGCGGGAGAATTCTCTTCAGACCTTCAAAGGTTACCAAAAAATAATACTCGAAATACATCAAAGATAAAATTTACACGGAAATACATATTCGATGAAAGAATAAATTAAATTTTATTTCAAGAAAGTGGGAATCTTCAGGGCGGAAATTACTAAAATCAGCTTTTCGCTTGTTTATTTATGAGTGTAGCTTACATAATATATTAAAATAAAACACACGTTAATTTCCTCCTGCTGAATATTGTGACTTTGAGTTTTTTGTAATCATGTTGGCTTACTATTGCAAAGGTCTCCCCCAAGCGATGTTCTCTCCTGTGCCTCCCAAGCTCATTATCTTACTACCAAGGAGGCAGAAGCTGGCCGTAGTCACAAGGAGGACACCGGAGTATGCTTGAATTGTAAGTAAAAATTCAATTTACAACTTGAATATATCTCAATCTGTCCAAAGGGATTAAAAAAAACTGTAATTTGACCCTTGCATCAATTATGTTGACCGAAAAATAAATGATTCAATTTTCGGGTAAGATTTTCAATATATTCTTCAACCAGAATTATTTAAATAATAATTAAATAAAACGATGTTTTTTAACTACTTTCACTTTACACATTATTTACTCTATGGATTTGTAAAATTGAACAAATTAAGATCCTCACAGATGAACATGTCGTCAACTGTCGCATCTGCTCCAGTTGCTCTGTGTTTTTATATATTTAACCTCACTTGATAAGATGATAAAACTGTAATTCAAGATCCACCACAATTAATTAACTCGAAATAAGAGCACATAAATATCACATAAATATCTTACTTCAGCACATAAATGTCTTACTTCAGTGGTGTCCGAAATTTTATCATTTAAGATCAAATATTAAAGTGTCGTTGATTTCTAAGTATAATTTATCAAGTGTACATGAACAGTTTCAAGGTTACACGTATTTAACTTTTGAAAAGATCCCTTAAGAAATCGCTCTCCATCAACTGACCGTTGTGCTTGCCCAGAGGCTGTCTGAGGGGTGCTGAGGTACTCTCAAGTATTTAGGGCAGTGGCCCATTGGCATATAAAAGGACATCCAGAACCCTCTTGAAGGAAACGACCCTTCATCCTTGTTCTGTTATCCCGGCGCCCAGTAAACTGTAAGGGAAGTGTTTTGTAAGAGGATCTCATTACGGCGAATAAATTTAGATATAACGGATTTAATTTAGCACTTCACCTAGCTTTTTCTTACGTAGATAAAAGCTCTTTTGGATTCATATTTTTAATGGTATGTAAAATTCTGTATGCTTATTTATTAGTGATATTAGAGACCTCTGAAATACGACCTACGTAGTTAATTAATTATTTGAAAACGAATAAGGTTTGAAAGGTAAATGTCATAAGTCAATGATATTGGATTGAATTATGAGATATTTTTAAAATTGAATAGTGTTTAACGTCAACATAGGACGACTTCAATGAACTATCTCAGATGATTGGAGGTGCAAATTTCAGAGACGACGTGTCCAGTTCAAAACGTATGTAGTATAGGAATTGTGCACGGAACCAGATGTCCAGGAAGATAATCCAGTTTGACTTTACTGGAGTTACAATGATTGAGGTTGAAGACACTTGAAAGATATCGTGTTAGATATACCATTTATCGTGAAAGGCAATGGGAAAATATTGCATTAAAACGGCTTAAGTAGCATGCCAAGAACTAGTTAAGAAGTGAATAGAATTTGCTGCAAACCTATTATTAAGATTGGAACTAAAAATATAATACAAGTTTGTTCACAATACTCTAGAAAAGCATGTTATGCATATTAACCATTGTATAATTTCATAAATTTACAAGGCCAATTATTATAAGGTTTAAAAGCAATGCTCGGGAAGCAATGAAAAACTGTAAAAATCAAATAAAAATAAAAATCTAAACTACACATTTATGGTTTAATTTTTTTAGTTCCGACCGATTTCGCCAACTTGCTACCATAACAAAGTGTAGAAAAGGAACAAGTACCATTAAATTGAATATTTATTATTGAAATATTTCAATATTATATATAATCACAAAGAAAAATATATAATATTATTAACGGTAATAATTATTTTGTGAATTTATTTAACCTTTTTCAGACATGTTGATGACGAGCATGGAGACTGCCTGAAGCAATATTGTAATTGATTTAAATACAATATAATATGTTTTCTTTGCCGCACACACAAAAATGAAAGCTACAAGAGTAAGACACAGGAGTGTGTGTGTGAAACAATTGAATATTCTTTACTCTTAACATATACATACACGAAATTCCCACACACTATTTTTTGTAAAATTAGCAATATGTTTTCGATTAAATACACATTTTGTATCTAATACGTATTGGGTATGTAACTATATTAGTATTTCAACATGTGCGTGTAGTGGATCTATAATATGAAACTAATATTTATTATCTTTAGTCACATTGCTTCTAATAATTTTCTTATCAGAAGCAATATGTTTCATATAAATTTTAGGGTAAGGATAAAGACTTTAAATATTTAATGAAATTCCAATGTTCAAGTTACAATTTTCCAATGCCCATTGAATATTGTTATGCCCCCTCTATATTTGTTATGTACAACATATAATCTCTTGTATAAAACATATTCGTTCATTTGTATGTATCAGTTTTATTTATAATACAATCGCAGAAAAATTCAAAGTAATTTTTAGACCCTATTGCCCTTTTCTATACACCAATCAGCTTGAAATGTTGAGATTGATCAGGAGAAGAGAAGTACTCGCGTTTTAAGAGAGAATGTGATCGTAAAAATATCAGGGAATAGACAACTTCTACAGAACCCCGATCTTATAGGCTCGGTTGGATAAATGTTGGGAAATACTTTTTCTTATCACGATATTGCCTGTTCAGAATAGATTGCGTCTTGAATATCTATCAATTAATTAATTTCAGTTAGCAGTGATTTTAATAGAGCACGAAATTAAAAAATCATCTTGTTTTTCAAAACAAATTATTTAATAACAATTAATACAATTAAGAACCTCTGTAATTTTGACATTTAATAATGCCTTAGGCAGGCGAAACATGGCATTCCCATTAATTATAATAGAACTTCTAGAAAGCGGACGTTTTCATGCGTATTTATTATAAAATATTGAGTTTTAAATCATTGTTCAAGAAACAATTAAAAATATCGAGTAAGTGTTTTACATTCTAGCTAACCTTTTCTGATTATCTCTAAGTAACTTTTTTGTTGTATTTGTTCATTGTCATTTGTGTGGGTTGTTTATATATTTGTTCATTATATTGTACAGTTTTTTACAGAGAGCAGTGATGTCGTCGTGGATAAGAAGTTTTAGTCTTTGGTAATGTTTGTAGCGAGTATTGATCGTTTATTGTCCTTTTGAAAAATAAAAATTTAAAGTTAAGATGTAAGATGTTGTAAACTTTTTCTTGTACCGTGTCAGGTCCCCCCAACTTTGGGGATCCCTGCAGCGAAAGCATCACTATCCTTCGCCACTTGGAACACTCTTCTTAACTCTGCTCGTTCCTGTCTATTCTCTTATATTTCGCAGCCAGGACAACTGCCCCTGATTATCAACCGATAGAGGTGGTATCTTTCTCTAATAGCACATGACCAAACTATGAGATCTTTCTAACCTTCACACTCGACAACAGCTCTCTATTAACTCTGACACTCTATAGTACATTTGCATTATTGACCCTATCGGTTATACTAAATATTATGTAGTACTCGTATATCCACATCCCAAACACCTCTAACCGGCTCATTACATTCACTTTCAGAGTCTAAATTCATTCATTCTCAGCCATATAGTAGAACAGACCATGTATTATATATACTTTAATTATTTATTGTCGAAGTTTCGGGTTATGATTATCGTTATAAAATAAGGTTCTAATTTCATTAAATGCAGCTCGTGACTTCAATATTACTACAATTATATACTATTAGAATTAATTATAAGCGTTAAAATAGAATAAATTCAATATCGAGCCCATTAACAGTCTCTGAATTAGCAACGCTCTACAGCATGGGAGAAAAACTGACGTGCTGGCGGATGCCGGGCGGCATGGAGCCTGTACGCCCGGCGCCTGATGAGACTTTCCGCATTCCTCAGCGGCTCGCACCTGCCCACTGTCTGCTCGTGGACTACATCCAACTAATCGTAACAAGCTCCGCTTTCACGCGAAACTATTGTAATTCAATGTTTTCCCTCCAGTTTTTAGACTGTCTTATAAATACGAGTATCTCATTAAAAGGATATACCGAAAACCAAAATTGATATCTTAAAAAAAATATTTTCAAAATTATACGTACAAAAACTTAAGAAAAAATTCAATTTTCATTCGTACGAAGTTTATATTCATGGGTACAGGTGACTAAGAGGAGAATTTTTGTCTTTAGTTCAATGTGAAATAAGTTAAGTAAGCACTTTTGGAGTGATCTCTTCAATTAAATTTCTTAAAACGATTAGGTCATTGGAGTGGATATTGGATCGCTTATTCTTAGAATAATCCAGACGTTTTACGTCATCAAGAAAATTTTGAAAGAAATTAACATAGTCACTCCCAGCAACAGTGAATCTTTGAACTTTTACATGTCATACTAGTAGATATTAATTTGTTTATAATCCACTGGACCAAAAAATAGGAATATGAATATTTGTTTTTTAATATTATATATTTACCGTATCCGATTTTGTGTGGTGTTTAATTTTCAACACTCTTGTAATATCACAATTTAGTGACTTAAATTCCATGAAATTGTCGCAAAAATAAAAAATAAGAAGTTGCTTCATGCTGTGTTTGCTTGATAAATAGTTTTAGTGCAAAGACTAGTACACTTCAATTAGAAAGTTATTACAATGAAATTCCTCAGTGTTAACGCTTCAATAAAGTATAATTCTACATTGTTAACTGTTTAATCTTTGACACAATAGTGCATATGTTAACAATAATATCACTATTTATTAACTTAATTTCTTGATGGTTGAGGTATTCGTTTTGTAAAACTTCACTATTAATTTATAATAATAAACACATTGTTTAGTGGTTTTACTTGGATTTAATTTGTCACAATTTATATAATTTAAATCAAAGTAAAACCACTAAACAATCGTGTTTACTATTATAAATAAAAACTTAATTTCTCTGTAATTGTCACGACAGCTGTTTCGCCAAAAAATGTTGGCATCATTAGATGTTACAGTGTTTCAAAAAATTAAACAGTTAATAAATGTACTTTACCGTTAACTATGCGAGTAAAAGTTTAAGAAATTAAACAGTCGGCGCGCTGTACTCGAGGAGCGGACATACTCCATCACACCGCCAGTGTACGTATAACATTAGTTCAACTCAGGAGCAAAAAGTGGATCGAGTGGTCGGAACTGTTGAGGGAAAAGGAATGTTTCATTAGACCGGCCGCCGTGAAGTTATTTAGGATAGCCCACATGCTGACTCTCCGACATTCATGGTGGTATCCTGATATATACTTCAAAAGGGCCATTTTTTCATTATGATGGTTGCCATGCGATATTCGTGTAATGCCATTTAGGGTTGTCTTAAGTTTCTTTCCACGTTTCGTATGTTTACCTCTCGAACGCATCTTCCTATGTATTTGAAACCACAGTCATACTTTATTTTTGCTTCGGTTTTGCATTATTTTTACTTGTGTTTTAATAAAAATCAATTTGTGTTATAAAAAAATATAAATATAAATGACAATGTCCGTTTTCTAGAAATTTAAATGTCAACAATTCATAATACGTTATCAAGGTGAAACATTTCATTTCCGTCAAATATAATAATACTTGTATAAAACATATTTCATTACTTCATATTAATTATTCAGTATTAATTTCATATACATCATTGTTCTATAAATTATTTAAAAAATGTATCATTTTAATTTTTTTTTTCAGGAGTTAGTACAAATAAAATGAAGGCTTAAGGCATTCATTGAGAACAGGTTAAATATAATATATAATACCAAGAACGCATGAGAGATGGTTCGACCTTAGAATGATAAGATACTCTCATGAGAACTTTCACTCATATGAAATACGTCGATCTTCGAAGAGATCCTATTCAGTAGTCACTATTCGGTGTCACCAGAAGCAGGTTGGTTCTGGCAGCCGGTTGCTGAAAAAATTAATGCTGTCGCTATCGGAGATATCTATAAGGAACAAATATATCAACTTCTTTCTTTTGCGACTATGTACGTTCGTTCTGCCAACTGGATTTCACCACCGGATGCTCCAACCAGATCTTTCTCGTCATGTCACAGGGCAGAAAGGACACTCCTTTATGGGCAGCAAGGATAACTCCATCCCACAGATACAGACACCCCATCTCTTCATGTTGTCCTCCAGGTCTTCCACGGTAGCTCGTGTTCTGGCGGTAGGATCTCCTTGAGCATTATCCAATCCTTTCCCTCCATTGGTCCATCCCTCTCTTAAAATATAACAAAACGTCTTTAAATGTAATGGTTTCTCGAAAATAAAAATTATTTATGTCCTATTTAGATTTGTTATTCTAAATCTTGATTTGACCCAGGTTGCATACAATTAAACAAAATAGACGTGCAACTTCAAACGTTTGTAAAACTGTGAATCAGGGGGTAGCAAGAGTTTAATTTAAAATTCCTCATTTTTGTACTTTCAACAGCAAAGCAAAATTGACATAAAGCAAAATTGTATTATCAAGAGGTCAAAGTTGTCAAATTTTAAGTTTATGAAAGTTTCGTGTACAAACTTTATACCAGAATCTTTGTGGACAATGTGATTTGTATTCTGTAAATGAGAAATAAATTCTGGAAATCATGGTTACACGCGAAAATTTGGTATATTTTTAGTAATATATGTAAGTATTTGATTTTTTTTATTATCAAATTAATTAGGTGCTCATAGAAAATAATTGATTCAGTACATCGGAAATGACATTATAAATAAATGTATAAAAATTGTGTGCAGGTTGGAATAAAACGATGATTAAAAAAACCAATTTAACACCTTAAATTTATCAAAATATAATTTATTCACGCTTTATACAGTTTCACTTTGATGTCTTTTGAATGTCATTCAAGGGATTTCACTGAAAACGTCTGTTTTCTCGAAGTTTTATTATATTTGATGTAAATGACATGTTTCACCTGTCTAAGACATTTGATAATGAACAGGCGATTATTTTTCTTGAAGATATAAGCTCACAATTAGCCTCGTCACATGAATGAGAATACGTTTTTGTTAAGGGAAGTAGTAATTACTTTATTTTCTTATGAAATGACATAATAATGCAGTTCATGATGAATATATTTTGCTAACCGATTTGTCGTGTACTGTATGTAACGTATATGGTACAGATATGCTACATATCTGTACGTATAATTATATAGAAATACACCCACTTCAATGATCTGATATTTTAGTTTGGTAAATCTCCGAAGCAAGCATTACTATCTTCCGACATCATTATTTTAGTTTTTTCACCGTGCACAGATATTTGTATAATTGAACACTTGAGATCGTTCTGCATACTTGATGTTTCACAAGGGCCCGAGAAGTGGTCTCGACTATTGTAGAATGGCTTCCACAAGAAAGTAGAAGGAATAAGAGAGCGCTGCAAAGACGGCAGAGAGTCACCAAACCGGTAAATAATAAGTATCTAGAGGAATGCAGTGGGACATTAGTTCAGACTAAATATATTTAACAAAAAAAAATTATAGAATTACATTTTTAATAAAATTACAGTTTCCTTGACAAGGGAGTGGAAAATACGAGAGGAGGTCTACGTCCAGGAATGGATGGCTACCACAGGCTGAAGAATAAAAATGATTCAGCTTCCTAGGATATTATAACATGGCGAAACATGTCACATTCATAAAATACAATGAAGATACAAAAAAACCCATCATAGATTGTCGATTTTTTAGACAATATATTTTTAATAAGTATGTGGGGTGTGTGGTGAGAGTTGAAAGACGGCGGAGGGTCACCTACAAATATTACAAATCGGCGCTGCTAAGGGGCCAACGCGTCCCTCTCTTAGCACTGACCAATGCCTATAGGATTGCGGCCTCGGTAGCGCTTACGGTTATAAGTGGAGTTCATTCCGCTGATCTGGAGGTGCTAGAGGCCATCGCCAAGAGTCGCGTAATGGCGTGAACCACACTCTTATGCAGCAGCGTGAGAGTGTGGTTCACCTAGGCATCACATTCAACGTCGATTAGGATGAATTTACCGCCTTGTGCAGGAGACTGAGGGTGGCTTCGTTGTCGGTGTGGCAGGAGAAATGGGACGGCAGGTGGACTAACTCTTTCTTTCCCTCGCTAAGTAGGTGGCTCGGCTTAGACCATCACGTCATGCAGATGCTCTCGGGCTACGGCAATTTCAGTGCCAGGCTTCACGATCTTGGTCTGGCGCCTAATCTAGAGTGTGTGTGCGGCGGTGGACCCCAGACAACCTTCCACATCCTCTTGGAGTGCCAACGCCTACAGGGTGCCAGAGATCGAATTATGAAGGAAGTAAGAGTTGTTGTTTGCCGGGTCTGGAACCCAGATCTTACGAAGAGCGAGCACAATTGTAAATGCCTGCGATAATTCGTTCGAGCGTGGGTCGACTGCTTCATGGAGACCGACATTCAGTCATCCCAACTGGTTTCAGTTTCTCCCCTTCTGTTCGTTTTTTAATATTATTATTACTCTTATTGTTCCGTTGTTCATGCTATTTTGTTATTCTGTTCATCTGTTATAAGTTATAATAATTATCTTGGGGCGACAGCTCCTGGATTTTTTTTAAATGTGGCCTAGTGTCTCTTTGATTTTTGTCAATGAAATTACAATTAACGTCAGCCCCGGATGGGCAAAGAACGGGCCTAGGAAGTGAATAAGCGACAAAAGGGCGCCGCTGTACCCTATGCTAAACGTTGGGTACCCCTTCTAAATATTTTATACATTTTACAGGTATTTTAAAAATAGTTCAACGTATAACTTGACTTCTATTAAATAACCCAGATTTTGATGTTAACTTCAATTAATTAATAAGGAAAGTTTGAAATAATCTCTCAGTTCATGAGAATTGCATTTAACTTTAAGATGTTAACTTCTCGGAAACAAGTTGAAAATGAAACCATACTATTGAGATGCTGTCAGCACGGTAGTCAAAATTGCCTGGAGCAAGAAATCCTCTAATTAGAATGGCAGCTTGTTTTTTTCTTATTAACAAAAATAACGTTTCGGTCGGAAGCTGAAAGGTTTGGTAGCGTACGGCTTGGCGGAGGTGTAGAGGTGGGGTTATCCAGGCCCGGCACCAGTCTTTAACTCTTCAAGTTTAATTATTTCAAACTAAACGCTCTTCCCAGCGTAGCTTACAGACAAATAATAATTGAATTTATAAATAAGGAGTTTTCTCCGATGTTACTAAGTTTATCGCGCACTCTCAACTATTTACCACTTACGATTTTTTTATGAATTAAAATACTATATCTTCCTCTTTTCAGTTTATTTTTCTCGACACATTTCGAAGATTTAAAACCTTCACCATCGGGAGAACAATATAAACTTAAAAATCGTTCTCCCGATGATGAAGGCCTTCGAAACAATAAACTCACAAGTGGAATAAACAGTGTTTTAATTCATAAAAAATCGTCATTATGGAATTTCACAGTATTAAAGGCTTAAGTTTATCTAAAATTTACACCACTTACTTAATATGAAAAATCTTATTTATTGTTTCTTGAAAAATGATGTGAAACTCTTCTTCTTAGTAAGAAATGATGATTAAAATAATTATTCTTGTTCTTTTTTTTTAGACTTTTGATCTGTTCCTGTAATCAGGATTAGAAAAATTAATACGGATATATACGTCTATTTTCTAGAAATTTATTTTATTTTTTGTGAATGACCTGTTTTGTCTGTCTTTTGATAATGCCCTCGATAGGTGAAACTCATGTGAAATAATAGGTTTAACTCATGTGCTCAAAACTTCTCTCACTCGCGTCACATTATGTAGTCCGTGGTCATCGTTGATGACTGTTATCGATATTATACACAAACCGAAGACATTATACACATGGGTGCCCCCCGAAAAGAAGCCAAGAGCCAAACCAGAGAAGGAGGTTCCCACCACATATCCGAGGCTGTTATAGGGCACAGCGGCGCCCTTTCGTGAGCCCCGCTCATGCACTTCCTAGGTCTGTTCCCCATCTATCCGGGACTTATATTTAATATATACCAATCGCAAGGGGGTGCCAGGCCGCATTTAATAAATATGGACGGACTGCGTAGAAGAGGACTAGGAGGAAGTAGAAATATCTGGAGAATGGACACGGATGGCCAGGGACAGGAGCCAGTGGAAGAGTGTTGTGGATGAGGCCAAATCCTCTACCGGGATGGACGTAGCGCCGAGAATTAGAAGAATAAGAATAATGTATTCAATACGTTTTTATTAATGTATACTTACACTTTATGTGTTGTGAGCAAAATAAGTTAATTTATATTAACGTAGTAATTATTTTTAAAATGACGTTTTTTATGACGTATTCAGTATACCATACACCGAATCTTTCTTTCTTTCATCTTTAAGCAAATTCAAACGAGGGAATTTGTGTTTAAAATATTCATATAGTCTTGATGTTGGAAAAGTTTTGTGATGAAGAAACAAACTTTATTTTTTTAATGGGATGGTTTATTCTGTCTTGTTTTTTCTATTATTATTTAACTTAACTTCACCCAATTTCGCACCTTAATTATAAAATTAGAACCGGATAATATGAGGGGGTGCTCTTGTTTTATTCTTATTGTGTCACAAGAAACCGGAAGCAATAAGTACCTATCTGGGCAAACATTCCTCCGACCAAACTTATTAAAACTCTTACAGCGATCAATCACGTTGGTCACCCGTCGGCATTATTAAAAGGAAAGTAATTAAAAGTTGAGCAAATAGGATAACTTGAAATATAAATATTCCACCACCCCACCCCTCCTACTTCACTCACACAACATTGTCAAAAGTTTATTGAACATTACATTTCATTAATTACATATTCTGACACCTGTGTAATTACAGTCTGGAGGGGAGAATCCGTTATTAGAGAATGAATCGCGTGGAAAGTCGCGTAGTATGACATGTGATATCAACCGGCTTTGCATTTTACTGTTTTCGAGCAATCAAATGGCTGTTCGAGTGAAGTGTTTTCTTGTAACTTGACCACAGTTAACCAATAACGTGGTATAATTTCGTGTGAATGTTAATTTTTATATATCTAAGGTGGTTAACATTCATAATTTTTTAAAATATTTTGAATGTTATTTTGAATATTATTTTGAATATTTAAAGATATTTTATATGATTTTGATATGAACACACAAAGTAGACACAATTAAAGGAACCTTCGTCACATACGAATTTTCCGTTATTTCTATTTAGTTTTAGTACTGATGTTCTGGTTTTTACTCGTGTTATTTCTTCGACAAATGTTCAGCAGATCTTTGAGACTTCATATTCAGAATAGTTGATGAAGACTGCACAATGTTGTGGATATCAGAAAACAAAGGGTTAATCAAGATACCAAAAATCTATGTTTCTCTTAGATGTTATTGTCTAATTTTTCATTAGTTTTGATCTCACAATGATCAAATCTTACAATACTTCGTACGACCAATTGACAAGAGTTTTATGATTATACTTTCCAGTTATATTACATTGTATTAACTCGTGTTTTTTCTAAATTGATTTTAAATTGAAAATTGTTTGAAGTCAAAATGAGAAATATATTACTGAATAACATTATCCAATTCCTTATTTTACGACTTAGTTTTCTGGTTGGCATTTTATAATGAACAGAGTTAACTTTGTCGAAAGCTTTGTTATTTTCACTGGATTGTGATGTATTTGTAATATGATTTTTTTATCTTTTCTTATCCATGTGTTTCAAATGACGTCACTCAAACGATCAGAAGTGAGTAAAAAATATCAAATCAGAAGGAGGAGAAATCCGACTGCCCTAGGCGGGGACCCGCAGCACCGCTGTAGCTGTCCTCGGCAGCGAGAGGAGAAGATGGTGTGATAGGAGCGCCAGCGACAGAGTGTCGGCGGCGTGCGTCATCCCGCAAAAAGCTTTCCCCTCATCAAACAGCCATCGGCCGTCTCGAGTGCGGAGATAAATAATACACAAACTACCCGGGAGTGCCGCCGTCGGCTCTTCGCCGTGTTTTGCTCAATGGGGGTAAACCTAGGTAAGTCACAAGAAACTACTTTTTAGTAGTCACGATTAAATTAGGTGATATTTTACAGCATCAAAATAATCTAATTGTAACTTGACTTTATTATTTTGCAGTGATTGAATGCGTTATTTAATATTTCTAACAATGACAGAAACTCAGTAATAGATAATTAATATAAAAATACGTATGTTTTCTACAAGTTGTATTGTATATTATGGAAATGAATGTTTCTTCTGGCTAAGACATTATAAAATATTCATAAAAAGTATGTGTACACTTGATAATTCATTAACAAGGCAAAATATGTCATTCTCATAAAATAATATTTCTTATTTCTTCTGTATTCGCCATACTTTGTGTTGAAGTTGCTTTATTTCTCTTTTTATTTTTTTATACACTTTGTTTATACAACACTTAAAATTAAAATTACATAGACATGTTTCGGACAACCAGTCCTTCTTCAGTGTTACATATTATAAAGATACATATTTAAAATATTATAAAATTGTTAACATGATCTGACAGATGTTGTAAAGATTTTTTTTAATTGTCAAAAAGAGATGTTTTATTTCATATTAATTATAAATACGCTGTTTACACTGAAAGTGATTATTATTTCTGGCCAAATAAATGAACAAAAATTTGATCAAAGCAATTTAGGACTAAAATCGCTTCCTTTGTTTTTTTTAACAGTTTAACGGTTTTAAATTAGATTTTTGATCCCATTTTTTTAAATTGATTTTTAAGAAAGAGAGTCTATTCGAAGAGATTCTACTTTTCATTAAGACTGCTGATTTTTATTCTTATTAAAACAATGTTTAAAATTTGTTTTGTAGTACAAATACATCACAATCCAGTGAAAATAACAAAGCTTTCGACAAATTTAGTTCATTATAAAATACCAACCAGGAAAATAAGTCGTAAAAGAAGGAATTGGATAATGTTATTCCGTAATATATTTCTCATTTTGACTTCAAACAATTTTCAATTTAAAATCAATTTAGAAAAAACACGCATATGAATTTTAGAAGTTACCGTTGTTTAGCTCTGGCCTGTAATATACATTTACATTAAATATGTTTTCCAAAATGGAGCGCCACCCTAGAAATAACATATCAAAGGATCTTACGTCCGACAACGCTCACTTTGGCTTCCCTTTAACATCTTGTTTTTTTCCTAACTTGCTTCAAGAATTCACACTTTTCTCGCAAATTGATAAAAATGGTATAATGTGTGGTCATAGAATATAGAATTATGTGGAGATAGGGGATGGATATGGTCTGAGGGGTGATTGAGATAATTTTGTATACACTCGCACAAATAAATACTATAGCAGTAAAGATATACAGAAATATAAAAACTGCGATATATAAGTGTGGAGGCATGGAACTGGTAAAATTGCGTATTGATAAAGGTTATATTATAACCGAAACATGTCTGTACTCGTATACCTACCAAGGGTAATTATACGTATTTATTCAAATATGAATTCGCAACACAAAGTGAAGGTGAATAAAGAAGAAATTAAATTTTATTTTATAGTAGCTCAATAACATCGAATTAACATAACATATCTTTGAAATTAAAGAAATTGAAAAATCCAACTAAAATTATAAGGGGCGATTTTTTTGGATTAATATTTTAATTTAACAGGATATACCTACATTTGATAAAAAAGTTAAAAGTTAAAAATATGGACTATACTTGTTACACTAGGCAAGATCTGACATGTTAATGAAATTGTATGCTCTCATTATTTTCAAAATTCTTATTATAACCTTCAGAATTACACCTGCTATACTGATTGCATACTTTTTTGTTTCTTTACAAACCACGCGTAGAAATATTTGTTTTAAAAATTAATAGTAGTGTTTTATTTATTTCTTAAAGCAAGAACAATAGGATGAAATAGAAAATTTTCAATTCAAGTAACATACTCGTACAAGACAGGGAGAAAGTGATAACTAATTTATTTTTGAAAATTGTCATTTTTCAGTATTTAAATACAAAGATTGGAAACATGTTTCTAGGAATTAAAAGCTTAAGTCTTCCAAAACAACAGATTTTATATTTTTATTTCAAAATTTTGAAAATAGTCTATTTATTTCTAAATAGTCCATTGTTTTGGCTGAAACACTATCATACCTTAATATTTTAAACTGTTAAATTCAATAACTTTGTTTTTTGTATCACAATTTTGGTATTTTAGTCGATTTCAGCAAGAACTTCAAAATTATATCGTATAAATTATTCAAATTAACATAGGAACAAATACAAATACAAAGATTCGAAAAATCACGAAAATTTGACATTTGATATATTATTGTAACACCTGATGATGTCAACATAGGTTGATGAAACAGCTGTCGCGTAAAATAAAATACAATTGTGATACAAAAAAAAAGTTGTTTAATTTAAGTTTTTAATATTAAATTTAATTAGAATTCCCTTAATATCATTACTTCTATTACACAAATACGATCTATACAGAGGACACATTAAGGGCGAATTTTTAAATATGGGTAGTGGCGGGGGGCTCATCAATCACTCTCCTCCCAGCAGCGGTAACTAAATGCTGCAATGGACAAAGACAAGTCATAAATAGGAATAGTCCAGAATCGAGAACACGTGTTTCCGCCATCCGAGCCCGTCAACAGCTCCGGGGACATTAATCTTCTCGGGTGGAGGCTCTCGTCGTAACTACGGAGCCAATGGAGGGGGGCATTGTAACATCAGATTATTTGTGCATTCCATAAGTGATATGTTATATATATTTAAATACTACATTTAAGTGAACCTCCAAAAATTTTAAATTCCTCATTCAAAACTCCAGTAAAAAGTTGTTCCGTGGAAACTATTTCTAAAAATATGTGTTGTTTTGTTCATTCCAAATTGCTTTCAATGTTTCTCCGAAAATAAATAAAACATATTTTTAGAGATGTGTAACGTGCATTGCTTCATTAGTAGAATGACAAATATTTTTATTTATTGTTTCTTGAACAATGATGTAAAACTCCATATTAAATTATGAATATGTATGAATAAACGATAGTTTTCAAGGAGTTTTATTATAATGTTTATGTATGACATTTTTTGCCCTTCTAAGGCATTATTATCAAATGTGACGTTTAATAATGCCTTAGAAGGGCAAAACATGCCATAAATAAACATTATAATAAAACTCCTTGAAAATTATCGTTTATTCATACATATTAACAAATATTTTGTTAATATGTATGAATTGTAACTCTTGGTTAGTATATTGAAATAATGTTTATCATATAAACGAATTAAATGTTATTCTTAAAATCTTTTGACCTTAATTTAAATACAAATAATCCCGGTTCAGCAGATGTGAAAACATTGCGATCTATCGTGAGGACCCAAAGAGATAGAATACCTAACGAAGAGATTGCATGATGCAAATTGATGGCATGGTAAGATAGAGTAAGCAGAGAAGACGATTCTTGAGGGATCACATCGAGAGGATGGGACGCAGATCCCAAGATTCCCAAGATTGTGATGCACGAGACATCAGAGAGCCATCGACCGCCAGGAGGACCACGGAGAGATGAAGAGAAAGCAAGACGTTTTCATCACAGGGCCTCCATTTGATATCCTGTCTATTTAGAACTTTATATAAAAGTTTTTTTCAGTTCATTAAGACAATTCTTTTGTGTTCCTATTTATTTGTACTTTGTATAAAACAAATGCCTCATTAGAGTCCTATGCAAGTTCATAATAATAAATTGAGCATTTTTATGGTGATGTATTTTATCCAATAAGTTGACTAGAGACTTTAGGTGCAGGAAAAGGATGGAGGGGCTTAAGAGAGCAGCAAGTGGATGGAGGGAGCGAGGACGGGTGAGAAGATAAATTGCCCCCGAGGACACGCGAGGGTTAATTACATTTAATAAACACCTCCACTTGTAGTGCCTTTTAATATTGCAGGAGCAAAAATAACTATTCTTGAAGAGAGTGCAGAAGTGTACTTTCAGAGGTCTGGAAGGCATTTGATCTTGATGCTGTATCATCGATTCGGGGGTACGCAATAATGTAATAGAGTACGTCAGTCTTTAGTCAGCCTTCGTGGTAGAGTGGTAATAGCTATGACTGTCACACGGAAGGTCCCAGGTTTGATTCCCGATTTGACAATGCCAAACAAAAACTCTCAGGTTGTCATTGGTTTGGTAGAACTCACGTGACAGCAATAATGGCTGTAGATTAACTACATACACATGTCATTAGAATCAATGGCTTAAAAGTTGTTTACAGTAATTTGGTACAAATAACCCGTTGTCTACAAAAATGTAGAAAGCATCGGGAAATTACCAGGCATCCCAAGAACCAGCAAAAATGTTACACACGCTGCAAACATATCCCTAGAATTGAATTATTTAAACTAATGTGTTAGTAATATATGTCTGTTAAAAACATAAATAAATGAAATAAGGCACGCTAAGTAACACGTCATAAAACTATCTTTCGGATGTTATTGGCTCCGTAACACGCCGCCGTGTTTCTTGATGGCCTTATGTGGGAAATATTAGTAAAGTTGGTTGAGTTAGTGGAGCAGGCAGGACGCTGCGCGGCATATCTCCTCGTTAGGAGCTGGATGTCGGAGGGCTGCCATGATAAAGCTATTTCGGTTAGTCTGTGAGGAGAGGAACGTAAAGTACCATTAGACAGCTGAATGTTGCAGGAGAGAGACGATCTTTCCGTGAGGAAAAAACGTGTATACAGCGCTATGGCGTTCATCTTCTTCTTCATATCGAGCCATGGTCTTCATAAGTCCTCGCATCCTTCGCAGTCCCAGCAATTTCGCTGCATCTCTCTTCAAGCAATATTTGGGGGCATGAAATAAAAATGGTTATGATGTTCTAGGGAGGGTGTTGTATAAACATTTGTATATACAAAGTGTAAAGAAAAATAGAAATAAACCATCATAATGACATAAAGTATGGCGTATACGAGAAGATCGTATAGAAGAAGAAAAAACATTTATTTGTATTTAATTTTTTAAATATGTCTTAATGCGATGCAATTATGAATAAAATAAACTTTTATAAAATTGACGTTTTCATAGTAGATTAAAATGTGCACCTTGGTCATTTGTTGGCTTTTGGAAGAGGAGATCAATTGTAGGAGATAGGAGAATACAGCTTCCTTGGTCTGCATTCGGAAGGCTGGGCAACATCTTCAAGTCGGCAATGCCTCTGAAAACATAAGTGCTGAAGCAGTATGTAATATCTGTGATGACCAATAGATGCGAGGCATGAAAGTTGGCTAGAGAAATAATAAATAAAAATAATGTTGCACAACGGGTCATTTAATGATCCAGGTTGGGTATCTCACTTAGTGACCTTATTGCCAACGCGGAGATTAGAAGACGCACCAGGGCCACCGATATAGGGATACGCTTTGTGAAGATGAAGTGGAAATGGACTGGACATATGTGCAGACGGGATGATGGATAATGGAGTCAGAAGGCTACTGAATGGAGGCCAAGGTAAAGTGTCAAGGTGGAAGAATGGCGTGGGGGTGGAGAGACAAACATATATCAGTGGATCAAGACAGAATGATGACGTAGGTGGTATTTTATTCCATTGTTCAAGAAATAATAAATATGTTTCCGTTGTTAACAAACGATGGAAATGTTTGTTGAGGAACTGTGGTAATCTATTTATTACTGTTTCTGCGATTGTCACTTTCCCGTATAGCGCACTGTCGTGTATGGAAGCTGAGCGAGTACTTGGCATCGTGTCTTCAACACGTAAAGTATCCGCGGTAAGTGGAATAGTTGTCCTCGCCCCCGCGGTCAGGTCGGCTCGGCTCGGCTCGGCTCGGCTCGGGCTGCCAACTTAGTGGCTCGGGCGCAAATTACGGAGCCCGTTATTCAAGGGCCTTCTTTTGTAACGCCAGTCTTCGGGAATCTCAATGAGCTTAAGGAAAACGGTTTTGTTATTTGATCCCGCCGGGTGCGTTTGTCAACATAATATAAGTCAACATAATATAAGTAAGATCTGGTATTGTACGAAGTATGACGTAAGCTATGTCTATACGTTTTATATTTGACTTCAATGAAATAGAAATAAAATATTTTAATAAATCCAAACACCACTTCGATTTACATATTCTTTGAGCTTATATATCTCACAACACTGCGATTTATAAGAGAATTATAAAAACTTCAAAATTATAATAATGAAAATAAAGAAATCTTTATATAATAAATTACCACTCAGGTTTACGGATTCAAACGGGCCATAACGGACGAAGTCACCCAGAATCTAACTTAATATAACATATAAAGATTTTTTAATAATATATAAACAATGTAAATATAATTTTCGCTATTTACAATGAAGTTCTATCAAGAAATTTTATTAATTTCAGAGAGAAATATGCCTGGAAAGAAAAGTGTGACAGTCCATTATTTCTACCTACCCCTACGGGGAGACGGCGTAATGGTTAGCTAGTTAGTTATTTATTTACGTATGGTTTACTAGAATATAAAACTATTAAAAGCCATATATTATATTTACGATAACGAAAATGAGGGTACAGGATTCTTGGTATACTACAGTGAAACTGCGCCTGCGGTCATCTTAGTCCGATAACACAAAATTAGCAATTGTTTAGTTTGAAAGTTATGCACAATTAAATAATCGGTTATTTGATATTTTCTGCACCGTCCACGTACCTACATTTTTTAAAAAAGTTTTCTATGACTACACATAATATTCAACGTATCTGGAAACCGTGAACGTATCTTTAATGACAATCCGTTTTGAATTTGTGCAAAATGCAGCTATTCAAATATTACCCTGCGTTGTTCAGTTAATTATGTTTAGAACAGATTGTTGTTTGTTGGAGATCGCGTTATGATCGCGTCCTCATAGATTGCTCATTATTCTTGCGGCTGTTCTCTCGAGGATCGTTAATTAACCTTTTTCTCTCTCTATTTGCAAGGGTGGGACCTGCAACCGGCGCATTATTCGCGGGACGCCCACTTTGGCGACCTCTTAGCCATTTAAGTGTCAGATGGTATTAAAATGGCTGATCTAGGAAAGCCTTAAGGTATTTTTAAAAATATATTCTACTAGAATTAATTTTTTTGTCATATTCAAAGGATGTTATGAAAAATCACATAACAAAAAACAACAAAAAGCAGAGAATACACATTTTAATGTAAAAATAACTTATTTCCACAATTTAGCAATCTCATAATGAACCGAGTAGTATTTTTAAGACAAACAAAATATTGGATTAAACTATATGAAGTTCTAGATCAATTTACAAAAAACAGTGATTTTAGGATTACGTAATGTGATAAATAGTTTAAATACGCGAAGGTCTCGAGGCTTTTATTTGCTAGGCACTTAGAAATAAGTAATTTGATTCATTTCCAAGTATGTAATGAATTTCGTAATCACGGCTAACATTTTAATCGAAGTAAAATATTTGAGGATGTATACTTAACGCAAGGACTTTTTTTAATGTTTTATAATGGCAATCTCGAGAGCCTACCCTACCCCCGCCCCCACCTGAGAGTACCCCCGCCTGGGGATTTAAGGAGAAACCATTTTATGATGGTACCGTAAAATAAACCAGCGATACGTGTACGATTTTTGCGAATTTAAATGCGAAACACCATACTTTCACATTTTTATGGAAATTTTTAGGATATTTTTTATGAGATGGTAAATAAGAGGGCCGCCGAGTGACTCCCGCCGGGAGGGCGGCACGAACTCGGGATATTTCCCGCAGAAATACTAACAAGTGCTCCCTCATCTTCCCTACATATTGTTCAACTACATGTTCAATTTTGGTATGCCTATTGATTGAAATCGTTTATTTGAATATAATTTTTTTTAAATTTAAAAAACGGTATACAGCGAAATTATTATTTGTCGTAAACCCGAAAGCCTATGAGAAAAAATTTTTGATTCTGTACCCGTGATAAATTGAATAAATTGTGTATACGAATGAAAACGTCTGTTTTTTTTAAGTTTTATTATATTAAATATTATTATTTTATTATTATAAAAGGAACCTCCAAATTATTAACATCGATTGTGATTGCAGAAGACGTGGAAATTAACAGCAGGACTTTAAAGGAGACGACGTCGCAGAGAGGAGGAGGATGAGGGAGGAGAAAGGAGAGACCATCGGGATATGGTAACGGCTCCACTACATCCTCGGACACGCGGGACAGCCGGTGATATATTTGATGGGAAAAACATATTTTACCTTGCTAAGACATTATCAAATATTTACCCAAAATATCACATTGTCATTTGATTAGCATTCGCAAGAAGAAACGTTTCATTTTCATTAAATATTATAAAACTTCATAATGAGTAATCTACTCAAGGGAATACAATAAAATTCTGTATGTTTGTAAAATAAATAAATAAATAGACGATTTTTTACTAAATAAAAAAACTTGTACAAAACAGATGTTTCATTTGTAAAATAAATGAGAATATTAAAATAAGAACTTTTAGTATTTGCATCCATACAACTTTATTTGGTAATACCAAACGGTTTCGCTCCCACCGGAGCTTCGTCAGGGTGAGTGAGTAAACTAAATATAAAATCAGAGAACAACATATGACGAAAGAAATATAAACTGGAGTGGAGAAAGAGGGGTAGGAGAAAGTGTGCGCGCAGATAAATAGAACGTTAAAACGGTAAGTCATGCTCATTTGGGAAAAATTATGGAGAATTCCTAATTCAGATCTTTTGTGGGGAACAGAGGAGTTCAATTTAAATTTTTTATTATATTTTTATGGGAATATTCAAAATTATTTTTGGTGAGGAGCATGGCTAAAATTGGACTATGGGAAAGATTAGTTTGATTATTAATTAAGGTTAGATAATTGTTAAGAGACTAATAAACTGATGTTGATGCAAATACTAAAAGTGTATTATTATTTTATACAATAATGTCACACCACAAATTAAGTGCTTCATACAAAAGTATTGTTTAATTTGTATTAATTATATAGTATGGAGTTTTGCATCATTGGTTAAGAAATAATAAACAATGGTTGAATGTTATTCACACTACAAAGAATGTATAGATGACATAGTAGAAGAGGTGCACACAGAAAATAGTTATACTAATGGTGTAATGGTTTATCTGGATGAACGTTCATTCAAATATTACTGTTTTATATATATGCACTATATATATTGAGATACTATTTTTTTTAATTATATTTATTTATTTATAAACTATGTACGGGACGCACTGGACGTCCCTGTAATTTTTTATTTGTGGCGCCGACTGCTGCTCGTCTCCGATGTAGTCCACGGGGAAAGGGGCGTGATGCTACTTAACTCTCGTACCGAAAGCGGGCGAAAAAATAATAAGCAAGTTATATTTAGTCGGCGATCGGTAGAGAGTGAAGCGTGATGCGAAGTGGGGTGTGCGAGGGCTCAGCCTTTATAAAGGCTATTTTCAACTGATGCTCTTGGCAGGCTCTAGGCATGCACTGATTTGCTCTGCCCAGGGCCCACCTATTTATACGATTTGCCGGCGGCGGTCCCGGTAGCAGTGCCACCTGGCGGCACTTTCTCAAAGCTACCTGCCGGCCGCGAGGCCTCCCACTGTTTTCGCCACCCCACGCTTCGACCGTTCACACTTCACTCCGTCCCGACCGCCTCGTTTATTCCTTATGATCAATTATACAAGAAAAATACAAAAAAGAGGACTTATACTCTAAATACACAAAGTTGCGACGTTAAAACCGGGAGCTAAAAATGTACGGGGAGAATTGTGGGACTGGCCAAAATGGACGCCGCGGACCCCTGTGTGCCCTCTCTCGCTCGCACACAGCTTGCTGGCCTCGGCGTCCTAGGTAGCAGACTTTCAGCGCAGTCCCCTCTCTCCGCCCGTTACCTAATTCAGCCCACGATTCCAACGCCGCACAAACACAAATAGATAGATGAAATTAAGTGATAATATCGGGAAGTTTTAATCGCCTCCGTACGTCCGATACACTCCCCCCGTGCGGCTGCGCCGTACTAACACTTTCGGGCGTATCCTAGGCGGGGGGTCGGTCGTCGACGGGTCTTCGGCGGCGGAAGAGCATCCTTCGGGAGTGGCGTGTCTGGTTCCGGCTGAAATACAGCGACGCGGACTGCAGGCCGCGTATATGTTCCCTTGCTCGTCTGTATTGTCACGGTTCTGGTCTGGCCGTCAGCTGCCGGGGTGGCTTCGACGACGCGTCCGCGGGGCCATGTGTTCCTTGGCAGCGACGGGTCGGCGAGTAGCACCAAGTCCCCCACCTTGATGGGCGGTCGCTGCTGGTGCCATTTCTGCCGGTGACTGATGGTGGGGACGTAATCCCTTAGCCAGCGTCTCCAAAATCCATCCGCGAGTTGTTGGCTGATGCGCCATTGCTTTCGCAGGCAGGCGTCCGGCTTTCCTCTTGCGAGGATGGTGAGATGCGGTCGTCGCGAGGCTCCCCCCATCAGGAAGTGGTTGGGGGTCAGGGGTTCCTCCTCTGTCGGGTCCACGGCGACGTGGGTCAGCGGGCGGTTGTTGATGGTGTGTTCCACCTCGGCAAGTGCGGTCAGCAAGGTCTCCTCCCGAGGGGCTTGCTCCCTTAGGATCGCCTTTAGGGCTTGTTTCACCGACCGCACTAGCCTTTCCCATGCTCCCCCCATGTGCGGGGCTCCGGGGGGGATGAATCTCCACTCGGTCTCGTTCCCCGCCAGGTACTCTGCGATCTTCTCATTCGCAGACAGCTCCGTGGCGGCCTCTCTCATCTCTCTGTCAGCGCCGTGGAAATTGGTTCCATTGTCCGTGAGTATGGTTGCGGGTTGGCCCCTGCGGGCGGACATCCGGCGGAGCGCCATGATGGCGGAGTCCGCGCTCAGTGAGGCGGCGAGTTCAAGGTGCACGGCGCGCGTCGTCAGGCACGTGAAGAGCGCTCCGTACCTCTTCTCCCGCCGTCGGCCGATGGTAACCTCCATCGGCCCGAAGTAGTCCAATCCGCAGTGGGTGAAGGGCCGGACGCGTCCGGCCAACCGGATCGATGGCAGGGGGGCCATTCTGGGTGGTAGTGGCTGGCAGCGTCTGAAGCGGCACGTCGGGCAGTGGAAGCGCAAGGCGCGCAAGTTAGTGCGCAATCTCAGCACGTGGAAGCTGCTGCGCACCTCTGCCACAGTCGTCTCTATCGCCGGGTGAAGTCCTTTGTGGTGGATGTGGTTGAGCAGGAGACGGGTGTATGGGTCGTCCCCGTCGAGGATTATCGGCGAGCGCGTGTCGCCCGACACTCCGCGGAGTTTCCTCAGGCGGCTGTCAGCGCGCCATAGGCCCTCTCGGTCCTGAAACGGCGCGAGAGGGGCTAGTCGGCTCGAGCGCATGCTGCGGAAGGATCGGGATTGCGAGGCCTGTGTCAGCCTCTTCTCGGCCTCGCGGACCTCCTCGGCGCGGAGCGTCCCCTCTGGTTCCCGGCTTGCTGCTCCCTCGCGGCATCGGCGGATGAATCGCAGGACCCACGCCGTGGCGCGGGTCAGACGGCTCCAGGATGAGAACCGTGTGACGTCAGGTAATCCTCCTTCGTCGAGTTGTGTAAGTGTCCCGACGAATTGCGGTCGCAACTCTAGGTCATCGGGCTGGGGCTGGAGCGCCCTCTCACGTGGCCATTCGGTCTCCGGTGCCCTCAGAAATGCGGGGCCGCTGAACCATTTCCCAGCGGGTGTGAGATCCGGCGCCTCGCCGTCCCTGGTCCCGGCGTCAGCGGGGTTGAGTTTGGTGGGCACCCACTTCCAGTCCGAGGCAGATGACAACTCGTCGATTTCGCCGAGGCGGTTGGCGACGAAGGCGGAGTAACTGCGCGGGTCCGTCCGGATCCAGCATAGGACCGTGGAGGAGTCCGTCCAGTAAGTCGTCTTGATTATGTGTAGTTGCGTCTCTTTTCGTATGGTGGCGGCCAGGCGGGCGGCCATCAGGGCGGCTTGCAGCTCCATTCGGGGGACGGACAGAGGCTTGAGGGGTGCCACCTTTGTTTTCGCGGCAATGAAGTAGACGTCCTTTCCCCCGACTATGTAAGCCACGGTGCAACACGCCAGCTCGGACGCGTCGCAGAAGACGTGCAGTGTGACGTCGCCGCCGCTTCTCCCGGCCGTGCAACGCGGGATCTTGACATCGATGTGGCTCGCGAGCTCCAACCATTCCTGCCACTTCTTGGCCTGCGCCGGTTGGATGACCTCGTCCCACTCGATGCCCGACCGCCAGACGGCCTGTAGGAGGATCTTCGATCGGATCGTCAGGCAGGTGATGAAGCCCACCGGATCGAAAATTCTCATGACGGCGCTCAGCAGCTGTCGCTTGGTGGGTCGGGCCGCCACGTCCTCGGTCCTCCTAAAGTTGAACCGGAACTGGTCGGCGGCCGGACTCCACTCCAGTCCCAGGATCTTCTCTGTCTCCTCGCCTCCGTCGATGGTTACAGCCGTCTTGGCTCTGGCGTCGATGGGCACACTCTGGATGGACGCGGGTTCGTTGGTCGCCCAGTTTGTCAGTTCGAAACCGCTGGCTGCCAAGGCGTCTCGGATGTCTCGGACGAGCGTGGCGGCCTCCTCCGGGGTGTCCACCGCGTCCAGATAGTCGTCCATGTAGAACTTGGTTCTGATCGCGATGGCTGCCTCGGGGAACTTCAGCGCACAAGCCTCCGCCGCCTTGTTGCGCACAAAGTGCGCGCTGCTCGGGGAGCAAGTCGCTCCAAACATCACGGACGTGAGGACGTAGGCGGCGGGCTCCGACTGCGCATTCGGGCGCCATAGGTACGTCTGCGAGGGCCAGTCGGCCGGGCGAATCTTGATGCGCAGGAACATCTCCATAATGTCAGCCGCGAGAGCCACCTTGCCCTCGCGGAAGCGGATGAGGTTCCCGAGCAGAGATGTCAGCAAGTCGGGGCCGGTCAGCAGACGGTCGTTCAGCGAGGTCCCTCGGCAGCGGCTGGCGGCGTCGAAGACCACTCGGAACTTCCCTGGCTTATTCGGGTTTGATATGGAGAAGTGGGGCAGGTACCATCTTCGTGGTGCTGGTGCAGCGGCCTCCGCTTCGCTCAACTGCCTAGCGTAACCCTTGCTAAGCAGGAGCTCCATTTTCTCTGTGTATTGGGCAGCTAGTGGCGGGTCCCTCTGCAGCTTCTTCTCAAGCGTGAGTAGCCTCCTCCTCGCACACGCACGATTGTCCGGGAGCAGGGAGGAGTCTTCCTTCCATAATAGGCCCGTCTCCCAGCTGCCGTCCGCCAGTCTCCGAGTGGTCTGCTCCATCAGCTGCTCCGCTCTCTGATCGTCTGCGTTGATGCGTTCCGCGGCCGTTACTCCGAGGGAATCGACCGCGAAATTGTAGCGGAGCAGCTCGTCTAGTCGGGTGTCCTGCCGGTCCTCGGATCGTAGCGCCAAGGTTGTTGCGTGAAGTATCTTCCCGCTGGCTAACCAGCCGAGGGCCGTTCGGGACATGAGGGGGAGGTCCGCTTTCTCAGAGACCTCCCGTGACACTATTAGGTGCGCGTTATCATTCCCGATCAGTATGACCGGTCGTACGCGTCGCCCGTCGGGTAGCGGCTGTAGTGGGAGGTCTAGACCCTCCACCGTGTATGCCTCCACGGTGTACTTTTGTCCCTCCGAGTTAAGGAGGGATATCGATACTCGCCGGGAGTGAGAGTCCTTTGCGCACGCTCCGAGTGCTCCGTGTAGGCGGAGCTCGTACTTCGGTCCCGTGGCGCCGACGTCTCTTGCCGTTCTGGCGTCGATTAAGGTGACCGTCGACCCCTCATCGAGGAGAGCGTGCACTGGGGCTGCACCTCTAGGTCCGGTCACCGTTACCTCCGCAACTTTGAGGTAGACATCTGGGTCGGGCCGCGAGACGTGCATGCACGTCACCGCTTGCGTCCTATGTAGGAGTTCGTGGTGATCTCCGCCGCATCCCTCGATGTTGCACGGTCCTTGCACACACTGACCTTTGTGTAAGGCCAAACAAACAACACAGGCGCCGGCCGCTCGAACGAGCACCCAGCGCCGTTTCGGATCACTTTTCGTAAACTCGGGGCACTTTTTCAACTTATGTTTGTGAGAGTTGCAGATCGCACAAGCGTTTCTTACACTTTTATTGTCACTTATTTCACTGGGGCGTTTACGCGGCGGGGCACTCACGGTGTCGCGCGCGGGCGCGGCGCATTCTTTTGCTTCGTACGCTGTCGCGTGCACTGTGGCCTTGAAGTCGCGCCTCTCGCGTCCCGTCGCGGCCCTTCCCGATCTCAGTGAGCAACCGAAACGAGGCATCCGGTCCATGATGTTCCGGAGGAACTTCGAGAACTCGGTGATGGTTGACTCGGTTGCAGTCTGCGCCCAATTCACCCGCAGAAAGAAAGGTAACTTTGCAGTTACGTCGCACAACAGCGCCGGGTTCGCCAAGTAATCCGAGGGCATGAGATTTAGTTGCGCCACTAGATTTTGGATCGCCGCACTAAAATCGAAGAACTGTTCGTTCGTTGCGTTGTCCGGGAGGTCGGGGAGTTTCCTAACCCTCTCTAGGGTCAGTGTCGCAATCGAGTGGACGTCACCGAAGCGGCGTTCCAGGACCTCGAGGATTTCCGGGACGTGCTCCGGGTCCAAAAGAAGGCTTGCTACTGCTCCCCGCGCCTTCCCGACGAGTACGCGCTGAAGTCGCATCAGGTTCTCCGCCTTGGTCATCTTGCAGGTGGTGGTAGACGACCAGAATTGGGCCTGCCAGCCCGGCCAGTCCAGGGGGTCGCCGGCGAAGTTGGGGAGGTCCTTTGCCATGGACTGTCTGGCGAGGAAGGCCGTCATTTGGTTCCCCTGTTCGGTTGAGTGGGAAGGGCCATCGTTGAGGCTCCTGGCTTCAGCCCTCTCCATCAAGGCGGTCAGGCGGGCGAGTGACTCGTCCGTTCCACCGCTCACTGGGGGCCAAAGCGCCTGCATCGGCGCTCCGTCCATGCGGGGTGGCGGGGCGTGTGTGCCGGCCGCGTACCCGCGTGTGTTGTCCGGCGCCGGGCCTTGTAGGCCGGGCGCGGCGTTGTAGTGCGGCTCCTCTCGATTGGCGGAGCGCCCGTGGCTGCTCCGCTCCTCGCCGCTCTGCACAGGCTGCGTGGGTCCCCACCGCGTGTCGGCCGGCGCCGGGGCCCTCGGGCCGGGCGCGGGCGCGCTGCTGTGGTCCTGCATCCTGCGCTCAGCAGCATAGGGGTCGTATGATGGGACCCTGCTGCTCGGAGTCGGATCCGTTCTGCTCCAATGCGCGCCTGACGCGTCTGCATGGTGCTGATGTCCGGGCTCCTGGTGGGTGAGTGCTGGCGGCACCTGCCGCGGTTGACACGCCTGTGCCGGTCCGTTGTAACCGGATGGTGTCATCCCCAGTGGCAGCGCTCGTTCGTGGGCTGAACGCGGGTCGTAAGGCCGCGCCCAGCCGCTCGGAGTAGGATCTGCTTGTTCCCACTGCGCACCTGGCGCCAGGCTTGGTGCGCCGGGCGCGGGTGCGTCATCGTGGTACTGCGCCCTGTCCTCCTGTGATGTGGGGTCGCCATGCCTCCACTGCGCGCCGGTGTGGGCCGGGCCGTCTCGGCCGGGCGCCGGCGCGCTGGCCCGGGTCTGCTGTCCGGGCATGAACGGCGTTGGATCCTGCCGCGGTTGACCTGCTTGTGCCGGCCCGCCTGGGCCGGGAGCGGTCATTCCTGCTGGCGGCGCTCGTCCTGTGAGTGCACGCAGTGAAGCCTGAAGATCTTCCATCTGTGCCGCGTATCTCTCGACCTCCCGCTCGCGCCTCCGCAGCTCCTTGCGGAGCAGGCGGACGGTGTCCTGGGGAGAGATCGAAGACGGCTGGTCCTCATCCTCGGTGTCCGTGCTCCTGCTCGGACACGGCGTGGTGAGGTCGGCTGTTGCGGAAGCCCCGCTGTCGGCGGGCGCAGATGAACATGTCTGCAGCCACTCGGCGGTCGTCTGGTCCCCGGAAGGCACACGAACGGCGGGCGCAGGCTGCTCGGCTGCGGTGAGAGGGGCTGCCGGGGGCGCTAGGCCCGGGGCGGCAGCGAAGTGGGTGGAAGGCGGTGCATTCCCTCCGGCTGTGGTGGTGGAAGGTCCAGCGGGCCCACTGGAGGCTTCCTTCCCGGAGCGGAGTGAAGGCGACATCGGAGATGAGACAGATCCGGCTCGAAGGACCATGTACGGGACGCACTGGACGTCCCTGTAATTTTTTATTTGTGGCGCCGACTGCTGCTCGTCTCCGATGTAGTCCACGGGGAAAGGGGCGTGATGCTACTTAACTCTCGTACCGAAAGCGGGCGAAAAAATAATAAGCAAGTTATATTTAGTCGGCGATCGGTAGAGAGTGAAGCGTGATGCGAAGTGGGGTGTGCGAGGGCTCAGCCTTTATAAAGGCTATTTTCAACTGATGCTCTTGGCAGGCTCTAGGCATGCACTGATTTGCTCTGCCCAGGGCCCACCTATTTATACGATTTGCCGGCGGCGGTCCCGGTAGCAGTGCCACCTGGCGGCACTTTCTCAAAGCTACCTGCCGGCCGCGAGGCCTCCCACTGTTTTCGCCACCCCACGCTTCGACCGTTCACACTTCACTCCGTCCCGACCGCCTCGTTTATTCCTTATGATCAATTATACAAGAAAAATACAAAAAATAGGACTTATACTCTAAATACACAAAGTTGCGACGTTAAAACCGGGAGCAAAAAATGTACGGGGAGAATTGTGGGACTGGCCAAAATGGACGCCGCGGACCCCTGTGTGCCCTCTCTCGCTCGCACACAGCTTGCTGGCCTCGGCGTCCTAGGTAGCAGACTTTCAGCGCAGTCCCCTCTCTCCGCCCGTTACCTAATTCAGCCCACGATTCCAACGCCGCACAAACACAAATAGATAGATGAAATTAAGTGATAATATCGGGAAGTTTTAATCGCCTCCGTACGTCCGATACAAACTATGAGTATAAAACTCATTATGGGACAGCAGGGATAAGTTACATATAAAATAATTATGGACCTTCAGAAAACAGAAAAAGAAATTGACTTAAAACTAAAACATTTTACAATATGAACATTTTGTTGCTTTATACAATTATTTTACATAATATTTGATCATTTTAATACACCATAAATTGCACTTTTTAAAGGAAATATAACAAAACATTTAAATAGTGAATTCCATTAACTTAATAGTATTCACCATATGAAAATATAAAACAAAAACCATATTAAAAAAAAAAATTATGCAATTGCACGTTAATAAAATTGATGTTAAAAGTGCAACTATATTTCTAATATCATTTAGGTATATGAAATTTCTATTCAACTTCTATTAAATTACCTAAATCATCATATCATAGAGTTTTTAATTTTACACAATTGCGGATGGTATGAAATATGAACACAGTTCGAATACATGTTAATAAGAAAATCCAAATAATATCACTGTCTTTCTAGTAGCATTCATATTCAGTATCTATCCAAAATATACCTACACTTATTCTCACACACACACTCATAATAAAAACACAGACGCGTACATACACTTACATTTAAATGCATGATAATGGACACACACACAAGGACATATCACGAAATTTCGTCAAATCACACCAAAATTACATTACAGAGAGATACCTCAGAGCATTAAACTACATAGAAATACATTACAGTGAAGTACATAACAAATAAGTACAACACAGATAAGTATATTACAGAGAAATACCTGAAAGCATTACATTACAGAGATAAACATTACAATGGAATACATTACAAAGAAGTACGTTGCAGAACTAAATTTATTATAGAGAAATTACATTACAGAAAAGCGCATTACGGAGAAATATTACTTGTTACAAAGAGATTTATATAAATAATATAAATCTGCAATATACGAGTATGTTAGTTCTTATAGCTCCCTGTATTATACGTTGGGTATTAATATGATAAATGTATAGGCGCAGGAGAACCTCTTGAGAGGTATCAAGGAGATAATAAAAGCTAGGATATATATTATAATACTAAACAAACAAACAAACAAAACCATCACGCCGTTTAATATCAGCATTTGAGATTCTGTCGTACATCGTTCTACCACACATACACTACATTATTAAATATTTTAATACTACATTATTAAAATATTCAAAGAAATCTAAAATTTAACATTTCACGAATCACATTTCCTCGAGAGCTCTTTACGAATAAGACATGATTTTTAAAATATCAGTTCACCAGGGTCAAGTTCATATCTAATAATAGAGCGCAATAACTAGAATATTTCATATAAACGTGAATTTATCATGAAAATATTTTTTGAGAGTTATTTTCTAGAGAAATTTTTATTTTCAAAGTAATATCGTCAACAAATAATACGAAAACAATCGCTATTTAAAAATTCTACATAGTTTAAAAACACAAAATTAATGTTTCCGATTTTATCTGAATTTTCGGGATTCTTGATCATCAATTTTTTTTTTTAATTGTCATAAAAATACATTTAAAAAAATGACTGTCTAACTAGCAATGAGACGATCACGTTTTACAGTGTAAAAACCCGAAACACGAAGGGTGGACACACAGCATTAGTTCAGGGCAACGACCACCTCATCTGAGAAGCAAATGCGATGGGCAGTAAAGGAAATCTATCTGTATCTCATCTTGTATCACAAAATGATTGCAAGAGAATCAGGAACAATTCATTAAGATTGAATTAAATTATTGATTGCCTTATCGCTTAGTACTTATTGAAGTTATTAGTACTATAATTATATAATATGATATATAAGTAGCCACCTTTTTGATGAACACGATAATAAAATAAATCGATTTTTGATCATATTAAGGAGTTTAATCTATGGAATTACACGTTGACGATTTTTTCAGAATTAAAAAACACATTTTTCCACTTTTGAGTTTATTTTTCTCGACTAGGTTTCGAAAGCATTACACCTTAATGATCAGGAGAACGATTTCGTTCTGCCGATGATGAAGGTGTAAAGCCTTGAACACATATCGAGAAAAATAAACTCAAATGTGGAAAAAACAGTATTCTAATTCTTTTAAAAAATCGTCAACAAATATTTGAATAACCATCACGTGACCTTTCTGTTTGAACACGATTTCACGTAATTTTCATCCGCCGAGATGATGACCCTTCTCGTGAAGGTGCTCGCAGATGTGACAAGGGCGCGCGTATTAATAATATTAAGTCGTGCGCCATTTCCACTCGAGCCCCGTGTTAAAGGGTAGTGGGAGGATAAAGAGCCACTCGTAAATTCAGGTATCTGCGCTCTTTTAGGCCTTATCTTTTGGAATTATTTCCTTGCGCCTAACCTTTACACATGCGCCAAGGTAGGTGATGAATAATATTTTTTGTGTAGGAGATAGCAATGCAAAGTTACGGCGCTATTAAAAATTGTCTCTCAAAGTCTGTATAGAAAAGTTTCCTAGACAATCGACTGCCTGCCTAGTCAGCGTTAGCATGATATGTTAGCCTAGTACACTTGAAACTTTTTCCCATCAAAAGTCTTCTTTTCAGACAAATTTTCTACACTACTGGATATAGGCCTGCAAAATATTATCCGTCCACCTTTTTTTGTGGTCTTCCTATGCCTCTTCTGTTGTTCCAAGGCCTCCATTTCAGGATTCTAGGTGACGACCTGAGCTCATTCTGTCTCGCCATATGCCCCGTTTACTGCCATTTTGGCTTTGCTGTTCTTTCTGCGATATCGTTATATTTGTTCGATGTCTTATCTCATTATTTCTAATTTTATGCAGCACAAGTCGACACATCATTGATTTACTAAAAAACTAATTTGGAAACCGTTCATGTTCAATTGTTTAAATTGGTTAATTGAACCTCATCCAACCTGGCGGCATAGTGTCGAGTGGCTGGTATCCAATGCTGCTAACATGGTTGAATTTGTAATTAACAACAAAGTTAGATGTTCTGAAAAAATGACAAGCGTGCGTGATACAATTTACATATGATTGCAGAGGAAGCTCGAGAGCTATGTCAGTCCGGTGATCCTTCCGCACTGCTTACGCCTCCGGGGAAACGGTGTGATAGTTAGTTAGTCAGTAAGAATATAATTCGATCAGAGTTTCGTTATTTCTGGTAAAAGTTTGGCGACGACCGATCGATTGAAGCGCAGCTGAAAGGTTTTTGGAATGATAGTTAGCTATTATAGATAGCCTTGGTTTTAAATTCATTATTCAAAGACGATAAATCTGTATTATCACAACATTATGCTAGAATAACAATCTACCGTTACATGTTTTGTAATTGAATTCAGCAAAAGATTATTCCTGGAAGAAAAAATATTTCAACGAATCTGTAAAAAAAATTAATAAATGGTAATTTATTTGTCGGTTAATACTTTCTTCTTTCATCGGAGAATCGGACGTATCTCTAGCGATGTAGGGGGAGGGGGGGGGGGAGCTGGGCGGGGCCTCTGTTTGTGTGGGAATATTCGACCAAGGATAAAAAAAGAAACAAGTGTAGGCTGGTGCCTAGTAGCAGCAGCCCGAGAGTATTGGGAGCCCCCCGGGACCAGGTGTGCCTGGTCAGCGTCGTGTAACCAGTGTGACCCTTTCCTTATATAACGTCATAATTATTTTGATTTTGGGAAGCACACATGATTTCCTCCATTGCATGCTGGTTCTTGCTAAACTGTAAGTGTTAATACCACAAGCACGTAATGCATGTTTCGTTCTGGTAAAAATGTACCAATAAAGATGAGATGCACTAGTATACCAATACAGCTCTTCTGAGTACTTAAGTGGTTTGGATATCAGTATACTCGTATATATTGCTAGAGAGGAACTGGCCAGGGCTTTTTGGAGACTGCCATTAGCCACTAGGGTGGAACGATTTGCGATAACAATTACTTAACATTGTTAAATAAGTTAATATGAGTTAAATTAATCGGGTGGTGGTCTAGGGGATAGAACGCTTGGCTTCTGATCCAAGGGACTTAGGTTCGAGCCTGGACACGACCAGATTCCTTCTTTATAATAATGAGCTATTTTCTGCTCATATTGAAGATTGTAAAATAAATTCTAATATCATTGATTGAAATCTTTGGTATTAGTATTTAAAAAAATAATATATATATATATATATATATATATATATATATATATATATATATATATATATACATATATATATATATATATATATATATATATATATATATATATATATATATATATATATAATATATATATATATATAATATATATATATATATATAATATATATATATATATATATATATATATATATATAATATATATATATATATATATATATATATATATATATATATATATATATATATATATATATATATATATATATATATATATATATATATATATATATATATATATATATATATATATATATATATATATAATAATATTGAATTATTTGTAGAGCGCCATTTATATGAATTACTCATCTCAAGGGCGCTGTAAAAAATGCTCCGTTTTATGAACTAGTTAAAAATAAACATATTTAGTATGAGGGCTGCACCCAACGCAATCAACCCCTTTTATCAGGAAAGGATAATTAAAAAAGTGTGTTTACTTAAGGTCTGCTGGGATTGAGAAGAAGCGAGAGACGTATGTCAGGACAGAACAGTGTGGCGTTCCATTCTTTCTGCCTACCCCTCCGGGGAGACGGCGTGATGGTAAGTTAGTTAGTTAGTTAGCAGAAGTCTTAGCTGATCGCAGTGGAGACTGTCTGGTCTACATTGCAATGCATTTGGTTATTAACAGAGTATAAATGCACATAGAATTACAATACTGATCAAATAGTGTTCTTGTGTCGATCCTTATGTTTTACGGTAAGTAGCAGAAAAATGAGATATCCTAGAATAATGTGTTAATATCTGTACATGAAAGAGTGTCAAAATAAAATATAAGAAGTAAATGCATGTGAATAAAAGCGTTATCAAAAAAATAATAAAAGGGTAATTAAAATGGTTTGGTCACATGGAAATAATGAATGATATAGGAAATATATGCTCACGATATAAGAAATAGAGGAAGACCGAGAAAAACGTGGTACGATTTAATCAATTAAATATTATATATTGGCTACGTGAGGAGTCAGAGAATTCGACTTGCGTGCATGACCCGATATATGAATGTATAGGAACGAGAGAAATATTTTAGGATAAAACGATGCGACAATCCATTATTTCTCCCCACCCCTTCGGCGAGACCGCATGATGGTTATTTCCGCAATCGCTTTTAATATTTCATTCAAATATACCTTTCCCTAAAATCTCCGTGTTTTTTTTTCAAATTGAAATGCATTTAAAACAGGACCAAAATAGATATTTTCACATTTTTTTAGTAATAAAAATTCAAATTAAAAAATGCATTTTAAAAATAAATCTTTTGATCAATATAACCATTCAGCAAAAGTATTTTTTTTTAAATGAATATTTTTACTTGAATATTTATTACTAAAAAAATATGAAAATATCTATTTAAGTCCTGTTTAAAATGCATTTAAATTTGAAAAAAATTACGGAGATTTTGGGGAAAGGTATATTTTGAATGAAATATTAAAAGCGATTGCGGAAATTCTCATAAAAGGAATGCGCGGGTCAAATAGAGTCCCCGCGGGACAGTGGCTTAATATTCCACTAAAACACCGCGGATCAGCCCGTTGGAGGATCCTTCCTCCTTCGCCATCATAAATTACATTCGGGAATACATTCCACTCCGCGGAGGGAGAGGTCCGAATAATGTTTCTTTAGTCATTGCGAGCTACCCAGCCATTAAACGGCGAGTGTGTACACTCCCTTCGAGTGTTCTTTGTTTCATTCCGTTTGATAATCAAAATAGACAAATAAATTCTCTAACGGAAATAACCACTGTATTTATACCAACCATAACAGTAGTTTTAAGTAAGTTTTAAAGAAATACAACGATTTTAAATCTGATTGTAAGTAAACACCGACAATCCTCAGAGAAGGCATCGGGAAACCGCTCCAGTAACACTTCCCAAGAAAGAAAGGCAGTGTGATTGTCACACTGTCTTTGGTCAGGTGTAGAATTCACGTGACAATAAAATGGCGATAGATTGGCTACCTGACATACATGTCACGAGAATCACTACGATAGCTATAATACCCTTTACATCGATTTGACTCTTGCTGTCATGATGAAAAGAGAGATTCAACAAATTTGAAATTTGTTTTCTCTTGCTTTATTTACTCAATATTTGATCTAAGCTAAAAATAAAAATTAATAATAAAATCCTAAAAATAAGAAGTAAGTTTTATTTTATTTGTGCTTTTCAATTTCCGACCGGTTAACCGTCGCGTTGCCATGTGGTCAATTGAGTTTCCACTGCCAATTTAAAGTTGATTTTCTTAAAACCTATGGACCCTAATATTATAAAAAAAATTGTAATCCTCCATTGAAGTGTTCTCAATATTTCGTAATAAAAAAAAAAAAAATTACTTCCTTCATCCCAAAAAAAAATATTTTCTAAGACTGCCCTCACCTTCATTCGTGTTAAGGTAGAATTTGTTTTGCTAATATTTACAACTTTATCAAAAGTGACAAATACTTACTCGCTGTTTTGAACATATTATAAATTATACTTTGACCTTTTCAATAGGTACGTAATGATACCGACTGGATGAAAACGCACCACGTAACTTAATAATATCAGAACTGTGAAAATATTAACACTTTACCAAAAGGGACAAATATTAATACGTACTCGTTGTCTTGAACGTACTATACATTTTGCCTAGGTGCCTTTATCTTCGCCCGCGTGCAGACAAGTTTCGACCCGACTTTTAGTCGATTTTTAGTCGCCCGTATGTTATGACGCATTACATATCAGAAATCGCATGGTTCCAGAAAAAAATTAATAATGATATGTTTTTCAAATAATCCATGTATGTTATAGATATCGATCTATTCCTAATGAAATTCCCTACAAGATGACATAAATTAAATTTTGATTCATCTAGTCATATGCTTGATATTTAGATAAAGTTAGCGGTAAACTGAACTTACCACATGGGAGCAAGCGTTTTGTTTTGAACACGGTACGTTAAGGGTTAAGGCTGCTCGCTGCCATCTTATGCCGCTTAAATCTGTTTGATCGAGTTGACTGAAACTAAATGTTTATGATAAAGACATATTAACATTTAAAAAAAAAAATTTTTATAATATTCATTGTTATTTGAAATTTAATGGTTGTAAATAATGAAAATTTCTTTATTGTATACATTACATTTAGTTAAATTTCACATAGGTCCGACTGGTTAATGGCTAAGGCTACCAAAAGATGGCAACGAGCTGCCGAAACCGGTCGAAGCCAAACATCTAAGTGGAATTCAATTAAATATGTACCAAAATGTTTTTTTTTAAATTTTAATTTAAAAAACTATTTTATTGAATACATCTTTAAATAATGAAAACAAAAAATAATTGATACAAAATTTCTATGTATTATGTGTGCTTCCACTTGTGTTTATGTTGGACCGGTTTCGGCAGCTTGCTGCCATCTTTAAAGGCATTATAACGCAATCCAGAGATGGATGCCAAGATTGGTATAGGTATTATCTGTCTTATACTTTATAGTTGTATCTCAATAGTCCGTATTGAAGGTCGCCTCAATGAGAAGATGAATCGTCTTTCACACAAGAGAACTTTGAAGTGATTCAATGTGGTATTTGGAGTATAAAATGAGACATGGTCTTCTAATTCTGAGCCATTTTATTGATATTTTGGTATCTAACAATATTTACATGTATTTTGGTTTCTGACACTATTGGAAATGACCTTTTATAAAAAAATTCCAAAAGAAACATTAACATTTCAGGAAATGATTATTAAAGAAAGGTTTCATTTTACAATAGTTAATAGAATTCCTCTATAAACTTTTTGGTCACAAATTTCTAGTGATGGTTATTCATCGAAGAGGGGAGATTTATATTCTGTCATTGGTCCGGACGCATTCGTGAAACAATAATAATTTACCTTCAAAGAAAAATCTTGATATAAAAGAAATTGTCGAACTAAGAAAAGTGTACGTTTTGTGGTCTCTTTATTCTTCTATTTTTACTTGAATTTCCTCTTCTTTTTAGCTTGTGCAGCATTTTATTCAGAACCTCTTCAAAGGTTTGCTTTGTTCCAAAAATAGACAAGTGTTCTGAAAGATGAATGAAAAACTTACAAAATAATAGTATTTAATTTATTAAATAATTAGGAAATTGAAAAACGTTATAAAAAAAATTTAAAGATCTTCAAAAGTGTTGGAAGCCCAAAAATATTTACATTGAATCAAATCATTATTAAACAGTCGATTGTTTTGGCTGAAACACTATGCTATTTTAACATTATAAACTGTTAAATTAAAAAACTTTGTTATAGTACACCAGTATATTTAGTCACATTCGTATTTTTATTTTTCGAGACAGCTGTTTCGTCAAACAATGTTGACATCATCAGGTGTTACAATAATACATCAACTGTCAAATTTTCGTGATTTTTCGAACCTTTGTGTGTATTTGTTTCTATGTCAATTAGAATAAAATACACATATAGGTTAAAAAAAATCATGTAAATTTGACAGTTGATATATTATTATATTATAATACCTGATTATATCAACATTGGTTGACGAAACAGCTGTCGCGAAAAATAAAAAAAACAATTGTGATATTTAAACCTAAAACATTTATTTATATTTTGCGATAATTTCAATGCATTGCCGTACACGTAGTTTATCCAGCCCTTCAATACCGTTGAAGATTTCTTATTTAATCATACTTTTGGAGACTGAAGGCTCAGTGCAGCAATATACATCGTATCGCACCATATCAGCCTCCCAGGATCACGCGCTTATTCTATTATGACGGGGTCGTATGTCACGAAAAAGAAAAACTAGGGTTTATTTCGGTGACGCAATACGCAGTAGGGTATCGCACAATACAGAAATTAAAAACACGCGCAGGTTGTGCAATAGAAGATTGTGAAATTGTAAAGCTTTTGTTTGAATTGATATGACCTATGAACAATTACAAGTAATGGTGGTTGAAAATTCATTTTTAAAATCCCTTGATCTTAATTTTTCTTACCGTGAGAAATTTTAATATCTTCAGCGACTTTACATTAAAAGCGCTTCTCTGTAAGATTTAAAATAAATTAAAAAACAATAACATTTACAAATTTAAACAAAACACTGTTACTTAAGTTTATGTAGAAAAACTATCTTCTTCATCTTTCAGGCCGAATAAGTAAAGTTATTTTTTTATGGTATTGTTTTCTAATTGATCGCGACTAGCATTTGATGTAGCGTTTTTTTTAGATCTGAACCATCCTCTCAATGTGTCCTTGAAGTGATTATGTCATAAAAACGTGATTTACATGTTAATGTTTTCCTTCTTCTTCCTTTTGGTTTAGGTCATATGACCTGTTTGTGATGGTGGGCTGTCCTGAGATGATGATATCTCTTGCTGCTTGGATTTTCATCTTTAACATTTTTTTGCGATTCTTGTATTCTCCATGTGATCCACGTGGTCTCTCCAAACGTTTTTTTCTCCTTCTTTTCCATCTTACATATCCTAAACACCATAGACAGACCTTATTTTGCTTGCGATGGAGCAAAGAGTTCGCATTTCTGTTACTCAGAAGTTTCTTAGTCCTATTGATATCGGCTCTGACCTATATTCCATTCGCCATGACAGGGCGAACGCATACCTTGTATATTTTGACTTTACTTTCAGTTAGCATGTGTTTGTTCCTCCATATGTTGTCGTGCAATCAGCCAGCCACGGCTGTCGCTTTTTTGGTTTGTGCTCGCAATTCGTCATATAGGTCACTGTAGCTACCGATCTCTATGCCTTGGTAAGTGAATCGCATGACTTGCTTAATACGTGTGTTTTCGATGATCAGTTTACATCTGAGCGGCTCTTTTGATATCGTTACGCACTTCGTTTTACTAGTAGAAATCGTCATGTTATATTTTTTAGATGTAAGGTGGAATTCGTAGAGCATTCTCTGAAGGTCAACTTCATTCTCTAACAGTATTGCAGCGTCGTCAGCATAGCATACTATTTTGATAACATTTTTTCCCATTCTGTAACCTAGTTCCAATGAAGACACCTCTTCTTTTATTCAATACATAATAATGTTAAATAAAAAAGGACTGAGACTGTCTCCCTGTTTCATGACAGTTACGGTGGGTATTTCTTTTGTTAAAACTCGGCCTATTCTGATCCGCGTCTTACCATTTCTATTCATACTGTGGATAGTTCCAATCATCGATGAAGAGATATATTATATTCTCTGATTATGTTTATGACATCCTTCAGCAGAACTAGGTCAAAAGCTTTAAGTAGGTCTATAAAACACACGAACAGCGACTTGTTAAACTCTAGAGATTTCTCTTTAAGTTGTCTGATTATAAATATAGCATCCATGGTTGACCCGTTTCTTCTGAATCCTTGCTGCTCTTCTCTATTAGCTATTTTATTTCTGATTTTGTTTTAATATTACTTGTCACCAGTTTCTAAACAGCACTCAGCAAGGGTATTCCACAGTAATTTCCTGGGTTATTCTTTTCCCCTTTCTTGAATATCGGTACTGTGATGCTGGTGCACCATTCTTCTGGAATCTCGCCTTGTGCCAGTATTTTGTTGAATAGTTTCCTAATTTCTATAGTTAGCTCGTCACCCGCATATTTCATCAGTTCATTGGAGATATTATCTATTCCAGGAGAATGTAAGTGTATTACTGTTAATTTGATTAAACTGTAAATTTCTTGCAATGGAATGCCCCTGTCAGCGATGCAGCACGACAGAGTGTAAAAATAATTGTGCGCCTACTGCGCCATGACGCTGTGCTACATGACGCTGCGCCACGCACCCTGCGCCGGGCGCCGGGCCTGTCCTCCGGGAGCAGAACGGAGCGATGATTTAGGACTCACCTCCGCAGCGCCATTTTTTCCATTTATTCCGAGTGTTGCCTTTGATACGAAAAACATTTCGGTCCAATAACGTTATGTCACCCCTTTGACGGCTGAAATGGACTGGAAAATGCTTTATTCCGGAGTTATGAAAATGTAAGACAGAAGCATTCGCACGGGAGGCAGGAGGCCGACAGACGTATTATGCGATATGAAAACTTCATTCCTGTTATTTTAATAAGAGTTTCCTTCCATTTCTCAAGAGCTCACTTTATCTAGGAGTGTATGTTTGGTTCAATAGATACGACGCGCAAGGAGGCGATAACTTCATCATCAAAACGGCCTCGAGATTCATCTTGCACTTTGCACTTCATTTAATGTCGAACCGTATTAGCATTTTAAAAATAATTTCAAATTAACTGAGTAATTCTTTAGAAAGTGAATAAAGTAACAATGCTTATTGAAATATACGAGTACATGCCTCTTCATTGTTTTAAAAAATATATTTTTTCATTTTAATATGTAAATCAAGCCTCAATAAAAATACATGAATTAAAAAAGGAAATATCGCATAATACGTATTCAATAAATAAAATTGGTCAAAACCACCGTTTTGGTGAAGTTTTTAACGCTATACATAAAAAATGATAAAATTAAATAAATGCAGAAAACACAATAGTGCAAAGTTGTATTAGTAAAATCTCCGTAGGAAAGAAATATGTACCGTACGTTTATTTATTGTTTCTTGAATAATGATGTAAAACTCCATATTAAATAATTAATACGAACGAAAACGACAGTTTTATTATGTTTTTATGGGAATGATGTATTTCTCTCTTCTAAGGCATCATCATGTGGCATTTGATAATGCCTTAGAAGGGCGAAACATGTCATTCCCATAAAATATAATAAAACTTCTAGAAAACTGTAGTTACCATTTGTATTGATTACTATACGTCAAGTTTATTGAGCTAACACCCTAATTTCATAAAACTTTTTTATATGCGGGAAATATACGTACTTGGGAAGTTCCATGATAAGAACAACTATTTGGTGAACCGGTTATGTTGAACGTCGATCACGTTCATGGAATATCCAAAGGGAGTACTTATTTTACGTCACGTAACAGGTTTATACAACATGCCACGGAAAATACCAGCGCTGTTTCAATCCTTTGTTATGGCAGAGATGACAATTCTCAAAGCCTGTATTAATTACTATTTCGCTTTTCCGCTATCGTACAGGAATTCAATCGGCTTTCACACACGGCATCGGAGTCAAAAGGCTAAGGAAGGCACCTAACAAAATTTGAGTTGAATGTGACACTGCAGAGGAGTTAAAGAGGAGATTAATAAGACCCCCAAACGAATTATCAGAGAGGGCAAAAAAAATCATTATCATAAGCATCGATGCCGAAATGACCAAGAAAAACGTTAAGTCAGAACTTGCGGCTGAACGGCCGTGAGAAAAGGTTGCCTTCTTCCTTTTCTACGGAAAAGATAAGACCCGCAAATACGCAATCTTGTCTGCTGTGCCCCCCTTTTACTTTCGAGTAGGAGAGAAAAATAGGGTCAACATAGGATACAATACAGTAGCTGTCTCAGATGGGTGGGTGCGCCGGTGAAGGCGGCAAAAGTCGTACTGGACGACCACCAGGCGCAGCGTGCAACACTCCGGGACAAGCACAGCGACGGCGATGGCGTTTTTGTAGAGATCACGGTGAACGGACCGCCACTAGTAGTGAGCTCGCTCTACTTTACTGTCTTAACATCACCGCATCCTTTTTGGAACCGACGTGAATGTGAGGAGCGTGTGGTGGGGATGCAGGAAGACCGATCGCAGAGGTGAGAGGATCGATCTTTTTGCATTCCAGATTCAGCTGCACGAATCAAACGAAGGCACTATCCCCACATTCGAAACCGTCAGAGGGAACTGTCTTTTCCGGAGCATCAACGACATCACACTCTGTTCAGTTAACCTGATTGAAGATATCAAAGACTGGAAAGTCCATAGAAAGATAGCTGCCCTATCGTTTTACAACGGCCTAACCTACTCGGTCATTCTCGGGCGAGAAAATCGCGTGACGGTGAAACACGGTGCCTGGAAGAAATTCCGAAAGGTATTCAAAACCGCGATCGCGGTAAGACGACTCACCGTCGTCGCCGAGATAGATTCCAACTTCGCCGAGAGCGCGCTTTACAGACGGGTGGGTATTAACAGTAATTTTATAATATTAATAATAATATCCTTGAGATAAACACCTGAAAGGATCAAATATTGTAATTGAAAGCAATTAAGGAAAAAACTTCAATAAACGGTTATTTAATATCGAACCTAAACAGCACATAAATAATCTGTGGCGGTGCTTAAAATTTCACTAAATTCCATTAATTTATAAAACGAACGTTGATTATTTGATATATTCATAATTAAGGCAAGAAAGGTGCTTCCACGTATGGCGCAATCGTAACTTTAAAACTGTGCACACCTGGAAACAACCCAAAGCCGGGCAAACCTTTCACCACAATGGAATGATAAAAAGAGAGCTATGCATCGCCATGGACACAAAGAAGAAGATTTAAACACTAACGATTTATATAATTGTATAAAAAACTCATTGATAATAAACCATAATAAAAAATACGAATGAAAACGTGTGTTTTCTAGAAGTTTCACTACAATTTATGCAAACGACATGGTTTGTAATGTAGACATTTGATACTAGCTTAGACAGCCGAAACATGTCATTCACATAAATTATGCTAAAACTTGTAGAAATCAAACTTTAACATTCGTGTTAATAATTAAATATGGAGTTTCACAATTCACTTTTGGTAGACTTTTAGTTCTTCTTCTTCTTCACTTTTGGTAGACTCAGGAGTCTGTTATTTCAGGCGTGTCCTCTTGAAACGCTGAACTCCAGCTTTCTCTCCACCGTTTCGGGGGTTTTCCTGGTCGGCGTTGTCCGTTTGGCGTTCCATGGAGAGCTATGTATGGTATTCTATTTGAGCTCATTCTTTCTACATGTTGATGCCAGTATCGCCGTCTTTGACGTCTCCATCCGACCACATCTTCGACCTCGCAAATTTCTCGGATAAATAACCCAGATAAATAATTCATAATCGTAAATTATTTTAAAGAAATACTTGTTTGTACATTAAATTATATGCTTTTATAAGATACACAATTTTCTTCGGAAATTAGTGTATGTTTCTATAAATTTGAAGATTCACTTGAAGAACACAAACAACCATAAAATGTTGAGCAGACTAAAAAGGCGGGGCATAATAGATCTTGGAATAATCGAGACTACAAGACACATCCGCCCTTCTTTACACACACGACATTACAGTAGCGGGGATTTATTTTTTGGGAAATTCTTTTTTTACCTTAATAAGAGAGAAAGTAACATACGAGTACACATTAAAGCTCCTAGACTTATATACTGCATATTAATTTTATTATATTTTTAGAACCCGATTATTAACGAAAATTACAATTTATTTTATAAAAAGACAAATCAATGGACCGCATACTTATATTTTCTCTTCGTGTAAATGGTTGAGTAGCTAGTTTTGTGGGATGAGCCTGTGAATGGGCTTATCTCTCTTGCTCTTGTCATTGCGGTGGAAGGTTTTGGCGAATTTATGTCATTTCCAGAGGCGCCTACTGTAATAATGAAAGCACCTTACATGTCTGCTATCTACTTTTATTCGCAAACAATTAACAACGCTGATATTGTTCCGTTAACATCTTTTCAAGTTAGGAATTGTAGCAGAATTTTATAATAATATTTCATTGCACTTTTATTATCCGGCTTTATATTTTTATCATAATTCCAGGTAACACTATTTTTTTTTCTTTCTGTGTCCTGTCAGGTCTCCCTAACGTTGACTATCACCCTTCATAGTGATGAACTAGGGAAAAATATCCAGAGTGGTATCCCCTTGCCTTCTCTGGAGGATTTTCTGTCGGGGTTACCTTCCCTTAGCTCGGTGTATCCAGTTTTATGGCACATTTGTCCTCTCTCTATCTGCTATGACACTAAGTAATATGTGCCACATTGCCCGGTGTTTGCGGGATCTTAAAGACCTCTCGTAGATGCTAGAGAGTTGGATTTGATAGTAGTGTTGTTGTTGTAAATGCAACATGGCGCCTTACGACATTTTGTAGAGGCATGCTTTCCCGCAAAACATACCCCATCGTAGCCCTACTACCCTTTTGAATCCCCAATATTTTTTTATAAAAATCAAATACAAAAATCTCGCTGAATACCTTTTACATATGTGAAGACAGATAATATGGAGAAGACAGCGATGGAGGGACTGGTACATCCATGTCCAAAGAATGAATACCACCAGAGTCCCCCACGTTACTATAAAGTCACCCTCACGTGACTCGTTATTGTGTAAGACCTCCTAAAAGATGGAAGGACAGCTAGAAATCGACCTCACAGGAAAAGCAACAGACCACATATGTAGGTCTGTAGCAAGGAAGAAGCAGAAGAAAAATATATAAATATTTGTTTAAGATTTTTGGAGAATACTGCCGATAGATTTAATAAAATGTACATTTTCCTCTCCCCTCACCTGCCGCCCTTAAACGTTACCCTAATGCAATTTATTGACCATTTCACGTTTCGTAAAGTAGAAGTGTTACTCAGCGTGATGCGGAGGGCAGGAGGGTTGGAATAGTAAGGGAGTGTGCGGGTGTGGGGGTAGCCTTATCTCCGGAGTCAGGGGACGTGCTGCAGAGTGTGCTCGCCTGATGAGGCGGCACTGTTCCGGAAGACTCGCACGGGCCTGAGATCAAAACACATACATTACCACCATTTATACATTCCACCGCCTTCCTAACTCTTACGAGGACGGACGTTTTCATTCTAAATATTGTATGTTTTATTTTTGTAATTCAATGCTACCAATTCCACAGATCTTATATTTCAATTTAAATATTAACAATGTATTTAAAATATATTTTTGAAATAAATATCGCACCGTGAGTGTAAAACCGAAAAAAGTGCAAATATACAGATTGGAGATATGGGAGTTTAAAGACTTCATATTGCTTGGAAAAACTGTTTTTTTTTTAAATAAACCAATGATTTTCGGTTTATAGGTATATTACTTTAAACTGAAAATCATTTGTTTATTAAAAAAAAAACAGCTTTTCCAAGCAATATGAAGTCTTTAAACTCCCATATCTCCAAACTGTATATTTGCACTTGTTTCGGTTTTACACTCACGGTGCGATATAAAAAAAGTTGAGTTCATACATTATATTGAAAAAAACTGTTTTAACGAACTATACTCGTATGTTGGGTCAAAGTCATCTCATCATTGTCAAGAATGTTTAAGTAAAGAATTTTAATCGGTTTTCATTTTTAAATTCAATGAATAAACACTTTGTAATAATTGACTCGAACACATGAAAAAAAAACTGTTTGAAAGATTTAAAACCGATTATATTAGAACTTTTATTACACAATGAATATTTTCTCCTTCAGTTTCTTTATGGGCTAAATCAAGAAAACGTAATCTCCTTTTAAATAATTTACACATATTATGACCAAGAAACATTACTCATGTTACTCAATTAGTTCAAAAGTTTTAATACAGTCTCCATTCGAAACGATTGTTAGGATAAGTAGTTTCATTTATCATTTTAAAATAAAATTGGAACTGAAAAACAACGCTTTTTATGTTCCATTTTAATTTATTAAAAATCTTTGTACAATAAAAATATTAAACTCGGCATGTTTCGAATGTGATATATAACTGTCAGTTATGTTTGTTATGTAATATATTTACTACTGAGGATGTAGGTCACTTCCGAAATATTTCGTGTTTAATATTTTGTTGTATAATAAATTAAAGTCGAACATAAACAGCGTGTTTTTTTTTTTAATTATATCTTTATACCTGAAGATGGAGGTCACCTCCGAAACATGTCGTATGGAATATTTGTATTGTATAAGGATATTAAATAAATTTAAACCGAACATAAACAGCGTTTTTACAACATTTTGAATGTATGCAAATACTTGTAGACGAACAACGGAATTTCACCCATTGCGTGTTATCAATTCAAGAATCAATTGTATCTCAATAGAGACGATTTAGTTTCTATTGAGATACAATTGATTCATAAACAGCGTTGTTTTTCAATTACAAAGTATTGACAGTGGAATTCTAGAGTGCTAACTCCTTAAAATTTATCATTTAACTTAAAAATTTTAACTGCCCAAAAGTAAGCTTTCTAGTTGATTGTAATACTTACCTAAACATAAACCGGAAAATATGTTAACATGCTTCAAAAAGAAACGATGGCGCGTGAGGCTGTTTGTTTCTCGGGAACACCGGAGCCTCCCCGAGGCCCGCGCCGCGCGCCTAGCTTTGACATCCATAAACAGAAATAGAGGATTTCGATTCACCGTATATTCGGAACGCCTGTAGGGGAATGTCGATATCATAATACATTAACATTATGCTGTGATTTATAGAGGAAGTATCGTACGTCAAGTGATAACTTGCAAATTGACTTACATATTGGCTTGTTTTAAAAGTATATACTTTCTAACTTACCGTTTTGTTAAATATAACAGGCGAGTGATCATCCTGGCGACCAATAAGTTATTTGGGTTCTAGATAATAAATTTAAAGTAACGACAAATAATACGAATAATTTGTGTTATTATTTTGGGCTCTGCAGTTGAATTTATTCAATTGATGGATAATTAAATAAAGTCATTATATATAGAGAAAAGTTGTGGGAAATATTGTCTGAATATGGAATACGTACAAAACTGATCACGGCAATTAAGTCGCTATACACAGAAAGCACTGCTAGTGTCAGAGTAAATGGAGATCTTACAGCCTGGTTTGATATCAATAAAGGTGTCAAACAGATATCAATAAAGGAGCGGAGTGTCAGTAAGCTGTCTCTTGTATGCGGATGACGCTGTCCTTCTTGCAGACAACGAGCATGAACTACAAGTCCTGGTGAATTATATGTATGAGGTATGCATGCGAAATGATCTGATGATGAATGTTAATAAGTCCAAGGTAATGATTTTTGAAAAGGAAGAAACCACGACAGTCTGCAACATTAGCGTGAATGGTGAAGATTTGGAGCTAGTAGTTGAGTTAGTGTATTTAGGTAGTATGTTTACAAGAGATGGGCGAGTGAAGAGGGATATTGAAAGAAGGGTTGGGGCAGGCAACAAAGTGAATGGTGCACTTAAAGTTGTCATCGCAAACAAAAACCTATCAAAAAAAGCTAGAATGGCAGTGCACAATGGTGTTCTTCTACCGACCCTTATGTATGGAAGCGAAGCATGGAACTGGCAAAAGAAGGATGAAAGTAGAATAAATGCAGTTGAAATGAGATCTCTTAGAATAATGTGTGGATACTCTGTGTATGATAGAGTGCCGAATGAAAATATAAGAAGTGAATGCGGTGCGAATGATGGTGTCATGAACAAAATAATGAAAGGATCATTAAGATGGTTTGGACATATGGAAAGAATGAATGAAGAAAGAATGGTAAAAAAATTATATGTTAATGATGTAAATGGAACCAGAAATAGAGGAAGACCGAGGAAAACGTGGCACGATCAAATAAATCAAATATTGAATGTCGGCCATGTGAGGAGTCAGAGAAATCGACGCGCGTGCATGACACGATGTATGAATGTTGAGGAAGCGAGAGAAATATGTCGGGAAAGAAAAGTGTGGCAGTCCATTATTTCTGCCTACCCCTTCGGTGAGACGGCATGATGGTTAGTTAGTTAGTTAGTTAGTCATTATATATTGTAAAGGCATACCGTAAGAACGTACATTTTAATTCATGTGGGCCTAGGAATAGTTTAAACAATGATAATAATATAATAATTATAAAATAAAAATAATAACAACAATAAATATCTACCAAATGATTCTTGTTTGGATTAGTAGAATGGGAGTAAAAAATTTCAGATGCATTCTGCAATTTTCAGAGTGTGACATGGTAACATTTTATGTTTAAAACATTATATTTTGATGTTGCAACAAAGCTATGTTAATATGTGTATGTATAAAGTTACTTAGATCTGTGCGTCACCATGCATTTCAACAAAAATAAAGGTGTACATTTTCTTAGAATATTCCGAAGACACTGCTGTATAGAGAGAGGCGCCGCGCCGCGCCGCGCCGCGCCGGATGAGGCACGTACAAGGTCACGTGGTATAATAGTATAGGAGCGAGGAGAATGGAGAATGATGTTTCCCCGAATGGAGTGCTTCCCGCGAGCAGCCTTCAGAAAAGACATCATTTCTAGCGCTTTGTATTTTTAGAGAGTGCTCAACACCTGTTCGTTCACATGGAGTGAATCTTTCGGAACCGCGTCCAATTTGATTGAATCAATCCGGTAGTTGAGATGTAAGGGTTCCGCCAAATATTTAATTCGAAATTATAGTTCTCTCAATATTAATTCAAATATTAATGTCGGTCACGTGAGGAGTCAAAGAAATCGACACGATTTTTGAATGCTGAAGAGAGTTGTTGTTAATAGGGAAATATGTCAGGAAAGAAAAGTGTGGCAGTCTGTTTCTTCAAACAGAACAGACGTTGTGATGGTTAGTTAATTGATATTATACTCACGAGCAGGATTTTGTAGGAAAAAGTTGAAATGCTAAAAGAACATAACGGGGTATCCAAGTCTGTGGATCTGAATATGAAGCTTGGATATACCGAGGTGATGGACACAGAAGGGGTTTAAATCAGCTTTAATGGCAGCAAATCAAAAATGCGCGGAATACATACACCGGGGACACAATACTCGATTAGGCCGAGTAAACTAAACGAAAGAAGAATTGTCATAAGCTCAACAGCTTGAAAAGAAAATGAAAAATATATTAAATATAATTACCGATCAATCTGAAGACAAAAGTATGTGAAGCATGTGTACTACCGGCTGCAACTGATGGCCTTGAAACTGTAACATTATCCAAACAAAACTGCGCGTGACCCAAAGAGCCATGGAAAGAGCCATGCTAGAAAAAAAGGAAACGATACAGACACGTCGGTATGACCATAGTTCAATCTGCTAGATGCATGTGACGCTATAGACAAGTTTTCAAAATTCTCACTAGATCAGGTTGTCTGGTCTATCAGAGTCCCACCAGATAATGGCAACTAACATAGATGCAAAACCTTGTAGAACCAGAAGAAAAATAAGTGAAGTTAAACTAAATATGCATACTCTCTCTCTCTCTCTCTGGTTTCACTCATGGAATTGGTTTGCAACAATTTCTTCTATTCTTCTCTTCCATTCTTCCCTGTCTTGTGCGGTTCTTTTGAAATCTGCATATGATGAGCAGCGCACACAGGTCCTCCAGGTACTCTCGGCGTGGGCGTCCCCTAGAGTTTGTCCCCTTGGTCATACCCTCCATTATGGCATGCAAGAGGCCTTCTTGTCTATATATACGTTTAAAATAACTACCTTTGATTTAACAAAATTTATCCTCTCAAATAAAGGTTCTGAAGGCTTTTTCCTTGAAATAAGATCCTGGTTGTAATTTAGTTTTTTTTCGATCATTCAAACTTTTAAACTGAATGCAGGATTTCAATCGAAATGGAAACGGTAGCAGGGCACATTGAACGTGGAGTAGATTCTGGAGCAGGGGCGCCCTTGGGAAATTTGACTGTAAAATAAAACGGGAATACAAAGCCGGGTCTGTCGGCGCTTAGTCAAATGTTGGCAGGCTTTCAGTTTCGGAAGTATTCGTGAATATTCGGGATCACTCGGCCGTGTGACAGGCTACTGCAGTGGCAGTGCAACAGTTTGGTGGCCCCGCGTGAGACTATTTATTATTCCAGCGCACAATGTAATTTATTCAAATTTGAGTCTTTATTATATCTGTCGTGTTAATGGCAAGCTAGTTTGTAGGGATGGTTTTAAAATATCTTCTTGGTATTGTGGTGGAATTTTAGTTAAAGTACTGAAGTATAAACTAGGGCAAATCTGTGACATTTTTATCACCTGCCCTGGAGACGATATCAGAATCTTCACCATCTAGAGAGAGATGGTATCGATGCCACTAGGAACAGAAAAGGATGAGAGTCACCGACCGAGCTGACTGCCTGAAGAGACGAAGATCTTGGATGCACCCGTTGCGTGACGCTAGCGATGGCCACGACCGTTTTGATACTGGCAACAACACTGTACATAGTTCGTATTGGCTGACGGGTGACAGTTCTCGCTAGGAAGCATACTAGCTATTGGCAGAATTTCGAAGAAGAATTTAGGAGGGGAAAAAGATGTCGCCACAACACTGAATACTTTTTTAAATATTGTGAGATTGATGACACTAAATTATACAGAGAGTAGTGATCATGTTGAGATTTCGATGACTCGTGTCATGTAGAAAAGTGGGAAACTGAATTGTTGGAGAGAGTGTGTATATTTATGGTGACTACAGGTCTTGTGAGAAGTTTGCTCCGCCCGTCTATTGAGTGACTGTTGACGTGACTTTATGGCCCGCAAACAGGCCGCGGTGACACGCCGCGAGAATATTCCGTGATTCAGTAGTGCCGCGGGATATTGCGCGCCATCCGTCGGGTTATTACACCACCGCTGCTATTATTATGTCGTATCAACTGGAATGTGCACCCCTGCTCACAGTCCGCTGCCCGCTGCCCGCTGCATGCATCACGTACATTCTCAAATTAATGGAAGTTACATGCCAGCCATTGGAAATAACTTACTTATTAAAAAACATGTGTGTTACTAATGTTTTTTGATGTTGTTACAATCCTTGGTGGATTTTAGCTTCTTCCAAGAAACTTTCTGAACCTATTCTGTCTCTAGCTGTCACCTCCCAGTCTTGCTGGCGCAGGGCCTGACAGTCTGCCGCGTTACCATCCAATCATCGCAGTCTCTACCTTCCGACACTACGGCCTACTGGATAGTTAAACAATACTCTTCCAAGCGGTGTAAATGACCTGACCAGCGAAATCTGTTCATTTTAATAAACTTGACCACACTGACGTCCTGATATTGATCCTAATATTCCGATTTCTGTCTCTTTCTCCATGGTTGATTATTCTTAATAGGTCAGAGTATTTTACGGAGGAGTTTTATTCCATTTTTTAAATAATTATTCAAATGTTTTAAAATAAACTGGTGAAAGATTAGGCAAGGTTCCATTAATGAAATTCAATTGCAGGCGGCAGGAAGTGAACTGAGTTCCTCAGGATTATTTTTGCTGTAAGAATTAATTATTCACTTTCCTTCGAAGTGAATAAATTAAAAACAACAACAATTAATTAGAATATTAATTCAAAGGGGAACAAAGAGCAGGTTGATCCCAACATGGAAAATATTTTTAAACAAATTTCCTCTTATTAATATTATGTAAAAAATCAATTGAACTCACACTACTTGAAGTATGAAGTATAAAGTATCCTGAACAGATACTCCCCACGGTGGTGGAGTTCTCCCAGAATCTCCTGTAAGTTAAGAAATTGGTAAGTGTTTACCTATGACCTCAGCATTCCTTAAAGGAACGCGATAGGGTAGAGTCTAAACTCTTGCCGAAAAACCTTTTCGACACGAGTACGAGGGCGTGTGTGGAGGGTGTATCACGGAATCACACACAGCTCGGATTTGGTTGAGTTGACTAGTATCCACAAAATGTTGAGGTTTGTAAACATTCTACCGGTTCAAATAATAAATCCTAACGTTTAAACGCAATGTCATATCATGTTTTGATGTACTGTAATGATGGAAAGTCAGCCTGATCACGATAAGACCCAAAAATTTTATCGTTGAAAAGTTAAAACAAATGTATATTATTATATTATACGTTATACATATATAAGACATTACGCATGGTTTAAATGTTAAAATTTGGCTTTTTTAAAAAAAAATTCGATTGACATTGCTTCCGTTTTGGATTTTTTTTTATATTGGATATAATCTATTGATAAAATCATAATCATAATAATGTATGTCCAAAGTGAAGAGTAGCGGACAGTTGGGAAAAAATCGGATGTACATATTTTAGGTTAAAGTAACTGTTCCCTCCCCTTCAATTAGATATAAAATATTTTATTTGATTTTACTTGTAAAAATATCTTATAAAGTCCCGGACCTGTATTAACACGGCATATCTATAGATTTAATCTGACTTATCTTATACCACTTTCGTGAAAAATTCAGGTCAGTAATTTTAATAAATTAGAAGAAGATTCAAAGAAAATTAGTGCAATATTGAATTGAAGATTTATTGAATGTTTGATATGAGTTATGCAGAGTAAGGTAGTCCATCTGATCATACCACCCAGATTATATTTTGTAATACATATTTTTATTTTCAACGAGCATCGCGCAGCACTCCGCTTCCCAAAGTATAGATTCACAATGAAATTTACTCCCCGTCTCAAAAAATTGGTTACGTTATCTCGCTAGTACACGTGGGTTATTTTTGCATGCACAAATTTCACGCTACACACTCTCGCGGCTAAAAGTTTTGTAAAAAGGTAATTTGTTTTAACTTTTACAAAAATACTTTGCGGAAAACCGTAGCGAAAATATACGAAATTTTTCTATGACTATATTAGGGAAAAAATATTCTCTGCATACTCGTATAATACAAATTGCTCCCACCTCCTACAGGAATATTCAGTTTGATTGTTTACGTGACAGCTGAAGGTTGATATAAAGGCTGGTGTCTTTTGTTTTATTAATACGATCTTCGCCGATTTTAACTATTTATGATTCACATAAACCTAAACAAAACATTCATGTTTGCAAATAATGACAGTGGTAGGTGATAATATTCAAAATGTTGGCAAAAAGTATGATTTTTCGATAGATAATTGAAAACATTTTGGGCAGCATGTTGAATGTTCCGAGTGGCCGGGGTAACGAGAGATCGATGAAACAATATTAACCGTTACTTCACATACTGTGGTGATATTGGATACACGTTTTTATTTTGATTTTATCGAAGAAGATTTGGTTTCATGAAGAAAAAGATATTATGAAAGTCGTCGCGCTCTTAGTTTTTTTTCCTTTGTTATTTTCAATCGACGTTCACACGTATGTTTATCATATTAGTATTAAGGGGTACCTTCCCAGTGACAATATTAAAAGTAATTCGACTAATGATCTACTTTACAAATATTGAGTTTAAATTTTCCTTTCAACTCGGGGATTACAAAGTTTTCAAAATAAATACGAAAAAAGAAAAAAATATAAGGCGGATGATTGCATCACAAATAAAATTATACAAGGATCTCGGAGATGTTTTAGATAAATGAAACCAATTAATTAGAGAAATAGGAGCCAGAGCAGTATGGCGGTCCATCCTCTTTGGCTACCCCTTCAGAGAAACGCCGTGATGGTTAGTTAGAATTAAAAAAAACATCGGCCGCCTTTCTGTTTACATTTCCTGTTATCAAAGTAGATATGAATAGTTGAAATACGAGGTCACGTGCATCATAAAAGTGTGTTTACGACGTTCGTAATTCAATTCAACATTTGTATATCTCCGGGATCGCGCGGACCAGACATGCATCCCGATGAAAATAAAGTGATCTGCTTGTACTGCCGAGCAGCTCAATGCCTCTAGCCAGGGGGAATCCCTAGTTGGGGTTCCTGATTTGAATAAAACACATAACATAGGTTTTATGTTTCTGTATACCTTCAACGCGATTTAACCCTTAATTGGTCACGCGGGGTGTCATGAAACACCGCGTATTTAATGGCTCATAACTTTCCAAATTTTAACATAACTAAGAGTTGGTTCTCTTAGTAGCTTCGTAAGTGTGCTTGATCATCGTATTATAGTCGCGAATGAAGCTTGGCTATGTTTGGGTGTATTTGGAGTGCATAATACGTTTACGTAATTTACGAATCTTCCTCTGAAACTGGTCGATCGCCTTCGTATAAAAGGTATCATGTATATACGAGTATGTTCAAGAAACAAAGACTGTATGTTCCAAATGCCATGTGTATGTGTGTAATGATTACTTGATTGTTGTTCTAAACGCGTTTGAAGTTTTTAGTCCTTTCTTTATTACTTTATTTGTTTACTACTATTCATAATCGGTTAAAAGTTTGATTTTGCATATATTTTGTATTTTCTTTATAGAAAGATGGCTATAGAGACCAACCAGAAGAGTAGAACACTACAAACGACCACTTAAGTAACTTATAAGGCTCGATTGAATAAGGGTTAATGAGTTAATGAGGATAGCCACTGTGACGGCCGATAAGATTTTCGTGATTTTTGAGAAATAAGGAGATTAGTTTTTTTTTATCATTATAAGTCTATTTTAGTTTTTGTGAATTCTTAAAAAAAATCTCTCTTCACGGTCGCATCGATTTCTCGAAAAGGGATTATCTAAGAAAAAAAAATTGTTTCAATTTAGCTATCGTAGAACGTAGTCGATTTTTTTATTTTGTTTTTGCATAAAAAGGAGAGCGAATGAAAATTAAAAAAAAGAAATTTTGTCAATTTTTTTTGTATTTAAAAATATTATAGTAAAAATCCAAATTTTCAAAATCAGCTACGTTTGACCATAGATTTTGCAAAGATAAATAAAACAAATAAAAATATTGTATATCGGTTGATAATTGCTTGAGTATTAAAAAATTTTTTTTGAGTAAATTGCGTTTAAGTTTAAGTCCATTTTTCTTACTGTAAAATCGTGTATCTTCTTAAACATGAGTATTTATCCTAAGATCAAACTATCGAGTCCTGATCCATATGATGGCTTTTTTTCTTTGTCTCCAGGATGTTCTTGACTTTTATAATTTCTTTATTGACCCTTTCCATGCGATTCTCAGCAGCTTTTACCCGGTTAGCGTCGCGGTCGGCGCAAGGACGCAAGGAAGTTTACCTACTCTCACTCAAATTATTGTAACTCAGTCAATTTCGGAATTTTAACCTCAAATTTTATACACATGTTTTCGAAGTTATAAACTTCTAATTGAAAAAACAAAAAATCACACAATCACATTGGCTCTTCCCTTATGAATTTGAAATAAAGGCTTATAAAATCACAATGCTTCCAAAATAAGAAGCTAAATATTGTCTTATTAGATGGTCTTATTAGATGGTTCAAGAATATAAGTAACTCCTGTTTTAGAATAATGTACAGTGTAAAGCGACACTCTTTACTTGATATGGTACTTGTAACGTTTGATCCAGTTCAGCTACGTTCACAAGTATGCATAACACGTTTGTGTAAAATATGTGCGAAGCGAAATGTAAATAATACGGTGGCATTTGTCAGTTTATTAGATCTCTCACAAGCTGCAGATGGGGGTGTTATGTTATTATGGGGTTGTATGTACGCCCAGTAGCGGGGAGGGAGGGTGCGGCAAGTGGGATCCACCCCAGCCTCCCCTCTCATTGCATCATCTATTATGTACGTGAATGTTTTGTGCGGGTTTCGGAGGTGGTTTGATTTTGCGACAAACGACAAATACTCACGAAAAAATATGTGTTATTTGAAATATAAATACAGGGACGTTATTCAAATGTAAACTGGTGTCACAGTTTATTTATTGTGCGATGAACGACTCGTTTGTGGATTGACAATATACTTATATCAAGATATATATCTGGTGATTTTTTAAAGATTGAATTGAAATGTCAATTCAAGAATTAATACAGTTTTTAAACTAAACGTTTATCTGCGTTTAAAAAATTATATTTTAATATACAAACATGAACCTGCTGTTTTATCTTGCTATTACAAGCTAAATTAGTTAACTAAAAATTAATATATAACTTTATCTAAAGATGACATAACGAAAATAATTATAGATTTAAACAAAATTCATATTCTTCTAATACCAAATAAAAAAAATTAAAATATTGATACGAGTTTTGTCGGATTTATTCCGATCTTATCCTACCCCCTAAAATACAATACTGGGAGAAAGGAGATAAAAAACCTTTTAAGAGGGAAAACTGATACATATCACAAAGGAATTTTATTGGGGTGTCTTCCGACCGTTTGTAAATAAAAAGTAACGCCAATAATTTATAAGTATTTGCATAAGTTCTCCGATCGAAAGACTTATTTTTACGTATCAATGAAGTATATTGTACAATTTACATATTTTTGTAGCAAAATTATTTATGATATGAAATAGACCACAATATGATGCACAATAGATTGTTCTTCCAGCAACCATAGTGGCCGAGTTATAGCTTTGACTGCCACACCAAAGGTCACGGGTTCGATTCCCGACAATGTCAGTCTGGTTGTCACACTGTCTTTGTTTTGGTACAGAATTCATTTGTCAATAAAATGACAATAGCATTTTGAATGTATACAAATACTTGACAAATATTGGATTTTACCCATCGCGGGTAATATATTTTTTTTATAAGGATTAATTGTATCTCAATAGAGACGAAGATGTAAATTGTTTTCTGGGAACAGAATATGGTGGTCGAGACGCTTACAGGACTTATGACCTGTCTTATGATTAAGCGATCGCTGTATGTTAACAACTTTCCCCATTCCGCCCTTCTTATGACCACCACGTATGACAAATTTTTGGAAGATGTATATATGCTACAATGTTGAGGAGCACTTCACATTTTTTAGTTAAATCTACACTAGCGCCATCCATTACATAAGATGACTATTACATGTTATGAGAATCAATATGATAGCTTTACCCTTCACACCGATTTGGCTCGCGCTGCAATAATAATAATAATAAAGTTCTGAAAATTGTAAATTACTTTAAATTTCTTCTACGAGTAAATTATTGTTGACCAAGTTTTAAGCAGTCTTTAAACTCATAAAATAAATATGAACTTTGACGAAGGGTAAACAATAAGCGAATGAAATGTGGGGTTCCCCATAATTGAGTATCTGTAAAACATGAATAATTTATTAACGAAAATAAATGTTTGCATTCCACTTGGCTTGCTATCTGTAATGTGCTGATGCTATTATTGTGGATGTATAGGATGTGGCTGTGCGGACGGTGCTCCTTGTCCCGTGGCCGTGCGTGTATCCCGTACTAGCGAAATCGTTAATAATCCGTTTGTAGGTATTTTCAATGCCTGAAAATTCTGCAAGGCGGCGGAAATTTCCGAAGGGTCGCGGATGTAGCCGAGCCCGCGCTCGGGACCCGCCACATATCGGCCATACAGTTCTCCACTGGCTGCCGTCGTGGCTCTACCAAATTTTCGGTAAACTTTAGGATTTATCGCGGCACGACTCTCGCGACTTCAAGCCTTGAATTGTTCGTGGAAAGTTTATAAAAACTCTTGTCCAGAAAAATATGCAATACTTTAATAAAACTGAATTAAATCATGTTCAAACTGTTCCTGTAATTGTATTGTGCGTGCACTAGTTTCAGTAACAACTGCCTGTGGTTGGTTCTCGCCTAATGTTGAGTACATTAACGCCTACTAAGATATTGGTGAGTTAATCTTGAATCCAATTAATATACAATTAAGACTGTTACAAAAAAACCCAACTTTTTAACTTCTGTTAGTAAGGCAATTCTCAACTTGAGCAATATAAAATATTAAGTTTAATAGAAGTGACATATTTTGTCTTGCTAAGGAATTATACATTTGAATTATCAAATAACAATTAAAAATGACGTCATTTGTCTTAGTTGGGCAAATCACGTCATTTTCATAAAACTACTAAAAAACATACATATGGAGTTTTAGATCTTCTCTAGATCTAGAAATAAAAACGTTTTTTTTTTGTTTTATCATTTTTTATAATTAATAATTTATTTAGCCTTTACAGCTACAAAAAAATATTTTCAATAAGGTTTGTTTAAATTGTGGTATTGACAAAAAATATACAAATAAAGTTTATAATTTCTGAAAAATACCCAACATAATTTTTTTACAAAAAGGTTTTCTGCGCGACGCAGATTTATAAAATGGATAAAAATATGACTACATTTAAGAACTGTTATTAAAAGCAAAACTTTGGGGGCGTTTGATACCCATGTCACGTTATGTAATAATATAATGTTTCTGGTAATTATAATTAGGTTTTTGAAAGGACGTAAAATACGATTAGTTTCAGGCGCACGTACTGACGAGGGGCGGTGGCGGAGAGGGTTTTTATAAAAACTTTAATGTAAAGAATTTACATACAAAAGTAATTTTAATATTCTTGTTCCCTCCCAACTTACCTACTACACATAATTAATACAAACAGAATGTGAGAATTTCTTCCTGTCTGGTGACTTGAATCTTTATTGAACTGATTATTTTTCATTAATAATTAAATGTCGCTGTCGAAATAAAGACAAAAGTGGTAGTAGTTAAAAAAACACAATTTTTATTTAATAAATATATAAAATGAATTTCCATGAAGAGATTTCAGCAAAATCATTTGATTATTTTTCATTCGTCAGATTCTGTTCTGATACTGGGATGACCAGGATCACCAGTGATCTAACTTTGAGGTATCCTAAAATGACTAAAGGCACCGCTGATCGGATTGAGAAACGTTATTCAAGTTAAGTAAAAAATAATACTTAAAATATTGAAGTGGTACTTCCACTCAGGCGCTGCGGCTTTCTCGATAATAATTTGAACCCGATCCGACTCGATCTGAGAACTTAGTTTTGAGGAAGATTTGCGCAAGTTTATATTTAGCTATTAAACCGTTTTTGTCAAATATTTGAGTTTGAAAATGTTCCAGCGAGCAGAACAAGAGCAAATTCATTAAATGTGAATGTTAATAATATAATTGGAATAGCTCAAATATTCTAGCGGCGGAACTCCAAATATTATAACCTAATCAACTTCGTGCTACGGGAAATAAACCATTTTGCAGAAACAATATTTGAAGTGTGTGTGTGTGGAGAACATGTCTGCCCTCGGGAGCCGCTAACCACTTGTGATTTGCAATTATAATCAAAAAATATTTACATTCCTCTTGTTTTCACTGCCAACAGCCCCAGGAATACTCTAACGAGCGAATCTAATCATCTTTAGAAACGTTTCGAGAGACTTTACGCAGTTTTTTTCGGTGAATTTCAATAATCGGCATTCTGCTCTTAAACTTTGCTTCAAAATGCGACTACTTAAATGAGTTTGTTTTGTGATGTGATGTTTAGGAGCTATTAATAAGTCAAAAGTGTAGTTAGGGAAAAATATGTTCTGCTGTTTTTATTAATTAAATAATATAAATTACAAATAAAGCTATAATTTTAACTAACTAACTAACTAACCACTGCGCCGTATTTTCGAAGAGGTGGGCAGAAAGAATAGACTGCCACACATTAATCGATGCGGCACTCCATCCTTCTCTCTTCGCCCCCGCGGGAGACGCGGTGTGATGGGTTGCAAACCTCATCGCCACCAATAGGCATCAATAGGCATCAAAAAATATAAACTTCAATGATATATAATAAAATAACATTACACACAAGGTTCTTTTAGATAGCGAACATGTTGTCGGCTGGAAGATCCGTACTTTGGTGTTTATTTCATTTATATTCAACGTATTCATCTGTAACCAGCTAAAATGTTACGTAATATTAATTATAGTTGAGTTTTCTAGAGGTTTTATTATATTTTATGGGAATGTCATGTTTCGCCCTTCAAAGGCATTATCAAATGTACCTACGCATAATAACAGTCATAGAAACTAAGTAAAATTAAAAAACATTTAGAAAATATCAAAACACAGATATAAAAATTAAAACATATTACAAAGATTACAAAATTACAAAATCATTAAGGAAATATCAAAACACAAATATAGAAATTAAACATTGTTAAACTCTGTTTGGTCACTAAAACAGTTGGTAAATCTCAGTATAAAACGTAGGTTTAATAATTATTATTATAATGTGTTGATCTTTGGACTATATCTAGAATAGCGCTGGTAATTTCGAGTTTTGGAAGAATCTCCAAAGGAGTTATATTAGTACAGGTCTTTAATATGAATATGCCATGCATATAAATCCACTTTTTCCAAAATCAATCAATCAAATGACATAATCTATAATTATACTTCTATTCTATTTCATTTAAAACAAATATTATATTATAATTTTCAACAAAAAATTTTAAAGCAACATTTATATAATTTACAATAAATATCAGTTAAATAACATTTTACGTTTCAAAGTATCGAGATTGCGAATCGTCAATATAAAATAAAATTATGTCAATAAGCATCTTTAATAACCTTATTTATCATTTGATTCTAAGTTAATCAAAGTGATTTCCTGAAATCTCTTGACGGAAGTTAATTTTAAATAATAATTAAATAAAACTACGTTTTTAAGAACTAAGAACAAAAGTGGAAGTGATTTTTAAAAAACACGGTTTCATGGAATTATTATAATTTCATTTGTTTTTTTGCTAAGCATTTATGCTTCAATTGTAAATATTAGAATTGTATGTATGTGGCCTGCTACGAATTTGAATATTGTTTTGCATTTCTAAATGGCATTTTATTAAAAAATGGGGTGCATTTGTATTTTTCCTTAATTATTATTGAATATTTTTTTTTCAATACGTAATACGCTTCTTGCGTTTAAAAGGTACTCTATTCACTTTGAAATATTCAGATTATATGAAGCTTTCGCAAGAATGAAAAACAAATCTGAGAAGTGGCAAAGCTTTTACTTAGATTATTATTATATCTAAAGGGTGATTCTGAGTTTATAACCCGTTTATAAGAAAACGATATACGTTTTTCTAGTTCAATTGGATCGTTTATTTGGAAGTGAGAATTTTTATTGGGGTTTTTCGTCATATCACGTACTCGTGAGTATGTTAAATGTCGGGACACATAATATCTGACGCGCACGGTAGACTGCCAGTACTGGCAAAGACTTTAATAGTCTTAATATTCAATATCAAGCAGGCGACGAGGGTATAGAAGCAGAACTAGATACGTCAGTTTTGTAAAGTGTCACTTTTTAGATTTAAAACCACCGATATATATATTTTTTGCCTTGATGACATTTTTTCATTGTAAATTATAAGCGGCACAAATCTACATCAGAAAGTGAACGAGTAGAGGAGAGTTGAGTTTTATGAAATTAATAAAAATGATGGTCAGATATTTGTAAAATATTTTATGTGGGTTAAACGTTTTTTCTAGAAGTTTTAGAGAATGACATGTTTCCGCAAAGGCACTATAAAATAGTATTGTTAACATATTTTTTTACAATTATCTAATGATTTTACTGTAATATTAATTTTTAAATGAAGCACTCACTTTGTGGTTAGACATTTTACACTAAAAAAAAAAACACTTTGTATTTAACCACGGTATGGTTATTGTAATTGATGCCAACTAGTTTCGCTTGCACCCAAGCTTCATCCGGGCAGCATAATAACTAACTTTAAACTACTAAAAGTTAGTTATTATACTGCCTGGATGAAGTTCGGGTCCAAGCAAAACTAGTTGGAATCAGTAATAGTATAACCATACCAATAGTAATAACCATACCGTGGTTAAATACAAAGTACTTTATTTATTTTATATCTATAAGTTTACTTTAATCTCTTTTGTAGGAAGTTCATTTAAATAATAATTTAATAAAACGTTTTTATTATTATTGTTATTATTAACAACTCACCTTTAATATCTTTATTTTAACAGCGAGCGGTTTCACTAGGTTAGCTGGCATCGACATATTGGACCAGTTTGTCGATGCCAGCTAGAGGCCAGTTTCTTTGAAAGGGTAGGCAGTAAGCCTCCTCCATATTCATACAGCGAGTGACATACGTACGTCGATTCTTTTGACTAGGCCGACCTTTGAAATTTGATTAATTTGTTCTTGTCTTATTTTCGTCAGTCTTCCCCGACTCCGCAATCCATTATTTTAATAATAACATTTTCTTATAAATTTGCTAGGTTTGCTACAAATGAGTGGTTGAAATTTACATGAAACTCCACAAATGAAATTAAATACAAGTATGCGCGTGGAAATACCTTCAATTAACTTTAAATACCCTCGATTTGAATTCCACAAAATAAATGTTTATTTTTGTTTATACTCGTATATAATAGTAAGACATATTTGATCTAAAAATAACCGAAAAGTTAAGAAGCCGCTCGGCAAAAGATCTGATTCCACAGTCTTTTCATGTGAAGACTTTCCCTCCATTTTATGAAATTCATTCTTCTTTATTTAAATCTAAATTCTGAAACAAGTGTTTTCGATATTGAATTCTACTTTATTAAGATCAATTCTTTATTCAATTCCCGGGGATGGCAGTGTGATTGTCACTGTCTTTGGTCTGGCGTAGAATTCACGTGACAATAAAATGGCGATAGATTGGCTACCTTTCACATGTCACGAGAATCAATATAATAGCTAAAAAATAAATTGTATACAGTAATTGGTTTCAAACGATCTGTTGTATACATAAAAAAAAAATATATAACATTAATTCAAGTCTCAAAACTTTTATTAATTTTTTTTGGATAAACGATCGATAAGGATCGAAAAAAATAATTTTAAATTGTGAATAATTAAAGATGTTACTACTCGTATACCACAGATTAGAATATCCCTTCATTTGTATAAATAAGAAGTGTGTACTTAATGTCCACCCGAATGTAGATATCCTATTCTGATCCTCATCTCACTTGGCTGTTGGTGGCTGCTGGTAGCTGCGGGTAGGTGCCGATGCTCTAGGCTACGCCGCAAGATTGATGTCTGGCACAAGCGTGTAGTTAACGAATACTCACCCTACTCCAATCATGTAACCCATTTGATAAGCTTTGTAACTATTTATTTCAAGCCAAACTTAGTTTCATGTCGAGTTACTTGAATATCGAGTTAGGGACTCGTAATCTTCGCCGTTCTCCAGTTTGCGGATAATCTTCGTCGTCATATGAGTCGCAGCTGATGAACGAAGTTTCTTCAAATAATATGACACGGTTACATAGAATACTAAATGACAGATCTCTTCATAATTGCGAAGTTAAATATGGATGAAAACATTTGTTTTTATTTTAATCATTTCATAAATCTTCGTGATAGAATAAGAAATCCATAAATTCGAAGAATATGCAATTCTGAATTTGTGATTGTATTTAAAAAAAATATTTAAGTACCATAACACTCCCAGCTATTGATGATATTTCAGAATTCTATATTTATTTAAGAAGAATCTGATTCCAAAGGTATCCCGAGATAATCTACGGGATATTTTCCAACCACGTGACCGACCAACAAAAAGATGGAAATATACATTAGATGGTAGTCCATATCCTGGGAGGACGGAGAATCTTTATGAAAAGAAAAAAATATGTAAATTAGACCTGTAAGAAGAAGTAGATGAAAGATAACCATTAGTATTATGTTTATTTTTTGTAAAATTACACCTTGGAGAAAATTTTAAAGTACCGAAAACTTACATTGTTAAGAAGGGGGATAAGTCTAACCATTACACTACCGTGGGTATTGATTTCCTCGATTTACGAAAGACTGAACTCACGCCTAATGTATGGGCTCGTGCGGGGTAGGTATCAATAATAATAATGATGAATGGTCCGAGGGTCGCGTGCGCTCGAGGTGATTGATCCCCATATTAATTATAACCACTTTCTCTACACCTGGAACTACGTGCAACTTGTAATACCAATCTGGAGTTATAACGTTAAATGAAACTTATATCTTCTCTCGTTCGATTGGACTAATTAACTTAACTATCCCTGGATGATGGCTCAATAATACTGCGCTCTTCTTATCTCTTCTGAAGTCTTTCACGAATAATAAAAATCTTATTATCTTCGCCTTATTAATCTTTAAGATGCCAGATAGTATATTCCAGATTCGTTCATTTTAAATGTAGCATTATATTTTCAGTACAATATTAAAAAAAAAAACTAACTAACCATCACGCCGTCTCCCCGAAGGGGTAGGCAGAAATAATGGACTGCCACACTTTTCTTTCCTGACATATTTTTCTCGCTTCCTCAACATTCATACATCGTGTCATGCACGCGCGTCGATTTCTCTGACTCCTCACATGGCCGACATTCAATATTTGATTTATTTGATCGTGCCACGTTTAAAAAACTAAATCACTTATATTTTATTTTGCTTTTGAAACCTGTTAGTAGTTTTAAAAACAAAATGAATAAGTTATTTTATTTATCATTGATGTATTTATTTATTCCTCAACTAAATTGATACTTTCACAAGCACAATAACGTTTTTAAAAAACGAACCAAGAACATTTATTACAAATAATTTGAATAAACCAGATACAATAGGGAGCTAGTGTCGAGTGTGCGAATGTGCAAAGGAGGAGAAAGATACCACCTCCTTCGGCTGATATTTAAGGGCAAGATAGAATGACGTCGGGGAATTGGCAGAAGGCAGTTGTCCAGGCTGCGGAATATAAGAGATTGGACTGGAAGGAGCTGAGTACCTGTTCGTAGTGGCGCATGACAGACATGCTTTCGCTGCTGTGATCGCCAACCTTGGAGGGACCGGACATGAGACGAAGTGCAAATCAATTAATTTCGGCGTTGCGGCAGGTTGCCATCAGGGGCAAATAGACGTATTTCTTCCAGAACAAATGGGTTCTCAAAGGAGCCCCGAATCAGCCTGAAAAATATGTCACTGTGAACCCTCCCCTCTTTACACATCACTCCAACATAATTTGTTAAATCTAATAGAAAATGGACGTTTTCATATTTACGAAATATAATTTATGGACTCAATTTATGTATACGATTAACGATTAAGGAATTTTAATGTTAGATTCGTGTTAATGCTAATTAAACAGTACAGTGTTTGTACAATTGTTTCCACATGATAATTTAAACGTGATTTATACGCGTTGAGAGAGAATGATATTTCTAAAATTATCCTTTAAAAATTCATACTGCATTCACATAAAATATGACTCATGTAATTTTATAGAAATTTTTTTCAACCACTATTTCAAAACCATTATCTAATATTACGTAGGCACTGCTAACGTTCTCATGCAAGTTTAAAAAGAGCAGTTACAAGTATTCTATTACAACTATAGAAATAATAATATTTCAATTTTATATTAATTAAGAATCATAAACTTACATTTCGTGATAAGTGGAAAGAGAAAATGAAATTATTTCTAAATATGTAAATTTTATTTGTACCCAAACTTCGTATTGAAATAATTCTATTGAAGAGAGTGAAGGATACCGTGAGCGTGTGAGAGTCAAGCGGAGAGGCTGTAAGGAGATAGAGTGAGAGAGAGAAAGAGAGAGAGATTGAATGGAACATTACGGAATGTTATTACAAGGTAAGTGGCGGCTTTATGGAGCACAAAGGGAGGGAAGGGATCGCTCATAATTCAGAATGGCAAAAAATGATAATATTCGTTATGCGTCTTACTCTTTCGCGGGGTAGCAACTTAACTAACAGTTGCCCTTTGTGATCGAGGGGTGGGCGCGAGGAAGCAGAAGCTTACGAATAAAAGATTATTTGCTCTTTCAGTGCAAATGCTTAACCCATTACGTAGTGCTTACTTTATTCAATTCAAAAGAGGTATGCCAGCAATGTAATCGGTAATCGACGATTCCTGCAAATACTGTTTTTAAAAAATGGTTCGTTAGTTAGTTAGCTAGAAACAGTGGTTAAATCATATAAAGTTGATGTTGGTGAGCGAAAATTATTTGTACGAAGTATTATATTATGTTAGTATAGTATAGCACTACTTAAATATTGACATTTAAAATACTTTGTTCTTTCTCTACTAGATGGTGGCGATTGCCACTTGGATTTTGAACTATTCGTTTAAAATTTAATTTCCAATTCGGTTTTAATTTGCCAACATTAAACAACAAACTACCACGCCATTGCTCCGAAAAGATATAGAGAGAGAATGGACCGCCACCCAACTCTATCCTGCAAACCCCCTCTGGATTATTCCACATTCATACAGTGAGCCACACACTCATGTCGTTCCTTCGGACTTTTGACATAGCCGATCTTTAATTTTTTTAAATTTAGTCTCCATTCACATTATTAACGTACACTTTTTAAGGATTTTTTTATCTTTGCGTTCAATGTATTCAAATAAAATAAGTGATCCTTTCATAATTTTGTTCAGATCCTAAAATGTTCTCTTTTATGAAATATGTTGTCTTTGTTGAATTTCTGGAAGTTTCTTGTATTATTTTATTTAAAACATCGCACGCTTAATAGTAAACTGACTGATTACGGTTTAGGTCATAATTGAGTTAACATTAGACAGAGGCTTGTGTTAACGCTATCCATCTATTTTTCACAATGTTAACGCTGTCCATTCGTAGAACGACAATCGTTCACATAGTTAACGCTATCCATTCGTATGTGTTTTTCGATTGTTTTTGATAAAACACCGATTCATGTCAGATTGAGCAAAACTTGCTTTTTGAGTTAAGCCAGTGTTCTATTAAGCCCGCGACATGTCATGTCATAGAGTGGACCGGAATTACAAGAGTTCAGAACCTGTTCCAAGTGGCGAAGGACAGAGATGTCTTTGTTGCAGTGATCGCGAACGTTGGGGAACCTGACACGGCACCAAAAGAAAAAGAAGAATAAACCACGTCATCTTTAATAATCATTTACGTTTGTTATCCTATAATGGATTAAAATCCAGAGCAATCTAATCAATGTCACAACGGCTTAATCTCATCAAACTCAGTCAGTTAAACTTCAATCCAAGTTTCAATATTCCGGTGTTGTTTATTAAAAGAACACGTTTGGTATAGTGTCAACCTTCTATTAACATCTCAGTGTATAACTATGACTGAATGTTTTTATTTTATAGTGTTATAGAAAATTTCACATTTATTCAATGAAAAATAGAAAATTGTAAATAAAACACTTGTTTTTCACCACTTGAGTTTTATATAATATTTTACACGACAAGTTTCGAAGGCTACAGATGCTTCTATCTACAGGTTTAAATATAAACTAACTACATAAGATTATATTTAAACCTGTAGATGGAAGCATCTGTAGCTTCCGAAACTAGTCGTGTAAAATATAATCCTCAAGTGGTGAAAAAAAAGTATTTTATTTACAATTTAATCATGTCCTACCACAAAGTAATTGCCGAAACAATAAATGAAAAATAGAATTTTCATTCACACAATATTTACGTGTGTTTTGTTGTAATTTGTTATTATATTTTTAAATATCAACCCCCCCCCCCCCCAGATATTGCTGACGCTTCATAAAAAGTTTAAAATAAAAAAATCTTAATTATTCAAAGTCATATGTTACTTAAGAATAAGAACTGGAACGAACATGTCTCTGGACAATCTACCAGATTCTCGATCACTTGTCTGACGGCGAGATAGCTGCTGATCAGCTTCTAGTAGAACGGAGATGCAGCCATCAACAGGTCCTCAGACCTAAAAGAATAAAATAATAAGAAATGTTAGATTACTCAAAAGCAGCATGGAAATACGTCAATCCTCGCGTTGTTTCCGCTTTATTAACGTCACACTTGATAATGAAAGCGGTGACCGCGGCTAATGGGCAATAACAAGGTGGTCGTGACATGAGTGTACTCGCAGAGCAATCAGCCCGGCTCGGGCGGTGCTCGGCTCCTCTACCGTCGGGTGTTTCGCCGATGCTCGCTGCTGGCTGCTTGTGTTGTATTGATCAACTCCACGCCATTGTTCGCCTCGTCATGTCATTAATAATCCTTCCGAGATATTGTTGTAATCACATTGTCTTCCCTCTGTTGGGTTTCATTCCGTTCTGTCTACATCTTTTTCATTTAATAACGAAGCTAAGTAAAATTGATTATAACGTATGTATGTATACTCATCATACTCAGATCTGTATATGATAGAGTGACAAATGCAAGTATAAAAAGTGAATGTGGTGCGAATGAAAGTGCTATGAACAAAATAAGGAAAGGGTCATTAAGATGGTTTGGACGCATGGAAAGAATGAGTGAAGACAGAATGGTAAAGAAGGTATATGTAAACGGCGTGAACGGAGCTAGAGGAAGGCCGAGGAAAACGTGGAACAATCAAATATTGAATGTCGGTCACGTGAGGAGTCGGAAAAATTGACGTGCGTGCATGACAAGATGTATGAATGTAGTGGAAGCGAGAGAAATATGTCAGGACAGAACTGTGTGGCGTTACATTCTTTCTGCCTACCCCTCCGGGGAGATGGCGTGATGGTAAGTTATTTAGTTAGTTAGTTATGTATACTCATACATTTGCTCTTAAATCCACAAACTGTGTTAATATAATATTTATTTAAAGCTTTTATCCTAGAGATTGGTTTGCAGCAAAGTCTATCAATATCTTTGCTGGTGCCTGGAATGCCATTTTAATTGTTTCTTCTTCTTTTTTCGGTGCCTTGTCAGGTCCCCCCAACGTTGGCGATCACTACAGTAAAGGCATCTCTATCCTGCGCCATTTGGAACAGGTTCTGAATTCTTGTTATTCCTGTCCACTCTTTGATGTTCTGCAGCCAGTACAGCTGCCTTCTACCAACTCCCCGGCGTCCCTTCACTTTACCTATTTATATCAGTCGAAGGAGGTGGTATTTTTCTCCCCCTCAGCACACGACCCAATTAATATATAACATATTATTTTAACCAAAATACTGTATTTTAGTAATAGTTCATCACGACATATTTATCATAGGTAGCTAGTCTATCGTCAATTTTAGTATCGCGTGTATTCCACCAGACTAAAGACAGCGTGAATTTTTTTGTCATCGTCAGGAATCGAGCCCGGGATCTTCGGTATGGCAGTCATAGCTGTTGCCACTCTGCCACGAAGGACGTATATTAATTTATTGGTCATTTAAGATGTAAAGTTTTACTGTGTCATCCAATTGACGCAACCCGTTCTATTTCTTTACCAGAGCCTATTTTAAAAACACATCCATTCAATATTCAAAATAATAAGAAAACAGTACTTTAAGATCATTCAATAAATAATCCTAACAAATTTCCTAAATAAAGTAAACGTATTCTACTTTTTAAAATGCCTTAGTTTAGTTTAGGGGGAAGTGTACTTCCTTCACTTGTATTAACAGGAATGCGCATGTTTGAAATGGTTTATTAATTTAGAATTTCTGTAAAAAGTTTGTGTTCATGGAATCGAAATTGGAAAAAAAGATCCCTTTTTCGTCAAAGAAAATCACTTTGCAGTTTGATATAATTATATATTCGACACAAATATGAAACACGTATATACACTTTGCATTATGTTTCTTGAAATAGTGGAGGATGTTGGATATTCAGGGAAGACTTAAAGTTGGTGCACTTAAAGTTTAAGCGCTCTTGACGTGAGTTATTCAAGAAAAAAAGTGCTATACAAGTTAGCATAATTACAGTTATTATTATTATCGCAAACAAAAGTCTATCCATAAAATTTAAAGTGGCAGAACACAATGGCATTCTTGCACTGCCTCTTTGTATGGAAGTGAAGCATGGAACTAACAAAATAATGAATAAGTTTGTAAAAATACTGAGAAATAGAAGAGAGGAATTGAGATGAGAATGAAGTTTTAAACATTCCATATGATACATAATATCTATAAGAAGTGAATGCAATGCCAATAAAAGCACAGTGAACAAAATAATTAAAAAGTTTTTTCAAATAGTTCAGACACATGAAAGAATTTTATAATCATTTACAATAATGTTATTATTTTTATTAGCTCTTCGCTTCGTTACAACGGAAACAAAACTATGCGAATATGACAGTTATCCATTTGTTGCCTTTATTTTTAGGTTATTCACAAAATCGCTTTAGCTGCATCTAAATATTGTAGGTATTGCCAACTCACACCCTATTGCCACCTCATTTAGGAGGCAAATTGTCTTTAATAAAGGACAAGCACCTCTATGCTGTCTTATATATTGGCGAAGAAATTATAATGTAGTCACTTTTCTGACACCGCCTTCTTCTCACGCTGCTTTAAAATACAGAAAGGATTAATTTGAGTATTAAAAACGTTTGGTATTATAAGTTCCAAAAAGTATATAAAAAAGAGTGTGGTTAACCTTTATTACTCTAGATTTATATTGCACACCAATATATCAGATACAAGTATTATGTGCAGGAAGATACGTTTATTAAATTTTGTTGGTTATTTTATTAGCCACAAAAGATAAGAATTCAATAAGAGAACATCCGATCTTCTACAAACAGATGAGTTTGCGTTCAAGGCACGTACCCCTTGACTAGTTACTGGGGAACATTCCATATTGCAATATAGCTACGTCACCTCCTCAAACCCTCGTGTTCTCAGTTTCATAGTAAGGGCAGATAATGTTTATTGTGAGAATCACAAAGTTGCAGAAGAAAGTTTTCGGGGAGATTTGATCAGCGTTTTCTGTCAAATCAGTATCCAAGATATTCAGTTAGAGAGGGCCTCAATCCAATCATAACATTAAGTTTTTTAAATCCAAAGTTAATTTTATTTGGTTGACAATTTAATTTAATTTACGTTGTTGTATTCATTGAATCCGGTCTCAAACTTGAAAAAGTCACTATTTTCCCTCCACTAATAAGTTTTTATCTTAATTCTTAAATGAAAATAACTACCTATTCAACTCTAGCTCACTACTCAAATGAAATAAAATTCTTAAGAAAATAATAGCTTCTCAAATTTTATTTCTCAAACTATTTTGTATACCACAAGGCTCAGTTATGGGATCACTACTATTCATCAAACAATGTTTCCAAATTTAAAAGAGAATTTCTCAAGAGCGCTTCTGCGATGCGTTTACATTTAATTGATCACTTTCAATGTTTACAGCTGACAAGTATGTTATTTTTTAAGAAAGCTTGATAGTGTTTGTTCTTCTTACTAAAATAACAAATTACACAGCTAGCGCCAGTTTTCACCAACTTCAACTTCCTCTCGGGCACATCGCGGTGAGGATTTGGCCTCCTCTAACCAAATTTTGATGATTTAAAAGCCTATTTCAATGAAAAATGTATTTATTGACAAAAAGTTGAATTTTTATGTGCTATCTTATATTATAAAAAAATAATGAAAAATGCAATTTATAGAATGAAGTACCCTAATAATATTTCAGTGATCACTCTCATTAATTGTTTTTCTTTATAGGAAAAACTCTTTATTAATAAAAATCTGTTTTCTATAAGTTTTATTTTATTTTATAGGAATGCATATTTTGATACGCACAAGCACTAACGAATACATATATACACGATTTTTTTCTTTATTGAATGTTAAATCAAATCAAATTTCAATCAAATCATCTGAAAAGGTTAAAATTTTATATACATGCCCAAAAATTAGAAAATTACATACGAGTATGTTAGAAATATAAGAGATCAATAGGTTCAAATACAACACCCCTAGCCAAGTAGTCCTTAATGACCAATTATTGTTTTCTTACTCACCTTTGTTATACCTAATATAAACAAATATAAAACATTCATGGAATCGATTCTAATGGGTGGGGAAAACCCGAATTAGGCGACACCAACCTAATGGTCCAAGATATGTCACATATTATATTTAAATTCAGTAATAATGAAAAAAAAATTACCTATTTTTCAAACACTATAAGTAAATATATCAGCTATATTAAAATTTCAAATCCATTGTATTGAATACGAATTCTCTTAGATAACTGTAATACCAATATTTAAATTAAGTAAATTTTAAATAATTATTTTAAGATTAGTTTTGTATATAAACATGTTTACCACCACTGATCTGTATGTATATAAAGAACTCAGTCTGTCGATGCCAGCGAGCCTAGCGAAACCGGTCGCTGTCGAAATTAGTAGTCGTTAAAAAACATTGTTTAGTTAATTATTATTTAAAATGAACTACCATCCAGAGATTTCAGTAAAATCATTTGAATATTATTAATGTCCGACTGTAAGCGTGGACAGTAGTCAAGATTGCTAATTTCTAGGAATCATTTTAAATCATCGTCAAATTAAGTTGGGATTGTTTCTCGCAGAGCCTTGGTATTAAAATTAATTCAATTCCAATGTAACTGCAATGGAATTCTACAGATGTAATTTTAATTGTATCTCAATAGAGACGAAGATGCCAACTGGAAACTGAATATGGTTGATCAAGGTGTTTACAGGACTTATGACCTGTCATTGGTTGGGTTAAGCGCACGCTTTATGTAATTACAACATTCCCTATTCCACCTATTTTCTTTATGACCATGTAAGACAAATTTTTGGAGGTTGTATATATGCTACAAATCTATACTTATCTTCACATGTCAGTTTCAATTGGCCATCTATGTAGATTTGATTACACGTGTTAATCTTTTTAAGATTAATCTATATAATCCACACACTAACGCCATCTATGGAGATTAATTTTTAGCATTTAGCAAACTACTTTATTAACACAATGTGAAGGCTATCGCCTATTAGCGCATTGTTAAGAAGCCGCCTGGAGATATTACTCCTATCTATATGCCAAAGAATTGACCAGAATGATTACAAATATTTTTTTGTGAATGTATACTTATACTTGTACACGAATCCTGGATTTCACCCATGGTGGGTGATTATTTCATGAAATTTTAATTGTATCTCAATAGAGACGAAGATGCAAACTGGAAACTGAGTATGGTTGATCAAGGTGTTTACAGGACTTATGACCTGTCATTGGTTGGGTTAAGCGCACGCTTTATGTAATTACAACTTACATTACAATGAATACAATTAATCAACAATACAATTAAAATTTTATGAATTAATCACCCACCATGGGTGAAATCCAGGATTCGTGTACAAGTATAAGTATACATTCACAAAAAAATATCTACAGATGTACGTTTGATTATCGCCACATTTGAAATTATTTATGCAAGGTGGTTCATATCATTTCCATTAAATATAACCAACCTAATCTAACCTAACCTAACCTAACCAAATTTTCATATTCAAGACGTCCTATTTTTCAAAACATATTAAGAAGAGATGCAACGGATATCATTAGATGAATGAATAAGTCAAATTTAAGCATAACTATAAATCCAAAAGCTCGTTAAATAAAGTGGTGTTTTTATGTAAGAAATCAACAATATGAATGTTCTCCTATAATATTTACGTTTGTTCTTTATTCCTCCCAAGTCTGCTTCACTCCTGCTGCTAATCCCGCGTACAATCCGTGTAACAGCGCAGGAGGATTATCCTGTAAAAGAACACGAAGAAACAGGATGATAAAGGAAATAAGGAAAAGCGAAATAATAAAACATTTAAGAAAATAAACTCAGCAGAAATCTGTTCTTAGCAAACATTGCCGAAACAGTGGCGGCTTGTGGACTTATTTGCGCTATTGGGAATGTTCACATAAATCTAGCTGCATTTGATAAAACGATCTTACCATTGTAAAGAAAAATAAATCTTGCTGTGTATCTTGTACTAAATACGATATTACAAAAAGTACCTATTGATGGCCGAGATTTTTCTGAGAAATTTGGTTTATTTTGAAACCTTTTAGGGAAGAATCAGGTAGGACAAACAAATGCTGACTGATTTAATTAAATAAAAATATGTACTTATTATTTTAAATGGATCAAAACACAAAGTTCAAATTTAAAGTATTATAAAATAAACGTTTAAATGTAAATAAGGCATTTTTTTATTTTCGCATTCTTTATTTTATCGGTATTTAAATTTTAAATCAACTAAAGTTTATTCGCTGATGATGATGATAATGATAATTCGTATAGAATTTTTTTTTAGAGATGGAAAGCTTTTCATAAAAATAAAAGTTTTGAGTGAGCTAAATAAGATTAATTTAATTTTTTGATACTAGATAACTTAAAATTCTAAAATGGCCCTCGATCAAATAGTTTTGTTAATCATAAACGAATTATTAAAGAGATTTGTTCTCTTTGTCTGGAGTACTTGTTTTGTTGTCCTCGCTCTAGTAAAGGAACCTATACGAGCAGCCTGCGGAGAGCCATCTTGTCGTAGGGCTAATAAGGGAATTATTCGAAATTGCTGCGGTCTATCTCCCCTCGCTGCCAATATCCATAATTACTCCAATATCAGGCATTATTGTGTGTGAATTACAATCATTGGCCTCGGCGGCTCTAGAATTAGGAAATAACTAACCATATCCATTAGCCCGCGATGCCAACTAATGGATTACTTCTAATATTATCAAACAGTTATTTCAAAATTAAACCAAATAAAATTTTAAAGCAGAATGAGTGTTTTTAGAGATTTCAATAATGTTGTTTTTTATATTCATTGGAAATATTATCTTATAAATAGGTAACAAAACCACGATACATCCAACCACGTCCAGTAAATCAGTTTTTATTTAAGAATTCATAGATCATCGAAAATGTTATTATGAATCTAATAAATATATGATTATAGAAATATCTGATATTGAACAAAAGAAAAAACTAATCCTATGAGCTCAACATTAAATTGTAAATGGAAGCTAAAAAGTTAAGCGGTATTAAAATACTTTTTATTGTTTCTTGAACAATGATGTGCAACTATACATTAAATAAATAATACGAATGTAATATACATATATGAATGAACTAATATTATATACACGGATGTATACACGGATGTAAAACCTGTTTTCCAGATATATTATTATGATTTCTGCGAATGCCATGTTTTGGCGTTATTTAAACATTTAACAATGTCTGAGCAAGGCAAAATATATCTTAAACTTACATAAAAATACGATATAACAGTATTTTTTATTTAAGTTTAAGATTCAATATGATGTTTTTTTTCTAACTAGCTAACTAACCAACAATCACGCCGTCTCCCCGAAGGGGTAGGCAGAAAAAATATGGACTAGCACATTTCTCTCGCTTCCTCAACATTCACATATTGTCTCATGCACGCGCGTAGAATTCTCTGACTCCTTACGTGGCCGACATTCAATATTTGATTTATTTGATCGGTACAAGAACAGCTTTGGTCGGTACAAGAACAGCTTTGTGCACTGCCATTTTAGCTTTTTTGGATAGGTTTTTATTTGCAATGACAACTTTAAGTTCACCATTCACGTTATTGCCTGCCCCAACTCTTCTTTCAATATTCCTCTCCACTATCGTAAACATACTACCTAAATACACGATGAATAGATATTTTAATCGTGTATTTGGGATCAATGAATATTTTACAAATTATGATATAAAATAACATAGACGTTTACATTCGTATAAAGATGGTATTAAAGTAATGCATCGTTATCCTCTATTTCCGCGATCTTCTTTCGTTGTAGTTGTTACATTGTTTTCTATAATTTATTATTGTACAAAAATGTCATAACATATTTTCTTGCTATATTTTGTTAATTTAATTTAAATATAATATATTATATGTTATAATATTATTTAAGAAACTTGAAAACGTTTAAATGCTTTCCGTCAAAGCAATTTTAAACTGATCTCCAGGACTGTGATACCGATTATCTCGTATTTCACAAATTACATAAAAATATTGTAATAATATAATTACAGCCTGTTTTAATAAAATTGTTTTTTTGATAATAAATTCTTATTCTTTTAAGAGACTTTTCCTTCTTTGACAAAGCAATAAATGATTATCAAGCAGTAAACTGGCCTTTTGCTGTTATTAATGAATTCAAAAGAAAGTATCAAATAAATTAAACGTTTCAACTAATCATTTCGTTCGGTAAATATGGTTCTCCTGTTGACGGAAATATTCCGGGAGATTCGAAGACCAAAGGCACCGCGAGAGCTGCGGCAACTTGAAAATTTTGCGAAATTTAATTGCGAAAGCGTTTTTCATTTGGAAAGTGGTGTTTTTATTTACAATTATTCGCAGAAAGTTCAATCAAAACCAGAACGAAACATTTTCGTGTTTCTGATGTTTTTTTTACGAATACCATATTTTAATGTGTTTTTATTAATTCATTTTAAATAACTAATAAACTAATTAACAAACCATCACGTCGTCTCTCCGAATGGATAGGCAGAAATAATGAACGGCCATTCCGTTCTTTCTTGACATGCTTCTCTCGCTTCCTCGACATTCATGTATCGTGTCATGCACGCACATCGATTTTTCCGTCTTCTCACGTGGCCGACATTCAATATATATTAGATCTTTTTGATTGTGCCAAGTATTCCTCGGTCTTTTTCTTTTTCTAGTTCCGTTAACATCGTGAACATACACTTTTTTACCATTCCTTCTTCATTATTTTTTTCCGTGGGTCCAAACCATTTTAATACTCCTTTCATTTTATTGTTCGTAACACTTTCATTCGCTCTACATACACTTTGTTACCATACCTTCTTCATTCATTCTTTCCGTGGGTCCAAACCATCTTAATGCTCCCTTCATTTAATTGTTCGTAACACTTTCATTCGCTCTGCATTCACTTCTTATGTTTGCATTAGATACACATTTATTCATCTAAGCTATCTCATTTCTACCTCATTTATTATTTTTCATTTTTCTTTTGCCGACTCCATGTTTCATTTTCATATGTTACGCAGAAACTATTCCAGTGTAAAATTAATCACATTTTAGTTTGCCTTTTACTTGATCGTTCCATTAGTCAAGAAATACTTAACGACCGATAGAGCATGATATCTGTCCAAATGCAATTGTGAAAAAAGTTTTTTTCTTTATAGTCTCATATGAATATAAAATATACAATGGCACCAGTTTGATGTAATAATGGTCTTACAAAAGTCATTTAAGAACTCAAATGGCCCGTGACCGCTGTCTACCCCGACTGCGCTCGGACTGATGGAGGTTCTTACTGACAGATTATAAACATTCTAAGAATTAATGTCGTTGTAGCGATGATAAAGCTCGCTCCTGTGATAAATATGTATTTGATTTACTGACAGGTATTAGAGATACACTTGTCGCAGTGAAGGGTGACATTATTTGCATTTTATTATACGAGTATAGGGCATGGTTCGGGAGAGGGAATGTAATAGGTCCGCGTAATGTAAAAGCATATCTCGACAGTACATTGGTAGAGACTACCATATGCAAGTAGTCTTTATTTTACTTTATTTTAGCCTCTGTTCACCAAACAAACAAATTAAATAATTAACCAAACTGAACTTCTTTTTATAATAAACTAACTTGGGATGTCTTTTCATAAATTTTCCACAATACGTTTATCATAAACTTTGTGTTAATTACCAGAATAATCAATAACAGAAATTGTAAAGTAACGTTGTGAGCCTATTTGTATGTACCGTTATATGAAACTTTGTGACTAACTTTGGAAGAATTTAAAGTGTTATGTTGATTGCCTACAATACAGGAGTGAGCGTATCAACTCAACTATGTTTTCGTAACTTTTTGTTTTGTTTTAATAACTGATTTACGAATTGCCACTAGAAAGGTTGAGAGAGAAGATAACAGTTGGTAACTGCACATCAATGATTTCCCAGAGTTAATATCACTCCCTTATCCTTTTTTTTTCAAAATTCCTTCGGCTAGAAAGTTATTTACTGTTTTGGTTCGCCAATATTTATAGCTCTCGTATGCTATTTGAGCTTTCTAGCTTCTTAAACTTCGGAACCTTTTGCGAAACATTCTGTGACAGAATACTTTATATCATGCTGAGAACCCTCGCGCAAAACTTTTGAGGCACTTCCATTTGGATAAAAAACCAGAACGATAACCATATTTTATTTAATGTTATTTAATTTCAGTTAATATGTAGCCCTCTAGCTATGATTTAGTATAGAATACTATTATTCTTTATCTTTTACCGTTGCCTTGACTTACTGAATGTTTATGTTTCTTTATCTTACATTGATGTCTTGTTTTGTCTGAGGGGTGCTGCAAGACAGTTGTACTGCCAGTCTTATGAACTTGGTGTGCACATCTAACTGATGTGTCTAATCTAATTAAATATATAATTTTATTTAATATCGCACCTTCAGGACGAAAACGACTCAACTCGAAAAATCATATTGTTGGGAAATCGCAAAAGAAGAATGTAAATTGTGACACATTCGTATTATTTCTTCGATTGTTTCGATTTCCTTAAAGTAATCGTAATCGCAGTGTACTTACTTTAAAAAAATCGAAACAACCGAAGAAATAATACGAAAGTGTCACAATTTACATTCTTCTTTTGCGATTTCCCAACAATATGATTTTTCGAGTTGAGTCGTTTTCGTCCTGAAGGTGCGATATATGCGTACCAACAATAAATTAAAATATAATAAATTACCGTAGACTTTAAATCAAATTTATACTCTCTAAAGTTATTATTTGACTCTCATTATTAATTATTTTTTATCATATTCATAAGATAAGGATAATTCCTTTGAAATGAATCTATTACAAAAATGTCACCGCCATTTGTGTGTTTTAATCGCCATCATCTCAAGAATAACAATAATTTATCATTAAAATAGTGTTAATAATGTGCCAAAATACAAGCAACATATGCCAGTTTCAGTGTTTTCTGTTTTGACTATCAATGAATATCCGATTTCAATTCCATAAGACGCGTTAGCAATATTTATCCATATTTTTTTTTCATTCAGCGACATGTTTGCTTGACTTCTTCAAACTTATCAAAAACTTTTTTTTCTTTCACTTATTTTTCTTGGTATTCAGCGATTTAAATTTTAAGCGAATTATGGTTGTTATTGCCACTGAAACATTTACAAATATATTATTTGATTTGTCTGTTCACGTTTGATTGTCAAAAAAGTCGTTTCTTAGAACCGCTCACGGAATTCAATAAAAATTTACAACATTAAAAACATTTTAATGTTTAATATTCATATTGGTATTTAGTCAATAAAACGATATCTTAGAGACCAATTGAGATTATTGACCGATTCTAAAAGAAAAGTGTTTTCTTAGCACTAAATGCATTTTTTATTATCTTTAAACAAGTTTTATTTAATAAATAAATATATTAATTGTTTATTATAGTGAACACGGGTGTTTAGTGGTTTTATTTGTATTTAATTTATATAAATTATATAAATAGTGAAAATTTTGGTTTCGCCTTGCGAGGGCATTCTCAAATTGTATATTCTCAGTTTGAGAATGCCCTCAGAAGACGAAACGAATTTGTCACTATTTATATCAATTAAATTCAAGTAAAACCACTCGTGTTTAGTATTATAAATGAATATTGGAATTTTATAAAACTAGTACCTTAACCATCAACAGTATAATACATATTACTACTGTCGATTCACTTATGAAAGCGTTGAGGCCATCCTACTAGCCACCAAGACTTTAAAAGGCAGGCTTTAAAAGACGTAGCTGGCCCCTATTGTATTTATATTCCGTTATGTTCGTATTTTGCATATAAAGTTGTTTTATCTGGGGATTATTTACAAGACAAGATCTCAAGCATAAACTTTAGAAGTTGTCTAAGAATCGCGGATTAGCCGCGGGACATCTTTCCTTTTCAAATTACCTCATCTCATTTCGAATCCGGGATCAAAATTCTGTGTTATTTAGATAAAGAGAAGACATGTCGGAAGTATTTATTAAAAACAGGTTAACTCTAAAACAGAAGGCCAATCTAGAAGAGGGCTGTAGGCTAAAGCAGTGGGTGGTCGTGGTGGATAAAAATGATTTGAAATATTAGGAGACATTAATTTTTTTCTGTAATTTGCATTTTAAAACACTTCCATCAAAATATTCCAAAAAAATGTGTGTAGTTTAAATTGATTAGACAAGTAGTCAAAGTATTCACATTTTCGACGGGAATGGCGTTTGCCGTTACATTACTCCTCAGACTTTTAATTAGCAGAGCTGAGAGAGAATGTTTCCCCGCGGTAAGTATCCAAGTATCCTCCTGGCGGGTGGAGGGACCAAGGCGTACAACGCACTTCTGTTATATTTTAATATATTCGTATGGTATATATGGTTTGAATATACCTGAACGTAAACACAAACACGCCGGCGCCGTGCGATGTGAGTACGGAGGGAAAAGCTCCTCCCGCGCCAAACAATACCAGCCCGCGGTGGTGGACCACAAAGCGGAAGTTGCTCTCTGCAGTGAAGCCAGGTAGATACTATTTCCAGATAAGCCAATATTTCAACATAAATTGCGCAAAGAATTACACTTGAAATTGTACTGGAAGAGTCAGAAATAAGTTCATGGATAGCCTTGTGGTTGGTTGAATATTAATTTTTAGACAGAAGTTATGGAGACCACGACCATCTCCATCTTCACATTGATTTTGACCTGTCCAAGATAATACATTCCAAGATATTCAAGGGTGATAACATAACGTAGATTTACCGTCACGTTATATTGCACGCTTAATAGTAAACTGACCGATTATGGTTTAGGTCATAATTAAGTTAATATTAGACAGAGGCTTGTGTTAACGCTATCCATCTATTTTTCACAATGTTAACGCTATCCATTCGTACGTGTTTTTCGACTATTTTTGTTAAAACACCGACTCATGTCAGATTGAGCAAAACTAGATTTTTGACTTAAGCCAGTGTCCAATTAAGCGTGCGATATATTGATGACCTTTGTGGCAGAGTGGCAACAGCTATGACTGCCACACCAAAGTTCCTGAGTTTGATTCCCGGCGATGACAGTGTGAACATATCACGCTGTATATGGCCTGGTATAATTCAATTGATAATCAATTGACAAAATATAAGCTACCGATCACATGTCAGTATAATCAATATAATATAACTGTCTTTTACAGTGATTAGGCTCGCGCAGAAATTATGTGAAGAGCTATTCAACAAAATAATAATTATAACCAGCTAACTAACTAATCATCACGCCTTTTTCTCAAAGGAGTAGGCAGAGAGGATGGATCGCCATACTGTTCTGACCTGGCATACCACCCAAAATTCTTCTACATTCAAACATCGTAACATGCATGCTCGTCGATTTTTCCGACTTCGAATGTGGTCGCCTTTTAGTAATTGAGTCTTGCCATATTTCTTTTGGTCTTCCACGGCTACTCTTGCCACTCACACTGCTTGTCTACAACATTTTGAACATTTTTCTCTCATCCATTTGCTCCATGTGTCCAAACCATCTCAGTGATCTTTTTTTTAATTTTACTTTATTTCTTCCTTATTCTGTTTTTTTGTAATTCTATAATATATTATTTTATCGCACATTTCCTAGCAATCTTATTTTAATGGCATTTTTTCTACTTTTGTTCAAGCAAGTTTCACTTCTATACATAAAGGTTGGCACTAAAACTCCATTATGAACTATTTCTGTTAGTTATGTTTTTAATAAGTAGTCCGTTTGTTCCCAGCAAGCGCCCCAGTCCCAGATAATGTTCACCGTGTACTAGTAGTAGCAGAGCGAGAGAGTCAACGGGGTGATTTATTACTCGCGCAAGTTATCACTGACAGAACAGCCCGCCGGCTCCTGCGGCAGGCAGCTCTCTCGCGACACTGACTCAAATTGTTAAACGTTCATTAAGAAACGAAATTCCTAATATCAGAGGACACTGCCGCCATTGACGAATAAAATTATAATTTTGGAATATTCTGAGCCCGTATATTTGAAATTAATAACTAATAACATATAGAACATATCAACTTAATAAACATGAACATTGTTTAAAATCTTATATTTTGTTCAACTTAATGAAAAAACACTGTGGAATTACATGAACGATTTTTTATGAATTTAAACAATATTTCCACTCACACTGCTTGTGTAAAACGTTTTGAACATTTTTGTTTTTTGTTTGGAGAAAAACAAAAATCCATCGCACCGCGTCTCCCGCGGGGCGAAAAGAAAAGGATGGAGTGCCGCATCGGTTAAAGTGCCAGTCCATTCCTTTCTGCTTACCCTTTCGGAGAGACGGCGTGATGGTGAGTTAGTTCGTTTAAACAATATTTCTTACGCTTTTGATTCAAAAGTAAAAAAGAGTTTTTTTAATTAAAAAAATGGTCTTGTATTTAGCTATAAATATATTAGAGGGATCATGTGCAAATAATGGACACCCAAAGATTACCACACGTTGCCATGGGAAATCATAGAGAGAAAGGATGCCTGGAAGGCCTCTAATGGATGGAAAGATAGCTGAGAGTC
>JAHDVF020001538.1:0-11660 GCA_022606425.2 Lepidostoma basale
CAAATAAAGTTACACTTCCATTTGAGTTTCCACAAACCGGGTTCACTTGTGTAGCCGATAAGGTTACTAATGATGTTATTGGTTGTAAAGTAGTTGTTATAGTTGCTACGCAATTATTAGCATCTTTTACATAGAATGTATAAGCAATTCCTGCTGATAAACCTGTAAAGCTATTGACTTGGCTATATGCAATTCCGTCTTTGCTATATACATAAGAACCTGCTCCGCCTGTGGCTATTAAGTTTACAGTTCCAGTGTTGCTTCCACACGTTGGATTTACTACACTTGGAGATACCGATAAGCTACTTGTTTGGTTATATAAAGTAACCGTTGTGGACATTACACAACCATTAGCATCTTTTACATAGAAGTAATAATTACCTGCTCCTAAACCTGCGAAGGTACTTTGTGCTGAATAATTAATCCCATCTCTGCTAAATTGATATGATGGTGTTCCGTTGCTAGCTACTAAGGTAACGCTTCCTGTATTGCTTCCACAAACTGGATTTACAGCCGTTCCTGTTAAAGCTAAATTATTGCCTGTATTAATTAATACCGTTGTTGTTGAAATAATACAACCACTAGCATCTTTTACATAGAATGTACGTGTGCCTGCTGGTAAGTTTGTATAATAATTAATATTGGTAAAGTTAAATCCATCTTGACTAAATGTGTATGGTGCTGTTCCACCAGTTGCTGAAAGTGTTACACTTCCTGCGTTATTTAAACACGTTGGGTTTACTACTTGGGCATTCAAATATAAGTTTGAATTTTGATTTAAGATATTTACCGTAGTTGTTACCACACAACCGTTCGCATCTTTTACATAGAATGTACGTATCCCTGCGGCTAAACCTGGGAAGAAATTAACATTTATAAAGTTAATTCCATCTTGGCTAAATGTATATGGTGCTGTTCCGTTGCTGGCTACTAAGGTTACGCTACCATTTGTTTGTCCACAAACTGATGACGTTGGTGTACCTGTTAATACCATTTTACTTCCTTCATTCGGTACAATTACCGTAGTGGTTGCAATACAACCGTTCATGTCTCTTACATAAAATACATAAGACCCTCCTGATAAATTACTGAATACTGGACTAGCTTGGTAGTTTGAACCATCTTGGCTATATACATAGCTAGGTGTTCCTAAATTTGCTACTAAGGTTACACTTCCTGTTTTTGAACCACAAACTGCACTTACAGGATTTCCTGTTACGGTTAAGTTTGTACCTCTATCTATTAATGTTGCTGTTGTTGTTGTTCCTGTACAACCATTGGCATCTCTTACTGTAAATGTGTAAGTTCCTGCTGTTAAATTTCCAAATATTACACCTGCTTGGTAAGCACCGCCATTCATACTATATGTATATGGTGCTACTCCGCCAGATGTTCCAACGGTTACGCTTCCGTTAGATTTTCCACAAGTTGGGTCGCTAACTGCTACTACTGGAACAATCGTATTGGCTGTCGCTATAATTATTACACTATTTGACACTTCACTTGTACCACAAGCCGTTACACATCTCGCACTGTATGTACCTGCTCCTACATTTATCGTTGTCCCACTTGAACCATTATTCCATACTACATTGCCAGTACAACCGCTCGCTGTTAACGTCGCTAATTCTGTACCACAAACTTGTGTTTTGTTTGCTGTTACATAAGGTGCATTTGGTGCTAGTGTACTTGATACCACTACCGAATTTGATGTGTTAGTACCACAAATATTTGTACAATTTGCATAATATGTTCCTGCTCCTACATTAGTGATAGTTACTCCTGTTGAACCATTGTTCCAAGTTACATTTCCATTACAGTTACTAACTGTCAATGTTGTGGTTTCATTTCCACATATTGTTAGTTTACCATTTATAATTGGTGTTGGTGGCGTAGAACCTGTTGCAATTGTTATTGCATTTGAATTATCACTTGTTCCACAACCGTTTGTACAAGTTGCTGTGTAAACGCCTGCTACTGCTACATTAATACTTGTAGTAGTTGAACCAGTACTCCATTTTACAACTCCATTACAATTTAAAGCTGTAAGTGTTCCATATTCTCCGTTACATAACGTTGTTTTTGTAGCAGTAATAACGGGTGCTGTTGGTTTTGTTCCTGCATTAATTGTTATAACATTTGATGCATCACTTGTACAACCTAATAACCTACAAGTAGCTGTATAAGTACCTGTTTGATTTACAATGATTGATGTTCCTACTTGACCTGTTGACCAAACTATTGTACCTGAATTACAACCTTGTGCATATAATGTTGCACTAGCTCCGTTGCATATATCCGAACCACCCGATATAACTGGGGCAGAAGGTTTTGGTTTAATAGTAACTGTTAAATTACCAGAAGTTTTACATTGTCCTTGTGTTACTGTTACCGTATATACTCCTTGATTTACTGCTGAAACATTGTATAAAACAATTATTTGTCCCGATGCTGTAAAGCCGTTTGGCCCTGTCCAAGCATACGAAGCAGCTGTATAAGACGGTGCTGTTATGGTTAAATCTTTTCCTTCACAAGCTTCTAAGTTTGATGGATTAATTTTAGCAATTGAATTAACAACTACTTGTGTTGTTGCTGTTGCAATACAACCATCTAGGCTTGTTACGGTTACAGTATAAGTTCCAGCCATGGCTGTTGTTGCTATAAGCACTGGATTTTGTAATGATGACGAGAAACCATTTGGTCCTGACCATGAATACGTACCACCACCATTTGCTGTTAAGTTAATTGAACTTCCTTCACAAACTGGGGTATTGCTTCCAATTGTTGGCACAAATACTGTTGATGGTTGCAAGGTTACTTGTGTTGTTGCAGTACAACCATTCACATCTTTTACATAGAATGTATAAGTGCCTGCTGATAAATTACCGAATACATTGCTTCCTTGGTAAGCATTACCATCTTTACTATATATATAAGAACCCGAACCATTGTTTGCCGTTAATGTAACCATTCCATTTGAGAAGTTACAAGTCGGTTGTTTTGGTGTTCCTGTTAATACTAATGTTGATTGTATATTTGTTAAACTTACTGTTGTAGTTGCTATACAACCGTTGGCATCTTTTACATAGAATACATACGTGCCTGCTGATAAATTACCAAATACATTACTGCTTTGATAAGCGTTGCCGTCTTTGCTATATACATAAGAACCTGCTCCGTTATTAGCAACTAATGTAACTGTACCATTTGATACATTACAAACTGGCATTGTTGGTGTGCCTGCTAATACTAATGTTGATGGTGCATTTATTAAGCTAACCGTAGTTGTTGAAGTACAACCATTCGCATCTTTTACATAGAATGTATAATTGTTTGCTGATAAGTTGCTAAATGTATTGCTTCCTTGATATGCAAAACCATCTCTGCTATAAGTATAAGAGCCTGCTCCACCTGTTGCGAATAATGTAACTGTTCCATTAGATGCTGTACACGTTGGGTTTGTTGGTGTTCCTGTTACGGCTAATGTTGATATGCTATTTACTAACATGACAGTAGTATTCACTACACAACCACTTGCATCTTTTACATAGAATGTAGTTGCTCCTACTGATAGGTTTCCAAATACACTACTTGCTTGGTAAGCAATACCATCTTTGCTATATATATAAGGTGATACTCCATTATTAGCGGTTAATGTTACTGAACCATTGGCTAAATTACAAGTTGGCATTGTTGGTGTACCAGACAATGTCATCGCTGATGGAGCATTTGATAAACTTACTTGTGTTGTTGCAGTACAACCATTGGCATCTTTTACATAGAATGTATAAGTTCCTGCTGATAAATTACTGAATACATTACTCACTTGATAAGAAATACCATCTTTACTATAAGTATAACTTCCAGCACCATTTAACGCTGTTACGGTTACGCTTCCATTAGCAGCTCCACAAGTTGGCATTGTTGGTGTACCCGTCAAAGAAATAGGTGATGGCGTACTTGTCAATGATACTGTTACCGTTGCTGTACAACCACTTGCATCTTTTACATAGAATACATACGTGCCTGCTGATAAATTACCGAAACTGTTTGCACCGCTATAAGTAATACCATTTTGGCTAAATGTATAAGAACCTGTTCCACCAGTTGCTGATAATACTACACTTCCGTTTGCACCACTACAAATTGGATTTGTTGATGAAGCAGTTAAAAGTATGTTAGAATCTTTGTTGGTTAAGGTTACCGTTGTTGAACTTGTACAACCATTCGCATCTTTTACATAGAAAATATATGTTCCTGCTGATAAGGCATTATAGCTATTGATGTTGTTATAAGAAACGCCATCTCGGCTATATGTATAGGGTGCAGTTCCGCCAGTTGTTGTTAAGTAAACGCTACCAGAGTTTGTTCCACAACTTGGTTGTGTTGAAACACCTGTTAAGTAAATGGTAGGATTAATACTTCTAATAACAACCGTTGTGGCAGCAATACAACCCGCAGCATCTTTTACATATAATGTATAGGTGCCTACTGATAAATTAGTAAATTGGCTTACATTGCTATAAGAAATACCATCTCTGCTATAAGTATATGGTGCTGTTCCGTTGTTTCCTGCTACTGTGGCACTTCCGTTGTTTGCTCCACAAGTGGCATCTGAACCTACGCCGAAGGCACTTAAATTACTATCTGTATTTAATAAAGTTACTGTTTTAGAACCTAAACAACCATTGGCATCTTTTACATAGAATACATAAATACCTACGCCTAAATTACCGAACACACCTACATTGCTATAAGAAATTCCATCTCTGCTATACGTATATGGTGCTGTTCCATTATTACCAAATAAAGTTACACTTCCATTTGAGTTTCCACAAACCGGGTTCACTTGTGTAGCCGATAAGGTTACTAATGATGTTATTGGTTGTAAAGTAGTTGTTATAGTTGCTACGCAATTATTAGCATCTTTTACATAGAATGTATAAGCAATTCCTGCTGATAAACCTGTAAAGCTATTGACTTGGCTATATGCAATTCCGTCTTTGCTATATACATAAGAACCTGCTCCGCCTGTGGCTATTAAGTTTACAGTTCCAGTGTTGCTTCCACACGTTGGATTTACTACACTTGGAGATACCGATAAGCTACTTGTTTGGTTATATAAAGTAACCGTTGTGGACATTACACAACCATTAGCATCTTTTACATAGAAGTAATAATTACCTGCTCCTAAACCTGCGAAGGTACTTTGTGCTGAATAATTAATCCCATCTCTGCTAAATTGATATGATGGTGTTCCGTTGCTAGCTACTAAGGTAACGCTTCCTGTATTGCTTCCACAAACTGGATTTACAGCCGTTCCTGTTAAAGCTAAATTATTGCCTGTATTAATTAATACCGTTGTTGTTGAAATAATACAACCACTAGCATCTTTTACATAGAATGTACGTGTGCCTGCTGGTAAGTTTGTATAATAATTAATATTGGTAAAGTTAAATCCATCTTGACTAAATGTGTATGGTGCTGTTCCACCAGTTGCTGAAAGTGTTACACTTCCTGCGTTATTTAAACACGTTGGGTTTACTACTTGGGCATTCAAATATAAGTTTGAATTTTGATTTAAGATATTTACCGTAGTTGTTACCACACAACCGTTCGCATCTTTTACATAGAATGTACGTATCCCTGCGGCTAAACCTGGGAAGAAATTAACATTTATAAAGTTAATTCCATCTTGGCTAAATGTATATGGTGCTGTTCCGTTGCTGGCTACTAAGGTTACGCTACCATTTGTTTGTCCACAAACTGATGACGTTGGTGTACCTGTTAATACCATTTTACTTCCTTCATTCGGTACAATTACCGTAGTGGTTGCAATACAACCGTTCATGTCTCTTACATAAAATACATAAGACCCTCCTGATAAATTACTGAATACTGGACTAGCTTGGTAGTTTGAACCATCTTGGCTATATACATAGCTAGGTGTTCCTAAATTTGCTACTAAGGTTACACTTCCTGTTTTTGAACCACAAACTGCACTTACAGGATTTCCTGTTACGGTTAAGTTTGTGCCTCTATCTATTAATGTTACTGTTGTTGTACCTGTACAACCATTGGCATCTCTTACTGTAAATGTGTAAGTTCCTGCTGTTAAATTTCCAAATACAGCACCTGCTTGGTAAGCACCGCTATTCATACTATATGTATATGGTGCTACTCCGCCAGATGTTCCAACGGTTACGCTTCCGTTAGATTTTCCACAAGTTGGGTCGCTAACTGCTACTACTGGAACAATCGTATTGGCTGTTGGTGGCACTACTACTGTTGTAGTTGCCGTACAACCATTCGCATCTTTTGTTGTAAAGTTATAAGTTCCTGCTGATAAATTACCGAATACTGGATTTGCTTGATAAACACTACCATTCATACTGTATGTATAAGGTGCAGTACCGTTGCTTGCCGTTAAAGTAACCGAAGCACCTGTTGTTGAATTACAACCTGTTCCTGTTGCAACACCTGATAATAAAACTGCTGGGTATCTTGTTACGATAATTGGGCAACAAAGTTTACCACCACACGTTGCACCGCCATCAGCCGTGAAGGTATATGAACCTGCTGCTGTGATAGTATAAGTTTGGCTTGTTGCATTGGCAATAGCTACTCCATTGTTATACCATTGATAAGTAGTATAGCCTATTGGAGCAGAAGCATTTATTGAGATTACGGCATCGCCACAATACGTATATGGTGGATTTCCTGTACCAACTGTTATTGTTGCTGTTGTTGTAACCATACAACCCGCAGCATCTTTTACTGTAAATGTATAAGTACCTGCCGATAAGTTACTAAATAAATTACTTGCTTGGAAAGTAACACCATCTTTACTATATGTATATGGGGCTGTTCCATTGCTTGCATTTAACGTTACACTTCCAACTGTTGAAGTTGTACCACAACCTGGGTTGTTCACTGTTGGCGTAACTGTTATAGTTGATGTATTTTGTAAAGTTACCGATGTTGTTATAATACAACCATTCGCATCTTTTACATAAAATACATAAGTTCCTGCTGATAAACTACATAATTGAGGAAGCGGTTGATAAATTACTCCGTCTTTGCTATATGTATAAGGTGCAGTTCCACCCGATGCCACTAAATTAATACAACCATTTGCTAAACCACAAGTTGGATTAGTAACTGTTCCTGTTAAGGCTAATGTTGAAATATTATTAATAATAAATGTACTACTTCCTAAACAACCATTTGCATCTTTTACAGAAACAGTATAAGTTCCTGCTGATAAGCCACATAGTTGGTTATTACTTTGGTAAGTAGCACCATTTAGGCTATATGTATATGGGGCTGTGCCGCCAGTTGCGGTAACTATTGCACAAGCATTTGTACCATTACATGAGCTAGTTGGTGGCACTACTGTAACAATTATTGAGTTTCCACCAGTTGGCATTGTTACACTTGTAGTAGCAATACAACCGTTAGCATCTTTTACATAGAAGGTATAATTTCCACCAAACAAGCCACAAATTTGAGAATTACTTTGGTAAGTAACTCCGTCTTTGCTAAATGTGTATGGTGCTGTACCATTATTTGCCGTTAAAGTAACACAACCACCTGTTGCATTTCCACAAGTTGGAATTGTTGTTGTTGTGCCTGTTAAAAGTATGTTAGAATCTTTGTTGGTTAAGGTTACCGTTGTTGAACTTGTACAACCATTCGCATCTTTTACATAGAAAATATATGTTCCTGCTGATAAGGCATTATAGCTATTGATGTTGTTATAAGAAACGCCATCTCGGCTATATGTATAGGGTGCAGTTCCGCCAGTTGTTGTTAAGTAAACGCTACCAGAGTTTGTTCCACAACTTGGTTGTGTTGAAACACCTGTTAAGTAAATGGTAGGATTAATACTTCTAATAACAACCGTTGTGGCAGCAATACAACCCGCAGCATCTTTTACATATAATGTATAGGTGCCTACTGATAAATTAGTAAATTGGCTTACATTGCTATAAGAAATACCATCTCTGCTATAAGTATATGGTGCTGTTCCGTTGTTTCCTGCTACTGTGGCACTTCCGTTGTTTGCTCCACAAGTGGCATCTGAACCTACGCCGAAGGCACTTAAATTACTATCTGTATTTAATAAAGTTACTGTTTTAGAACCTAAACAACCATTGGCATCTTTTACATAGAATACATAAATACCTACGCCTAAATTACCGAACACACCTACATTGCTATAAGAAATTCCATCTCTGCTATACGTATATGGTGCTGTTCCATTATTACCAAATAAAGTTACACTTCCATTTGAGTTTCCACAAACCGGGTTCACTTGTGTAGCCGATAAGGTTACTAATGATGTTATTGGTTGTAAAGTAGTTGTTATAGTTGCTACGCAATTATTAGCATCTTTTACATAGAATGTATAAGCAATTCCTGCTGATAAACCTGTAAAGCTATTGACTTGGCTATATGCAATTCCGTCTTTGCTATATACATAAGAACCTGCTCCGCCTGTGGCTATTAAGTTTACAGTTCCAGTGTTGCTTCCACACGTTGGATTTACTACACTTGGAGATACCGATAAGCTACTTGTTTGGTTATATAAAGTAACCGTTGTGGACATTACACAACCATTAGCATCTTTTACATAGAAGTAATAATTACCTGCTCCTAAACCTGCGAAGGTACTTTGTGCTGAATAATTAATCCCATCTCTGCTAAATTGATATGATGGTGTTCCGTTGCTAGCTACTAAGGTAACGCTTCCTGTATTGCTTCCACAAACTGGATTTACAGCCGTTCCTGTTAAAGCTAAATTATTGCCTGTATTAATTAATACCGTTGTTGTTGAAATAATACAACCACTAGCATCTTTTACATAGAATGTACGTGTGCCTGCTGGTAAGTTTGTATAATAATTAATATTGGTAAAGTTAAATCCATCTTGACTAAATGTGTATGGTGCTGTTCCACCAGTTGCTGAAAGTGTTACACTTCCTGCGTTATTTAAACACGTTGGGTTTACTACTTGGGCATTCAAATATAAGTTTGAATTTTGATTTAAGATATTTACCGTAGTTGTTACCACACAACCGTTCGCATCTTTTACATAGAATGTACGTATCCCTGCGGCTAAACCTGGGAAGAAATTAACATTTATAAAGTTAATTCCATCTTGGCTAAATGTATATGGTGCTGTTCCGTTGCTGGCTACTAAGGTTACGCTACCATTTGTTTGTCCACAAACTGATGACGTTGGTGTACCTGTTAATACCATTTTACTTCCTTCATTCGGTACAATTACCGTAGTGGTTGCAATACAACCGTTCATGTCTCTTACATAAAATACATAAGACCCTCCTGATAAATTACTGAATACTGGACTAGCTTGGTAGTTTGAACCATCTTGGCTATATACATAGCTAGGTGTTCCTAAATTTGCTACTAAGGTTACACTTCCTGTTTTTGAACCACAAACTGCACTTACAGGATTTCCTGTTACGGTTAAGTTTGTACCTCTATCTATTAATGTTACTGTTGTTGTACCTGTACAACCATTGGCATCTCTTACTGTAAATGTGTAAGTTCCTGCTGTTAAATTTCCAAATACAGCACCTGCTTGGTAAGCACCGCTATTCATACTATATGTATATGGTGCTACTCCGCCAGATGTTCCAACGGTTACGCTTCCGTTAGATTTTCCACAAGTTGGGTCGCTAACTGCTACTACTGGAACAATCGTATTGGCTGTTGGTGGCACTACTACTGTTGTAGTTGCCGTACAACCATTCGCATCTTTTGTTGTAAAGTTATAAGTTCCTGCTGATAAATTACATAATTGAGGAAGCGGTTGATAAATTACTCCGTCTTTGCTATATGTATAAGGTGCAGTTCCACCCGATGCCACTAAATTAATACAACCATTTGCTAAACCACAAGTTGGATTAGTAACTGTTCCTGTTAAGGCTAATGTTGAAATATTATTAATAATAAATGTACTACTTCCTAAACAACCATTTGCATCTTTTACAGAAACAGTATAAGTTCCTGCTGATAAGCCACATAGTTGGTTATTACTTTGGTAAGTAGCACCATTTAGGCTATATGTATATGGGGCTGTGCCGCCAGTTGCGGTAACTATTGCACAAGCATTTGTACCATTACATGAGCTAGTTGGTGGCACTACTGTAACAATTATTGAGTTTCCACCAGTTGGCATTGTTACACTTGTAGTAGCAATACAACCGTTAGCATCTTTTACATAGAAGGTATAATTTCCACCAAACAAGCCACAAATTTGAGAATTACTTTGGTAAGTAACTCCGTCTTTGCTAAATGTGTATGGTGCTGTACCATTATTTGCCGTTAAAGTAACACAACCACCTGTTGCATTTCCACAAGTTGGAATTGTTGTTGTTGTGCCTGTTAAAAGTATGTTAGAATCTTTGTTGGTTAAGGTTACCGTTGTTGAACTTGTACAACCATTCGCATCTTTTACATAGAAAATATATGTTCCTGCTGATAAGGCATTATAGCTATTGATGTTGTTATAAGAAACGCCATCTCGGCTATATGTATAGGGTGCAGTTCCGCCAGTTGTTGTTAAGTAAACGCTACCAGAGTTTGTTCCACAACTTGGTTGTGTTGAAACACCTGTTAAGTAAATGGTAGGATTAATACTTCTAATAACAACCGTTGTGGCAGCAATACAACCCGCAGCATCTTTTACATATAATGTATAGGTGCCTACTGATAAATTAGTAAATTGGCTTACATTGCTATAAGAAATACCATCTCTGCTATAAGTATATGGTGCTGTTCCGTTGTTTCCTGCTACTGTGGCACTTCCGTTGTTTGCTCCACAAGTGGCATCTGAACCTACGCCGAAGGCACTTAAATTACTATCTGTATTTAATAAAGTTACTGTTTTAGAACCTAAACAACCATTGGCATCTTTTACATAGAATACATAAATACCTACGCCTAAATTACCGAACACACCTACATTGCTATAAGAAATTCCATCTCTGCTATACGTATATGGTGCTGTTCCATTATTACCAAATAAAGTTACACTTCCATTTGAGTTTCCACAAACCGGGTTCACTTGTGTAGCCGATAAGGTTACTAATGATGTTATTGGTTGTAAAGTAGTTGTTATAGTTGCTACGCAATTATTAGCATCTTTTACATAGAATGTATAAGCAATTCCTGCTGATAAACCTGTAAAGCTATTGACTTGGCTATATGCAATTCCGTCTTTGCTATATACATAAGAACCTGCTCCGCCTGTGGCTATTAAGTTTACAGTTCCAGTGTTGCTTCCACACGTTGGATTTACTACACTTGGAGATACCGATAAGCTACTTGTTTGGTTATATAAAGTAACCGTTGTGGACATTACACAACCATTAGCATCTTTTACATAGAAGTAATAATTACCTGCTCCTAAACCTGCGAAGGTACTTTGTGCTGAATAATTAATCCCATCTCTGCTAAATTGATATGATGGTGTTCCGTTGCTAGCTACTAAGGTAACGCTTCCTGTATTGCTTCCACAAACTGGATTTACAGCCGTTCCTGTTAAAGCTAAATTATTGCCTGTATTAATTAATACCGTTGTTGTTGAAATAATACAACCACTAGCATCTTTTACATAGAATGTACGTGTG
>JAHDVF020001539.1:0-139653 GCA_022606425.2 Lepidostoma basale
TCTTCGTTTATCTCTAAACCCACCTCCTTGGCTCTAAAGGTCTCTAAAGGCTCAAATACTTGGTGTATGGCTGCTAGGGATCTTCCTACAATGTTAAGGTCTATGATCTGGCTGCTATGAAAGTATGTGTTGGGATTCGTGTTAAGGTGGTAAGTTTTCCTTATGGCATATTCCAAACTCAGGTTAAAAAGTGTTGGGGCTAAACCATCACCTTGTTTGAGGCCCTGTGATACCATGAATTCATCTGTGAGCTCTCCTCCTATCTTGACTCTACATTTTGTATTATCCATTACTGATCATACATGGACATTAATTGAATACTCAAACCTAAAATACTAGGGTCATTTATAAAATAAGGTTCCCATATTTTTTTTAAATATACAGCTTTATTGTTTTCCATAGCATTATACATCATTTTAAAGCTTAAAGCTTACTCTATTTTTCTACATAATCGCCGTTTCTGTCTAAACACTTTTGCAGACGACGCTCTAACTTTTGTATCCCCAAGTCATAACATTCTGCCGCCATTCCTCTGAGAAATTGAATAACCTTCTTCCTTTCCATTCCAACCAAGTGTTCATTTAATTTTGGGAATAAGTGGTAATCATACTAATACGGGCGGTTGCTTCTCTCTACGAAGGGAGCACTGCCAGTGTTAGGGTAAATGGGGACACCACACCCTGGTTTGATATCACGAAGGGTGTTAAGCAGGGCTGCGTGATGTCCCCTTGGTTGTTCAATCTGTATATGGACAAGTGTATGAAAGAACTTAAAGGTATAAATGCTGGTGCTAAGATGAGTGATCTGTCTGTAAACTGTCCGCTTTACGCGGACGACGCCGTTCTCGTTGCGGATAGTGCGGACGAATTTCAAGTCTTGGTGTCGAGAATGTATGAGGTATGCAAGTCGAACGATTTAATGATGAATGTCGGAAAGTCAAAGGTGTTAGTTTTCGAAAGGGAAGAGCAAATGACAGTTTGTAATATATGTGTGAACGAAGAGAACTTGGAACAGGTGAGGGAATTTGTGTATTTAGGTAGCATGTTCACAGCGGATGGCCGAACGGACAGTGATGTTGAAAGAAGGGTTGGTGCGGGTAACAAAGTGAATGGAGCTTTAAAAGTAGTTATTGGAAACAAGAATTTATCAATGAAAGCGAAAATGGCCGTTCACAATGGAGTTGTGGTTCCAACCCTTATGTTGGAAGCGAAGCATGGAAATGGCAGAAGAAAGATGAGAGCAGAATAAATGCGGTAGAGATGAGGTCCCTAAGACGTATGTGTGGTAGAACGATGTACGACAGAATCCCAAATGCTGATATTAGGAAGGAATGTAGAGCGAAAGAAGGTATTATGAACAAAATTATGAAAGGTTCGCTGCGTTGGTTCGGACATATGGAGCGCATGGGTGAAGAAAGAATGGTTAAAAAGTATACGTTAACAATGTAAATGGAGTAAGGAGTCGAGGTAGACTGAGGAAAACATGGCATGACCAAATTAATCAAATATTAAAAGTTGGTCATGTCAGAAGCCGGAAGAATCGACGTGCGTGTATGACTCGATGTATGAATGTGGAGGAAGCTAGAGAGGTGTGCCAGGATAGAGTAGTGTGGCGGTCCATTCTCTCTGCCTACCCCTGCGGGGAAGCGGCGTGATGGTTTGTTGTTGTTGTTAAGTGGTAATCATTAAGAGCTATGTCTGGACTGTAGGGTGGGTGAAGCAAAACAGTCCAGCCAAAATCTGTCAGCAGTTCTTGAGTTTGATTTGAGACGTGAGAGCGCTCAACACGTTTCTGCTTGTGGTTTTCTGTGACCATTCAAGGTAACCAACGGGCACACACCTTTCGATAGCCTAATTTTTCAGTTAAAATTTTGTGAGTTGTGGTGTTGGAAGTTCCAGGAATACGAAGAGCAAGTTCGTTAATGGCAATCTTCCGATCTTTAAGCATTATGCTCTCAACTTCGCATCTGGCGGAAACAGCGATAGGAAGCTCCATCTTCGATGGCTGCCAGGCTGACACTGAGGAGTGCAGCGTGGCGGGAGCGACAGGGATAGAGAGTGGAGGAAATGGTGAGTCAGCCAGTGTTGCCAGATTTCTCCCAGCGCGCCACTATCTTTAGTGACAGCATAGGGAACCTTACTTTACGAATTACCCTCGTATTATAATGAAGAAAAAATGGTATAATTGCAAATTTAAATTTATTTTAAATATTTTTTGACGTACGCTACTGAAATTATAAAATTAAGAAGAATAAACAGAATCGAGATGAATGGGGTGCTTCAGAAGATGGTGGTTTAGTTGGTAGGAGATAAAACAGTAGGATAGGCAGCTGTCTGTCCACGGATCACCGTTCTGTTCTCGTATTTCACAGTAACGGTCTTGACCTTCATGTTGGGAGTGAGGAAACTAGCCAAGTTGGTGACTCCAGTTCTACCCACGCGGTCGAAGGGGTAGCCCATGGACTGCAGGTCGGGGTATTTCTTATCCTGGATACCGCAGTAGCTCTCTGCATCGTTGCAAATACCTGACACGTCTTGATCAATGCGGTCTCGCGCGTTATCGGACACCATGACGAACAGGTCATACGACTGTCCGGCGGCTGTCCCTCTTGGGAGGAGCATGTGGTGTGGCCAGCCACATCCGCAGAAGTTGAAAGCGTACAAGGCTAAGATCTCCCTAGGACGGTTCTCGTCCAAGTTACGGAAGGTCCTTTCGTATGGAATGGTCACGGACGATTCAGTTGATTTCCTGGTGATTGTGTTATCGCCTGGTTTCAGGTCCACTCTGAACTTATCCAGCTCGATCATCAGCGCTCTTTGTTCGTCGAATTTCATGGGTGCGCCGTTTTCTTTCTTCTTCAAACCCATGTAGATACGTACAGTGCCAACGACTTGCGCAGTAGAAGCGTTGTTGACCTTGATTGTGTATGTGAAGTCTTCGTGCTGGAGATGGGTAAAACGAAAAGCGACTGGACTCCTAGGAGCAAAGTCCAGCCCTCGTGAGATGTCTATGTCGCTCTGCTGCCAGTGTGTGATGAACTGGTTGTGCGGTCTTTTATGCACACTGACCTGGACGTCAGTGACACAGACGTCCTTGAACCCAAGCTGGTCCACGGTGTATCTTGGCAGTTTATCTTTATGCATAACGAAGAGGCTGTTGATGTAACTGTGCCAGCGGTAGAAGACGGGGTCCCTCATGGAAGTGGAGGGGTCACCGATGACGCCGGCACGCTCATTGAAGCTATTGTCAGGGTCGTGGCAGAACGCGATGAGCATGTGTCCCATGTTGTGTATGTTTCCGTAGAAGGGCCTGTTCAGAGACAAGCTGCTCGCTTCTACGAGGTTCGCAACGATGTCTATTCCATCGGTACCCGTGAGGGACACTCTGGTTTGACTGGCGTTCAGGATGAATTGGTTGTTGATAGCATCTCTTACGCGCGTCATCCACAGTTCCACTTCTGATAATGTCAGGGTGAGACCGTCGTTTGGACGGTTTAAGTCGGAGAGGGGAGTGTTGGCGAAACGCGGGGGCCAAGCGCGGCTGGCTACCAACGCGTCCAACTTTGAGAAGTACCCCTCGGGGATGACCTCTCTCAAGTTGCTGTAGTTTGTTACCCTCGCGAGGGAGTTGGCTAGGCGCTCGGAGTTGTACCGCGCCAGCATTTGCTCGTGCATGTAATAGAATAGCTCCCCGCGCCTGTCCTTGTTGACGATCTCGGGGCGGGAGCTCCTGGTGGGGTAGACCAGGTGCCAGTGCCAGTGGTGCAGATTGTTGCCGAGGTCCTCGCGGAAGTAAGCGACGCGCGACTCGGGGTCGCCGGGGTTGGAGGTGGACTCGACGGCTAGGTTGATGGGAATCCTGTTGCCCAGAGGCACGACTGCCGCCTGCATGCGCGCCTCTTTGAAGGCCGCGCTGGGCACGAACTTGGCCGGGAAAAGCTGGGCGAAATTAGGCAGCTGCACATCCTTAGTGTCTTCCCTGTGGAGGAGAGCTAATGAGAGCGAATAGTTGAAGAGATACGGGTTCACCCTATCGTGGGCATAAGCGGCAGCGGAGATGAGGTCCTCTACCGTTTTCTGCTCCATAAAGATCTCTGTCAGAGAGTCAGCTATCTCCAAGTGCTTGTCCAAGAACAGAAAAAAGGGTTCCTTCATGCCAAGCTGCTGAGCTACCTCCAGATCAGGCAGAGAGATGTTGTTTACTGGGATCGACTGGGCACCCTTTTTTGTCAACTTTTCAACGATGTCCTTGCTGATACCCTTGAAGTCTTCCCCGATGTAGCCATCCGGGACTTGAAACACATAGGAATTGCCTATTCCCTTGGGCATGAACATGTACTCCGTCGGCCTGTCGAAGATGATCTCCAACGCTTGCTTGGTAGAGTATGGCTTGTCCATGGTGCTGCTGAGACTTGTGCAATATCAACTGATAATGAAAAGACGAATAAATGGGATATTTATAGTTCACGGGCGATGGTAGTGCCATGTGCAATTTTAAATTATTTTTAATATTGCAATTATTGTTTTCGACAACGTGTTTTCAAATCTAATTTTAGAACAATACTGTGGTCAATAATTTTAATCAGAGCCCCTCCAAGTTTTCGGTGTTTAATCAAATATAATACGTACTCCTAGAAATAGCAGAATGCTGTTGAATCAATCAATTGAGATGGATGAACCATTACACCAGGATCACAAGAGAAAGTCGGCTTAAAGAGACAGAATACTCCTTAGAATCAAGAGTGGACATTGCTCCATTCTTATAAAAGATGTCCATCTCTGCCCGAGAGGAATGCAGTGGGATAGATGACACATTATACCAGGAGCACAAGAGCAATGGTCCGACGTTAAGGAGGCAGAATACTCCGTAGAATCTATAGTGAACATTGTTACATTCTTACGAAAGATGTCCAACTCTGTCCGAGAGGAATGCAGTGGGATAGATGACACATTATACCAGGAGCACAAGAGCAATGGTCCGACGTTAAGGAGGCAGAATACTCCGTAGAATCTAGAGTGGACTTTGCTCCATTCATATGAATGATGTCCATCTCTGTCTGAGAGGAATGCAGTGGGATAGATGACACATTATACCAAGAGCACAAGAGCAATGGATATTGTTACATTCTTATGAAAGATGTCTTTCTCTGCCAGAGGAATGCAGCGAAATATATGACATATGTTGTACAAATTTTAATTCAATTCAAATTTTTTTTTCATTCATGTAGTTATAAAGATAAAATTTTATTTTAAACTGTTTTGGAAGGAACTATTCATACAAGTTAGTGTCAAAATATTGATATCAGATAATTTGTGGTCACGTGATGGCGAATATTTTGAAAAACATATATTTTTGGTGTTTGGCATTGGGAATTGTCCTACACTTTTACTAACCCAAATATACGCTTCAGAACTGCTTCGCTCCATACACCATCACCACAATAAGTAGCCGATTGAAAATTCCAATTTTTGATTTGTTACCTTTTCGCAGACCTATCTATCTTGATGTACGGCTGCGAGACATGGTGCCTATCCGAAAGAGATAAACGGAGACTAGAGGCTTTTGAAATGTGGTCCTATAGAAGACTATTAGGAGAACACATTACAAATGAGGAGGTTCTCCAAAGAATGGAAGGAGGAAGGCACCTGCTCAGGACCTTGTCCGAAAGGCGTGTAAGATGGATCGGCCATGTAATACGACAAGAAGGCCTCTTGCATGCCATAATGGAGGGTATGACCGAGGGGACACACTCTAGGGGACCTGTTGGTGGACGTGCGCTGCTCATCATATGCACATTTCAAAAGAGCCGCACGAGACAGGGAAGAATGGAAGAGAAGAATAGAAGAAATTGCTGCAAACCAATCCCAGGATTGAAACTTTCTAACTAACTACCTTTTCGCTACAATCATAATTAAGTTTGTGACTCACCCGCTGGCCAAGTCGCCTATGTGACCATCTCAGGAGCCATTCGGAGGTTTGCTGCCAAACTTTCAACACTCTTTGGAACGACCAGATCATAGTCAAAGTTCATAACCTGGAACGAAGTAACTGATTCAACCACAGTTTGCGTTAACATCACTTTTTAATTTAATTTATTTTTTAAAAAACCCAATTGGGTTATATGGTTACATTTTTAGATCTTACTATTAATTATGTATTGTTTCAGATATTTTTTATATTGAGTTGTAGTGAGATTCCTTGTGTCTTTAGGTAGTTCATTGTAAAGTTTCAGTCCATTGTTCTATATCCTGTCTTAGTTGGTGCAATCGGTAAGTGATATCTGTCACAGTTCCTGGTCCAGTGTCTGTGTATGTCTGAATTTTTAGTTAATTTGTAGCTGCTGTCTGTTGTCTTTTCCATGGTCACTCTGTGTACAATTTGATCAGGTCTGATATGTCCATTTGTCTTGTTTGTCTGTAAACTTGTATGGTTGGGGTAAGGTAGTCAATGTTATATGCTAGTTTTATTATTTTATTTTGTTGTCTTTGGAGTCTGGAGATGTCCTTTTGGTTTCCTGTCCCCCAGAAGGGAATCATATATGTCAGTCGTCTTTTTACATACGCTTCGTACATCATAACCTTTTCCCTTCTTGGTATGTAATTCTGTATTTTGTAGAAGAGGGAGTATTGTCCATTGTGAGTCCTAGGTACTTTACATAGTCGAGTTCGGTTATTGCGTCATTTTTTATTTGTATGCACATGTTATGGTTTTTCTTGCGTGTTTCAAAGTGTATAATGTTACACTTTTTTACATTTAAGGTCAGGTAGTTGTTGCTTGTCCAGTTGGTATTCTTCCTTCTCATTAATATTCCTGATATTAAAATAACATTAGTCTTAGTGTCAAGGATTTGGAACAAACCAAAGCTGTTGCGACATATCATGAAGATAAGAGTGGTTGAAATCTAGTTCTGCGGTTGAATAACTTTCTACTATCTTTAAATTAAAGACGTCATGCGCTCGTCCGGTTCAGGACGCTAGGCAGCCAAAACACTCCGTAGAATCAAGAGTGGAGATTGCTCCATTCGTATGAAAGATGTCCATCTCTGCCCGAGAGGAATGCAGTGGGATAGATGACACATTATACCAGGAGCACAAGAGCAATGGTCCGACGTTAAGGAGGCAGAATACTCCGTAGAATCAAGAGTGGACATTGGTCCATTCGTATGAAAGATGTCCATCTCTGCCCGAGAGGAATGCAGTGGGATAGATGACACATTATACCAGGAGCACAAGAGCAATGGTCGGACGTTAAGGAGGCAGAATACTCCGTAGAATCAAGAGTGGACATTGCTCCATTCGTATGAAAGATGTCCATCTCTGCCCGAGAGGAATGCAGTGGGATAGATGACACATTATACCAGGAGCACAAGAGCAATGGTCCGACGTTAAGGAGGCAGAATACTCCGTAGAATCAAGAGTGGACATTGCTCCATTCGTATGAAAGATGTCCATCTCTGCCCGAGAGGAATGCAGTGGGATAGATGACACATTATACCAGGAGCACAAAAGCAATGGTCCGACGTTAAGGAGGCAGAATACTCCGTAGAATCAAGAGTGGACATTGCTCCATTCGTATGAAAGATGTCCATCTCTGCCCGAGAGGAATGCAGTGGGATAGATGACACATTATACCAGGAGCACAAGAGCAATGGACCGACGTTAAGGAGGCAGAATACTCCGTAGAATCAAGAGTGGACATTGCTCCATTCGTATGAAAGATGTCCATCTCTGCCCGAGAGGAATGCAGTGGGATAGATGACACATTATACCAGGAGCACAAGAGCAATGGTCCGACGTTAAGGAGGCAGAATACTCCGTAGAATCAAGAGTGGACATTGCTCCATTCGTATGAAAGATGTCCATCTCTGCTCGAGAGGAATGCAGTGGGATAGATGACACATTATACCAGAGGCACAAGAGCAATGGTCCGACGTTAAGGAGGCAGAATGCTCCGTATAATCAAAAGTGGACATTGCTCCATTCATATGAAAGATGTCCATCTCTGCCCGAGAGGAATACAGTGGGATAGATGACACATTATAGAACTCCATTGTGAACGGCTATTTTCGCTTTCATTGATAAATTCTTGTTTCCAATAACTATTTTTAAAGCTCCATTCACTTTGTTACCCGCACCAACCCTTCTTTCAACATCGCTGTCCGTTCGGCCATCCGCTGTGAACATGCTACCTAAATACACAAATTCCCTCACCTGTTCCAAGTTCTCTTCATTTACACTTATATTACAAACTGTCATTTGCTCTTCCCTTTCGAAAACCATCACCTTTGACTTTCCGACATTCATCATTAAATCGTTCGACTTGCATACCTCATACATTCTCGACACCAACACTTGTAATTCGTCCGCACTATCGCCCGCGTAAAGCAGACAATTTTCAGACAGATCACTCATTTTTGAAAAAAGAAGAAACCACGACAGTCTGCAACATTAGCGTGAATGGTGAAAATCTGGAGCAAGTAGATGAGTTTGTGTATTTGGGTAGTATGTTTACAGTGGAGAGGGATATTGAAAGAAGGGTTGGAGCAGGCAACAGAGTGAATGGTGCACTTAAAGTTGCCATCGCAAACATATCCAAAAAAGCTAAAATGGCAGTGCACGATTGTGTTCTTGTACCGACCCTTATGTATGGAAGCGAGGCATGGAACTAGCAAAAGAAGGAATGCAGTATAAATGAGATCTCTAAGACGAATGTGTGGTAAATCTGTATATGATAGAGTGTCGAATGCAAGCATACGAAGTGAATGCGGTGCCAATGAAAGTGTTGTAAACAAAATAATGAAAGGATCGTTAAGATGGTTTGGAAACATGAAATGAATGAGTGATGACAGAATGGTGAAGAAGGTATGTTTTAAATGAGGTTGCAAAAGAGTGACCTCTTTGAATGCAATTATGGCAAATTCGTAAATACCCTTACGATAAAGGCAGCAAGGAAACAACTGGCTTTTCCTATTCAAAAGGTTCTATGTATATTTCCTTTGATATTAGTTTTTTTCACCCTTTATATCGATTTGGCTCACGCTGTAATGATGTAAGAAGTTTTTTTCAACAAAATAATAATAATAATAATATGTAAACGACGTGGACGGAGCTAGAAATAGAGGAAGGCCGAGGAAAACGTGGCGGATCAAATTTATTAAATATTGAATTTATTTATTAAATATTGGTTCGGACATATAGAACGCATGGATGGAGAAAGTATACGTTAATGATGTAAATGGGGTACGAAGTAGAGGCAGACCGAGGAAAACATGGCATGACCAAATTAATCAAATTTTAAAGGTTGGTCATGTTAGAAGTCGGAGGAATCGACGTGCATGTATGACTCGTTGTATGAATGTGGAGGAAGCTAGAGAGGTTTGCCAGGTTAGAATAGTTTGGCGGTCCATTCTCTCTGCCTACCCCTGCGGGGAAACGGCGTGATGTTTTTTTTTAATGTCGGTCACGTGAGGAGCCAGAGAAATCGACGCGCGTGCATGACACGATGTATGAATGTAGAGGAATCTAGAGAAATATGTCAGGACAGAACAGTGTGGCGGTCCATTCTTTCTGCCTACCCCTCCGGGAAAACAGCGTGATGGTTGGTTAGTATATGTTGAGCTTAATAACCCTTATAACTAACTAACTAACCATCACGCTGTCTCCCCGAAGGGGTAGGCAGAAAAAATGGACTGCCTCACTTTTCTTTCCTGACATATTTCTCTCGCTTCAACAACTCGCTACATCATACATCGTGTCATCCACGCGCGTCGATTTCTCTGACTCCTCACATGGCCGACATTCAATATTTGATTTATTTGATCGTGCCACGTTTTCCTCGGTCTTCCTCTTATTTCTGGTTCCATTTACATCATTAACATATAATTTTTTACCATTCTTTCTTCATTCATTCTTTCCATATGACCAAACCATCTTAATGACCCCTATAACAATATTAGAGGGGGTATGAAAGAAAAGATGAATGAGATGTGTGTAGAGATAGAAAATAAGAGGTTAGATATTTTATGTGTGACTGAATGCATGATGAAAGAGTGTGGATCCAAGGAGCATGCAGATAAGCTTGTTCTGTGGTCGGGAGTACCTAAAGACCACAGAGCATGTCAGGGCGTGGCGGCGGTGCTAGCTCCAAGGATGATAGAATGTATGAAAGGGTATGAATGTGTTAGTTCAAGACTCATGTGGATTCGCTTCAAGATCGGGTTAACGAGAGTATTCCTGTTAATTGGTTATGCTCCCGTCAACAACGAAAATGAGGCGATTAAGGATGAGTTTTGGGATAAGGTGAGAGAGACATTGATGTGCAAGAAAGACAATGAAAAATTAATAATTGCAGGTGATATGAATGGTTGGGTGGGAATTCGAAGGAGTGGATATGAGGATTGCCTGGGAAGGTTTGGAGATAGAAGAATAAATGACAATGGAAGGAGACTGCTTGGAGTATGCATGGAATGGAGTCTCTTTGTGTCGAACTCCTTTTTCGATCATAAGAGAATTCATCAATATACTTGGGAAAGAGGAAACGAAAGGTCTATTATAGATTACGTCATTGTAGACTCTAGATTGCGGGCGGATACTGTGGATACGAGGGTTTTCAGGGGAGCCGAAATGGAAACGGATCACTTTTTAGTGGTGGCAAAAGTGATCTTATTCCGGGGATGGCGAACCAGAAGAAGCAAAACAGTGGCCGCACCAACTAGAGTCAAAGTTGAAAAACTACAAAACAATGACGTAAGAGATAATTTCGTGAGAAAAGTGAACGAAAGATTGAGTGAGCGTGATGTAAGTGTGTTGAATGTTGACGATACCTGGGAGTATTTAAAGGGAAGTTTGTGTGAAGCAGCGAAAGAATCGTGTGGTGTATGTGTACAAGGAAGAAGGAAAGGGGATGCGTGGTGGAATAATGACGTAAAGAGTGCAGTTAAAGAGAAGAAGGATGCTTGGTTGAATATGCTTTCGATAAATAAGAATGACAAAGGTAAGTATGAAAGTGCGAAAAATTCGTATAAGGCATGCAAGAAGAGAGTGAAGTCGGTAGTGAAAGCGCGAAAAGAAAAGCTGAAGGAGGAAGAAGGGCTCAAAATGACAAACAACTTCCAGGACAATATAAAAATGTTTTGGAAGGAAGTGAAGAAAGCCCGAAATCCTCCTGAAAGCGGATGTGTGAAAGTAATTTTGGATAGTGAGGGAAGAATGTTAACGGAAAGTAAGATCGTACAAGAAAGATGGATGGAGTATTTTAAGGAAATGTATGGTGGTGATATAAGTGTTGACGAAAGCATTAGAACTGGTGTAATCGCGATTGGTATAAATGACAATACAGAAAAAATAAGTATGAATGAGATTAAAAGATCTGTGAAAGCAATGAAAAGTGGAAAAGCTGTAGGGTATGACTGCATCGCTATAGAATTTATCAAAAACGGCGGCGAAGTAGTTTCCGCATGGATATGTAAACTGTTCAACCAATGCTTGGAGGAGGGATATACCCCACTCGACTGGAGGAGAGCAGTTATCTTGCCTCTGTACAAAGGAAAAGGATCCCATATGGATTGTGGAAACTACAGAGCTATTAGTATTTTGAGTGTTGTTGGTAAAATCTATGGCAGAATTTTAATAGAAAGAGTAAGAAAGACGACGAGTGATAGAGTTTGGGATGTGCAAGGCGCCTTTATGAATGGCAGAGGATGTATGGATCAAATTTTTGCACTTCGTACGGTGACAGAGAAGTTTCTGGCCAAAAACCGTAAACTCTTCTGTGCGTTTGTCGATTTGCAAAAAGCATATGATCGCGTAGATAGAGGTAAACTGTGGGAAATATTGTCGGAATATGGAATAAACACAAAACTGATCACGGCAATTACATCGCTGTACACAGAAAGCACTGCTAGTGTCAGAGTAAATGGGGATCTTACAGCCTGGTTTGATATCAATAAAGGTGTCAAACAGGGGTGTGTAATGTCTCCATGGTTGTTTAATCTATATATGGACAAGTGTATGAAAGAGCTGAAAGGGTTGGAAGCAGGTGCAAAAATGGAAGGTGTGGCAGTAAGCTGTTTGTTGTATGCGGACGACGCTGTGCTACTTGCAGACAACGAGCACGAACTGCAAGCCCTGGTGTCTAGTATGTATGAGGTATGCAAGCGATACGATTTGATGATGAATGTGAATAAGTCTAAGGTAATGATTTTCGAAAAAGAAGGAAGCATGACAGTCTGCAACATTAGTGTAAACGGTGAAAATCTGGAACAAGTGGATGAATTTGTTTATTTAGGAAGTATGTTTACAAAGGATGGGAGGGTGGAGAAGGATATTGAAAGAAGGGTTGGGGCAGGCAACAGAATAAATGGTGCACTTAAAGCTGTCATCGCAAACAAAAGCCTATCCAAAAAAGCCAAGATGGCAGTGCACAATGGTGTTCTTGTGCCGACCCTTATGTATGGAAGTGAAGCATGGAACTGGCAAAAGAAGGATGAAAGTAGAATAAATGCAGTAGAAATGAGATCTCTCAGACGAATGTGTGGCAAATCTGTATTTGATAGAGTGACAAATGCAAGTATAAGAAGTGAATGTGGTGCGAATGAAAGTGTTATGAACAAAATAAGGAAAGGGTCATTAAGATGGTTTGGACACATGGAAAGAATGAGTGAAGACAGAATGGTAAAGAAGGTATATGTAAACGGCGTGAACGGAGCTAGAAATAGAGGAAGGCCGAGGAAAACGTGGCACGATCAAATCAATCAAATATTGAATGTCGGTCACGTGAGGAGTCGGAGAAATCGACGTGCGTGCATGACAAGATGTATGAATGTAGAGGAAGCGAGAGAAGTATGTCAAGACAGAACAGTGTGGCGTTCCATTCTTTCTGCCTACCCCTCCGGGGAGACGGCGTGATGGTTAGTTAGTTAGTTTTATAATAGTATTTAAAAAAAAAAAGATTATAAAACAGTATTTTTTTCGAGTCTAACGCAGAATGATTTAGATTTAAGAATGATTACCCTTGTTAACCACACTTAAGCAGGAACGAAACAAGATGGCGGACATTTTATAATTTAGATATCGTGACGTCCTACTTATTATAGACCACTTAACCAAGTTTTGACAGGAGAGTTTCGTGTTATTCATTTGGAGTATATTGACGATGATAGAAATTGAACGATTTATTTATTATAAATGGAAATTAGTAAGTATAGCAATGTTAATTTAGGTCAAATCAGTGTGAATATTTGGAGTATGCGTCATCTCTTCCAATTTCTATGGCCCCTTCGCGCTACGAACTCGCGCTTTTCATAAATAAGAAAAATGAATGTTGGAATGATCATAATAAAGAAAAAGATGGACCGCCGTACCATTAGGTCCTGACATACCTCCCTAGATTCCTCCACATTCATACATCGTAACATGCACGTTCGTCGATTTTTCCTACTTTCAGTATTTGTATTAATTCGGTCATGCCATACTTTCCTTAGTCTTCAACGACTTCTCTTTCAAGACACACTGCTTGTATACAACATAACCATTCTTCTCTCGTCCATTCGTTCCATATGTCCAAACCATCTCAGGAATCATTTTTTAATTTGACTTATAATGCAATCATCTGCCTTACATTTCTTCTTGACACTTTTCTTTCCCGACATATTTCTCTCGCTTCCTCAACATTCATGCATCGTGCCATGCACGTGCGGCGATTCCTCTGACTCCTCACATGGCCGACATTCAATATTTGATAGTGCCATGTTTTCCTCGGTCTTCATCTATTTCTTGTTTCATTTACATCGTTAACATGTAATCTTTTTACCTTCTTTCCATGTGTCCAAACCATCTTAATGATCCTTTCATTATTTTGTTCATCACACCATCACATTCACTTCTTATATTTTCATTCGACACTCTACCATACACAGAGTATCCACACATTCGTCTATCTGCCTTACATTTCTTCCTTATTTTGTTATTTGGTAAAACTAACTAAGCAACTAACCATCACGCCGTCTCTCCGAAGGGGTAGGCAGAAAGAATGGACTGCCACACTTTTCTTTCCTGACATATTTCTCAATTCGCTTCCTCAACATTCATGCATCGTGCCATGCACGCGCGGCGATTTCTCTGATTCCTCACGTGGTCTTAATTCAATATTTGATTGTACCACGTTTTCCTCGGTCTTCATCTATTTCTGGTTTCATTTACATCGTTAACATGTAATCATTTTACCTTCTTTCCATGTGTCCAAACCATCTTAATGATCATTCACTTCTTATATTTTCATTCCAACACTATCATACACAGAGTATCACACATTCATCTAAGAGATCTCATTTCTACTATTGTATTTATTCTACTTTCATCCATCTTTGCCAGTTCCATGCCTCGCTTTTGTTCGGTATTCTATCTTATATCATTTCGCCGCACATTCTTCTCAGTGACCTCATTTCTGTTTTGCCTGCTCCAAGTTTCACTACCATACATAAGGGCTGTCACTAGAACTCCATTGTGTACTGCCATCTTTGCGTTAGTTGAAATATTTATATTTGCAAGGATGATTAAATATGTTCCCAGCACCGACCCTTCTTTCCATATCTTTCTCCATTTTTCCATCTCTATGTAAACATGCTTCCCAGATACATAAATTCATAAGAATTTGTTTTAGATGTATGAATGTAGAGAAAATAACAGTGTGGTGGTCTGTTCCTTCTTTCTACCCCTTCGGAGGGATGACTTGATTCTTAAATAGTTGGAACATACGAGTGTTGCCTTTTAAGTTTTTACAAAAAATGAAACAGAAGCAAACAAGTTTGAAGCAAAGTAATTTATTACTTTTCGAAATATTTGATTTTTAGGTCTATACATTTTTGCATACGTTCAAACCAAGTCTGGAAACATTTTCTCCACTCTGAAGCTGATATTGTAGAAACGTGGTTTTGAAAGTCTTCAACAGCTTCTTGAGGTGATGAAAATCGCTGTCCACGCATCTTTTGTTTGACAGTAGGGAACAAGAAAAAGTCATTAGGCGATAAATCAGGTGAATACGGGAAATGAGACATTATTTGTGAAATGTATACTTATATCTGTATACGAATCCTGGATTTTCACCTGTGGGTGGTTAATTTAAATTTTTAATTGTATCTCAATAGAGACGAAGAAACAAACTGGAAACTGAATATGGATGATCAAGGTGTTTACAGGACCTATGACCTGTCATTGGTTGGGTTAATGTAATTACAACATTCCCCATTCCACCATTGTTATGATCATGTATGATACATTTTTGGAAGTTGTATATATACTCCAAATCCATACATATCTTCACGTGGCAGTTCCAGTTAGCCATCTATGTAGATTTGATTGTACTAATTAATTTTTTAAGATTAATCTATACAATCCATCCACTAACGCCATCTATGAAGAATGATTGTTTAGCATTTAGCAAACTACTTTATTAACACAATGCGAAGAGGCTACCGCCTCCTTAAAAAATTAATTAGTACAATCAAATCTACATAGATGGCTAACTGGAACTGCCACGTGAAGATATGTTTGGATTTGGAGTATATATACAACTTCCAAAAATGTATCATACATGATCATAACAATGGTGGAATGGGGAATGTTGTAATTACATAAAGCGTGCGCTTAACCCAACCAATGACAGGTCATAAGTCCTGTAAACACCTTGATCATCCATATTCAGTTTCCAGTTTGTTTCTTCGTCTCTATTGAGATACAATTAAAAATTTAAATGAGACATTAATTCGATGTTTTTCTCATTAAAATATTCAGTTGTTTGACGTGCTTTATGGGAGCTGGCATTGTCGTGATGAAGAATGATGCGACGTTTTTTGTTGTTTTCCTTCGTTCATCGAAGACCGTTGGCAAGCAAATTGTTGTATACAATTCGGCATTAACAGTTCTTCGATCATCTAATGGAAGGGTTGCAAAGTGTCCAGTACAACCGAAGAAACAAGCGATCGTTTTCTTGGAAGTGCTCCGTGAACGAACAACTTTAGTGGGATTGGGTTCATTGTCAAACACCCTAACAGTATGTTATTTGTTCACAAATACAGTGTCAATGTTCACAAATACAGTGATGCCCAACTCACTAACGCCATCTATTGTTCGATTGTAAAAACTTAAAAGGCAACCTATGTATTAAGAATGGGGCTGCCAATCAAAATTCACTTTTTACCATCCAATATCTTACCTTCACTGCCTTCTTCCGAGGAGTAGACGCAAATATACGATGAATCATTTAATATTTCTTGAAAAATGATGCTAAACTCCATATAAAATAGTTAATACGAATGTCAATACATGTCATTCCCATAGAATATAATAAAACTAGTATAAAACAGACGTATTAATTATTAAATATGGAGTTTTATATTATGGAATATGCTCTTGCCCCTTAATTCCAGTTAACAATGTATGAAGCCACTCCAATCACCTTATTCTGCTCCATTAGCTCGGGTATATAAACAGTTTGATTCTCGCTACATTCGCCTTAGTAAGGACAGACGTGTCACTTCCATAGAATATAATAAAACTAGTATAAAACAGACGTTTTCATTCGTATTAATTATTTAATATGGAGTTTTACATCATTGTTCAAGATACAATAGACAGTTAACAATGTATGAAGCCACTCCAATCACCTTATTCTGCTCCATTAGCTCGGTATATAAACAGTTTGATTCTCGCTACATTCGGGCTACTTGCAAGGACAGACATGTCACATCGATAGAAAAGCACAGCAAGGAAGACGTGTTACTTCCATAAAATATAGTAATAAAACTAGTATAAAACAGACATTTTCATTTGCATTAATTATTTAATATGGAGTTTTATATTCTGGAATATGCTCTTGCCACTTAATTCCAGTTAACAATGTATGAAGCCACTCCAATCACCTTATTCTGCTCCATTAGCTCGGGTATATAAACAGTTTGATTCTCGCTACATTCGCCTTAGTAAGGACAGACATGTCACTTCCATAGAATATTGATGAATGATTGTTGATTGTTGATGTTTAAACTGATTTGATTTGAAAATATTATAAAACTAGTATAAAACAGACATTTTCTATTGTATTAATTATTAAATATGGAGTTTTATATTATGGAATATGCTCTTGCCCCTTAATTGCAGTTAACAATGTATGAAGCCACTCCAATCACCTTATTCTGCTCCATTAGCTCGGGTATATAAACAGTTTGATTCTCGCTACATTCGCCTTAGTAAGGACAGACGTGTCACTTCCATAGAATATTGATGAATGATTGTTGATTGTTGATGTTTAAACTGATTTGATTTGAAAATATTATAAAACTAGTATAAAACAGACATTTTCATTTGTATTACCTTATTTAATAAGGGAGTTTTATATTCTGGAATATGCTCTTGCCTCTTTAATTCTGTTAACAATGTATGAAGCCACCCAATCACCTTTATTCTGCTCCATTAGCTCGGTATATAAACAGTTTGATTCTCGCTATATCTGCCTTAGTAAGGACAGACGTGGTTACTTCCATAGAATATTGATGAATGATTGTTGATTGTTGATGTTTGAATTGATTTGATTTGATTTTAAATATAATAAAACTAGTATAAAACAGACATTTTCATTTGTATTAATTATTTAATATGGAGTTTTATATTCTGGAATATGCTCTTGCCCCTTAATTCCAGTTAACAATGTATGAAGCCACTCCAATCACCTTATTCTGCTCCATTAGCTCGGGTATATAAACAGTTTGATTCTCGCTACATTCCCCTAAGTAAGGACAGACGTGTCACTTCCATAGAATATTGATGAATGATTGTTGATTGTTGATGTTTAAACTGATTTGATTTGATTTGAAAATATAATAAAACTAGTATAAAACAGAAGTTTTCATTCGTATTCATTATTTAATATGGAGTTTTATATTATGGAATATGCTCTTGCCCCCTAATTCCAGTTAACAATGTATGAAGCCACTCCAATCACCTTATTCTGCTCCATTAGCTCGGGTATATAAACAGTTTGATTCTCGCTACATTCGCCTTAGTAAGGACAGACGTGTCACTTCCATAGAATATTGATGAATGATTGTTGATTGTTGATGTTTAAACTGATTTGATTTGATTTGAAAATATTATAAAACTAGTATAAAACAGACATTTTCATTTGTATTAATTATTAAATATGGAGTTTTATATTCTGGAATATGCTCTTGCCCCTTAATTCCAGTTAACAATTTATGAAGCCACTCCAATCACCTTATTCTGCTCCATTAGCTCGGGTATATAAACAGTTTGATTCTCGCTACATTCGCCTTAGTAAGGACAGACGTGTCACTTCCATAGAATATTGATGAATGATTGTTGATTGTTGATGTTTAAACTGATTTGATTTGAAAATATTATAAAACTAGTATAAAACAGACATTTTCATTTGTATTAATTATTTAATATGGAGTTTTATATTATGGAATATGCTCTTGCCCCTTAATTCCAGTTAACAATGTATGAAGCCACTCCAATCACCTTATTCTGCTCCTTTAGCTCGGGTATATAAACAGTTTGATTCTCGCTACATTCGCCTTAGTAAGGACAGACGTGTCACTTCCATAGAATATTATAAAACTAGTATAAAACAGACATTTTCATTTGTATTAATTATTTAATATGGAGTTTTATATTCTGGAATATGCTCTTGCCCCTTAATTCCAGTTAACAATGTATGAAGCCACTCCAATCACCTTATTCTGCTCCATTAGCTCGGGTATATAAACAGTTTGATTCTCGCTACATTCCCCTAAGTAAGGACAGACGTGTCACTTCCATAGAATATTGATGAATGATTGTTGATTGTTGATGTTTAAACTGATTTGATTTGATTTGAAAATATAATAAAACTAGTATAAAACAGACATTTTCATTTGTATTAATTATTTAATATGGAGTTTTATATTGTGGAATATGCTCTTGCCCCTTAATTCCAGTTAACAATGTATGAAGCCACTCCAATCACCTTATTCTGCTCCATTAGCTCGGGTATATAAACAGTTTGATTCTCGCTACATTCGCCTTAGTAAGGACAGACGTGTCACTTCCATAGAATATTGATGAATGATTGTTGATTGTTGATGTTTAAACTGATTTGATTTGATTTGAAAATATTATAAAACTAGTATAAAACAGACATTTTCATTTGTATTAATTATTTAATATGGAGTTTTATATTCTGGAATATGCTCTTGCCCCTTAATTCCAGTTAACAATGTATGAAGCCACTCCAATCACCTTATTCTGCTCCATTAGCTCGGGTATATAAACAGTTTGATTCTCGCTACATTCGCCTTAGTAAGGACAGACGTGTCACTTCCATAGAATATTGATGAATGATTGTTGATTGTTGATGTTTAAACTTTGATTTGATTTGAAAATATTATAAAACTAGTATAAAACAGACATTTTCATTTGTATTAATTATTAAATATGGAGTTTTATATTCTGGAATATGCTCTTGCCCCTTAATTCCAGTTAACAATTTATGAAGCCACTCCAATCACCTTATTCTGCTCCATTAGCTCGGGTATATAAACAGTTTGATTCTCGCTACATTCGCCTTAGTAAGGACAGACGTGTCACTTCCATAGAATATTGATGAATGATTGTTGATTGTTGATGTTTAAACTGATTTGATTTGAAAATATTATAAAACTAGTATAAAACAGACATTTTCATTTGTATTAATTATTTAATATGGAGTTTTATATTCTGGAATATGCTCTTGCCCCTTAATTCCAGTTAACAATGTATGAAGCCACTCCAATCACCTTATTCTGCTCCATTAGCTCGGGTATATAAACAGTTTGATTCTCGCTACATTCGCCTTAGTAAGGACAGACATGTCACTTCCATAGAATATTGATGAATGATTGTTGATTGTTGATGTTTAAACTGATTTGATTTGAAAATATTATAAAACTAGTATAAAACAGACATTTTCATTTGTATTAATTATTTAATATGGAGTTTTATATTCTGGAATATGCTCTTGCCCCTTAATTCCAGTTAACAATGTATGAAGCCACTCCAATCACCTTATTCTGCTCCATTAGCTCGGGTATATAAACAGTTTGATTCTCGCTACATTCGCCTTAGTAAGGACAGACGTGTCACTTCCATAGAATATTGATGAATGATTGTTGATTGTTGATGTTTAAACTGATTTGATTTGATTTGAAAATATTATAAAACTAGTATAAAACAGACATTTTCATTTGTATTAATTATTTAATATGGAGTTTTATATTATGGAATATGCTCTTGCCCCTTAATTCCAGTTAACAATGTATGAAGCCACTCCAATCACCTTATTCTGCTCCATTAGCTCGGGTATATAAACAGTTTGATTCTCGCTACATTCGCCTTAGTAAGGACAGACGTGTCACTTCCATAGAATATTATAAAACTAGTATAAAACAGACATTTTCATTTGTATTAATTATTTAATATGGAGTTTTATATTCTGGAATATGCTCTTGCCCCTTAATTCCAGTTAACAATGTATGAAGCCACTCCAATCACCTTATTCTGCTCCATTAGCTCGGGTATATAAACAGTTTGATTCTCGCTACATTTGATAGTGCCATAGCAAGGACAGACGTGTCACTTCCATAGAATATAATAAAACTAGTATAAAACAGACATTTTCATTTGTATTAATTATTAAATATGGAGTTTTATATTATGGAATATGCTCTTGCCCCTTAATTCCAGTTAAAAATGTATGAAGCCACTCCAATCACCTTATTCTGCTCCATTAGCTCGGGTATATAAACAGTTTGATTCTCGCTACATTCGCCTTAGTAAGGACAGACATGTCACATTTGATAGTGCCATAGCAAGGACAGACGTGTCACTTCCATAAAATATAATAAAACTAGTATAAAACAGACATTTTCATTTGTATTAATTATTTAATATGGAGTTTTATATTCTGGAATATGCTCTTGCCCCTTAATTCCAGTTAACAATGTATGAAGCCACTCCAATCACCTTATTCTGCTCCATTAGCTCGGGTATATAAACAGTTTGATTCTCGCTACATTTGCCTTAGTAAGGACAGACGTGTCACTTCCATAGAATATTATAAAACTAGTATAAAACACATGTTTTTATTTGTATTAATTAATTAATATGGCGTTTAAATAATATATACGTCTTTTTTACAGGATTATAAATTGAATTTAATGAAAGGGATAATTTAAAATAATGGGAACACATCATCCTTTGGTTAACAATATAAAAAATGAGGATTTTCCTCAGATCTACGATATGGTGGAAACAGCTGATGCAAAAGAGTTTAAACAAAATATATTCAATGAGAAATCACAAGTGTTAGAGGAAAAGTACGAAGATTTGTACAGAACGGATGCGGAACAGAGTTATAATAAATACAAGTTGATTATTAAAGGCGTTGAATCACACGATCACGTTACGAACGCTTCCGCGCAGCTCTCGTGCGAATTCTGCTCGTACAGGACCAAGACAAAGATGCAACTCAAATCGCACAGGCGAAAGCATTTTGCCGAGACTCCGTTCTATTGCTCCGAGTGTAATTACCGCTGCAAGCATCCAGCAGCTCTCAACTATCATAAACTTGTGCACAGCGATGTCAAGTATTCTTGCGATAAATGTAAATTCGTTTGCAAGACGATCGTAGCATTAAAATCGCATTCTAAGAAGCATTCCGACGAAAAACCGCTGGCGTGCGCAGTGTGCCCGTATCGCTGCAAATACCCGGCGGCGCTGCGATACCACGCCTCGAAGCACTCCGAAACGAAGATATATCCGTGCAAGATATGCCTATACGCTTGCAAGACTGCCGGGGAACTCAGAAAACACATGAAATCGCACACGCAAAATTATAAATGTGAAATTTGTGGATTTTTAACGAAGGATCCCACGACGATGATGCACCACAGGTCAAATCACAATACGCATTTTCAATTTCCTTCGTTTAAACCGTTTAATCTCCCGTACATTAGTTTATAAATATGTTAAATAAATAATATATTATCAATTATTGAGTTTTAGTACCAACCCTGTCGCATGGAACTGCCAGAAGAGACGATATCTCTTAGACGAATGTGTGAAATTTTCATACCATAGTGTCAAATGTAAATAGATAAATGCTGTAGAAATTCAGCCACTAAGAAGAATGTGTGGAAAAACAATGTATGATAGAATATCTAATGATGAAATAAGAAAGGAATGCAAGGTGGATGAATACGTGATAAATAAAATTTAGAAAGGGTCTCTAAGATGGTTTGGACATAAGGAACGAATGGATCCAATTCTCTACAGCATCTCTTCGAAGCTGTAGAGAATTGGTTCCGAGCATTCTGACACAAGAAATGCCCTGGGATAGAGCCACGGATAGAAATGAGTATGACGCATTTAAAATGTAAAGAAAATATTTATTTATTTATTTGTATAACATTAAACATATGTATTACTATCTTTACAGCGCGAGCCAAATGTATGTAAAGGGTATAGCTATCATATTGATTCACGTGACATGTGATAGCTAATCTATCGCCATTTTATTATCACATGATTTCTACACCAGACCAAAGACAGTGTGACAATCACACTGCCATCGCCGGGAATCCACCGCGCGAGTTTTGGTGTGGCTGTCTTAGCACTTACCATTCGGTCACGAAAGCCGTTGACTACATAGCAGATGGGAGATTATTGATGCTGGTATGTGTGTCTTCTACCCTTGGACCGAAAGCATTTCTGATCGTGAGAAATTTAAGAAGATGCTGTTCTTTCTGGGGAATGTAACTGAAAAGAAAAAGAAAAATATATATTGATTACAGAAAATCAAATCTTAACTAACTAACCATCACGCTGTCTCTCCGAAGGGGTAGGCAGAAAGAATGGACTGCCACACTTTTCTTTCCTGACATATTTCTCTTGCTTCTTCAACATTCGTACATCGTGGCATGCACGCGTGTCGATTTTTCTGACTCCTCACGTGGTCGACATTCAATATTTGATTGATTTGATCGTGACACGTTTTCCTCGGTCTTCCGATTCGATTTCTAGTTCCATGTTACATTGTTAACATATAGTTTTTTTTACCATTCTTTCTTCATTCATTCTTTCCATGTGTCCAAACCATCCTAACCTTTTCCACGCGTTAATTTGCTCTGTTTTATCTATATCCGTAAGAGGTACATATTTCCAAATACCTATGTACGCAATTAAATGACAAATGATAGCATTATGGCATGATCTATTGGACTATATAGACAGAACAGACTATTCTCTACAATATGAAAACAGTGGTTCAACACTCTTAGATGCTTATAAAAACAATAACATAAAATTTCTCACATAACATACCGTATCTTTTGAATGTGGTCGCGCCATTCACTCAGCATGTGTTCGAAATATTACATTGCAGTAAAATAGGCACTAAGTACCAAAAAAAATACAAAAATTCATTGCATCCGCAAGCGCAGATAGCAAATTAGTACTAACGCCATCTCTTGACAAAATTGTAAACTATGGCCCTCGAAGGCGCGAAGACGCGCGCTTGATTATCAATGTTTTTTTATGAAATACAATTATATTTTTGAAACGAGATAGTTCTACGAATGTCCAAGTGAGTCGGATATAAATTTTTGACAAAAGAGCGCTGTAATATGGGCAGTCAAAGTTCCCGTATCAAGGGTTGATAAGGCCGCATGTGAGTATGGACTTTTTGCCATATCAACAGTTGATATGTTAGCGTGCAAAGAGTTAATGATCCATTCATTATTTTGTTCATAACACCATCATTCGCACCGCATTCACTTCTTATATTTTCATTCGACACTCTATCATTCACAGAATATCACACATTCGTCTAAGAGATCTCATTTCTACTGCATTTATTCTACTTTCATTGTTAAAAGCGTACTGCTGTATGGATGTAAGACTTGGAAATCTACTGCGGATGTTATTCGAAAACTCCGGGTGTTTATATTATAGATAGCTGCCTTCGCTCAATATTCAACATCTATTGGACACAAACAGTGGCAAATGACGTTCTCTGGACCATGGCAGGCAAAAGGCCAATAAGAGAACAAGTCGCTAGACGCAAATGGCAGTGGATCAGTCACACTTTGAGACGGAACCCAGCCTGCATCGCTCAGGCCGCACTAGAGTGGTTCCTTATGTGGAAAGAGGAAGCGAGGCAGACCTAGAGCCACCTGCAGAAGAGCCCTGCAGGACGAGGTTAAAGCAGCAGTCACTTGGGATGATGTTAGGCATCAGGCATGCGATAGAGTCGGGTGGAGAAGGTTACTTGAGGCCCTATACGCCACAGAGGTGTGACAAGACAAGAATAAGAAGAAGACGAGGCACTTTTTAACCCTTAACGTACCGTGTTCAAAACAAAACGCTTGCTCCCATGTGGTAAGTTCAGTTTACCGCTAACTTTATCTAAATATCAAGCATATGACTAGATGAATCAAAATTTAATTTATGTCATCTTGTAGGGAATTTCATTAGGAATAGATCGATATCTATAACATACATGGATTATTTGAAAAACATATCATTATTAATTTTTTTCTGGAACCATGCGATTTCTGATATGTAATGCGTCACAGCATACGGGCGACTGGACATCGGGTATAAACTTGTCTGCGGGGCGAGGATAAAGGCACCTAGGCAAAATGTATAGTACGTTCAAGACAACGAGTACGTATTAATATTTGTCCCTTTTGGTAAAGTGTTAATATTTTCACAGTTCTGATATTATTAAGTTACGTGGTGCGTTTTCATCCAGTCGGTATTATTACGTACCTATTGAAAAGGTCAAAGATATAATTTATAATTTGTTCAAAACAGCGAGTAAGCATTTGTCACTTTTGATAAAGTTGTAAATATTAGCAAAACAAATTCTACCTTAACACGAATGAAGGTGAGGGCAGTCTTAGAAAATATTTTTTTTTGGGATGAAGGAAGTAATTTTTGCTTTTTTTTTTATTACGAAATATTGAGAACACTTCAATGGAGATTACAATTTTTTTATAATATTAGGGTCCATAGGTTTTAAGAAAATCAACTTTAAATTGGCAGTGGAAACTCAATTGACCACATGGCAACGCGACGGTTAAGACACATTTATATTTAAGACCAATTGGCGTCAAAAATATATTTTATATTTTTTGTACACTTGGCAACTGTACATGTAATGTTTGAAATGTCCAGCCTTCAGTTCATCTATGGTGTTCTTATACCGACCCTAATGTATTGAAGCGAAGCATGAAATAGCAGTAGAAATGAGATCTCTTAGACGAATGTGTGTAAAATCTGCGTGAATGAAAATATACGAAGTGAATGCGGTGTGAAAGATGGTGTTATGAACAAAATAATGAAAGAACATTAACTTGTCGAAGAGTATGGACGGAAATGAACGTCGACGTAAAATTTCCGTAGAGGAGTATGGACGTAAATGAACGTCGATGTAAATTTTTGGGGATATTGGCTCAAATATGCATTGTAACAACATATATGGTTATTTGTATTAAGCTTTTTGACATATATAAAATATGATAAAACAGTTAGTGATTTTATCATCAACAGTATTTAACATTTTCGAAAGTCACGTGATATTGACTCTAACGAGTTTCGACCAGTTCATATATTGCAAACTGTGAATTTACGCACGCTCGTAATATATTACTTTTTTCGCAGTTTTTAGTAGTTTTGCTGTGTTTTTATATGTTTATTATAAAGTTATTGTGATTAGAAGTGTTAAATTGTGTTTTTTTGTTAGAATATTGTTTTTTTCGTGTTTATAATTTTGTACCTTGTGTTTTTCGTAAAAATGGATTTCACCCGAGACGATGAAATTGACTATCTTTTGATAAACAGCGATAATGAAGAAGAAAACATAGAGAGTATTGATGACTTAGAAATGGTCGATGGTGAATCTTCTTCTTCCGATGACGATGAGGATCCAGTTCCGGTTCAACAGAGTGTTAGACGTGGGCGTGAACAAACAAGGACATGGAGTGATACACATTTCACCCCAACATTTCACGAATTTGACGATTTCCAATCCGGCATAAAAAGCCCTATAAAATTAGATGACGATTTTGTACAGCTGCAATTTTTTGAGTTATTTTTTAACGAAGAGATTGTGGAGACAATTGTTACGGAGACGAACATTTATGCGACGATTCCATATATATTCCATCGAAACGGAGTAGATTCGGCATCAAAATATTTGTTTGTTGTGATGTGACAACGGGTTATGTTTTGGATTTGATCATATATACTGGTTCCACAACAGATGTTGTAATAAATTCTAGTGTAGGGATATCGGGTTCTGTGGTGTTGGCTTTGTTGAAGGACTATCTTGGATACGGACATAGCTTATATGTTGATAATTGGTACACTTCACCTGCTTTGTTTGATTACCTTCACGAAAAGAAAACAAATGCATGCGGAACGGTGAGAAAAAATCGAAAAGAAATGCCAAAATTCGACAAGGTAAAAAAAGGTGACGTAGTCGCTTTTAATTCTGAGAACCTGATGGCTTTGAAATGGCGGGATAAGCGAGATGTTTTGATGCTGACGACTATCCATGCTAATAATATGGTGGAAACGCCAAAAATCGACTACGCAACTGGCTTGAAAAAACATAAACCGGAAGCTGTTGTTGACTACACAAGAAATATGGGGAGTGTTGATAATGTTGACAGGATTTTGGGACTTGGAGCTGTTGGTCGGAAAACCATAAAATGGTACAAAAAAGTTTTCTTCCGACTACTAGAGATCGCAATTGTCAATGCTTTTTTTCTGCATCGTTCTGCTAAGTCTTCTACTAATTCTTTTGAAGAGTTCAAAGAGAAACTCATAGCCCAGATGGTTGAAAAATATCACACATCGCGACCATTATCATCTGGTGGTAGACGAGCAAACGATAACCCCATACGACTAACCGAAAGACATTTTCCTCAACCAGTGCCATCCACAGAGTCCAAAGGAAGTAAAGCCCAACGACGCTGTTTTGTTTGCCAGCACACCTCAAAAAGACCACCACAAAGAAAAGAAACTCGTTTTATGTGTCGCGAGTGTGACGTTGCGTTGTGTGTGCACCCGTGTTTCTTGGATTACCACACGAAAAAACATTATTAATTTTATGACATTTGAATTAGTTTTAATTTATAAAAAAAGATGAAAACAATAGTGTAACGTAATTTTTAAATAAATATTTTGAGTTTTTTTTGTGACTACATGTTTTGTGACCCCTGGAATACACAATCGGTTTTTTTACAATAAAACCTAAAGTTGGTGAGTTTTATTTTTTTTATTATTTTTACATAATTTCTATTTTTATAATACATTGAATTCGCAAAAAAAAACTATATAATTTTCATGTAAAAAGAACTCACTCCCCATAGAAAGTCGGACATCAATTTTTGTACTCCCGGAAAGGTTAAGATGGTTTAGACACATGGAAAAAAAATGGTAAAAAAGTATGTAAACGAAATGTGAAATAGAGGAAGACTTTGGAAAGCGTTAAATAAATCAAATATTGAATGTCGGAAAGTGGGGAGTTAGAGTTATAGACGTGCGTGCATGACTCGATCTATGAATGTTAAGGAAGCTTTTACCTCAAAAAACGAGGCGTTTTTTTGACGATGGATTCATCTATTTCCAGAAGGATGCGAAAAGTAGTGGCCAACGATGGATAATATATTGATTGATGTATGTTTTATTTTAATATATGAATTAAATTACCGCTTCTGCCAAGTTGAACCATTGCAATGCGGCTAATAGCGGAGTGTTCTTGCTCGGAGTAGCATCCCAGTTCCAGGAGGTGAAGGCGTCCGTCTCCCTGTTGACGTGGAGGGTCCGTTTCGCATCTGATCCTAGCGGCTGCCTCGCCTCCGTCACGCAGGTCAGATGTACCCCGGATACCTCAGATCCCACCAAAGGCTTTCCTCGAAACGATGCAGTCAAAGCTGTAATACCAACATTTGTACATTATAATTAAATAATTAATGATTTTTAAAAAAGAAGAAACCATGACAGTCTGCAACATTAGCGTGAATGGTAAAAATCTGGAGCAAGTAGATGAGTTTGTGTATTTAGGTAGTATGTTTACAGTGGAGAGGGATATTGAAAGAAGGGTTGGGGCAGGCAACAGAGTGAATGGTGCACTTAAAGTTGTCATCGCAAACAAAAACATATCTAGAATGGCAGTGCACAATAGTGTTCTTCTACCGACCCTTATGTATGGAAGCGAAGCATGAAACTGGCAAAAGAAGGATGAAAGTAAAATAAATGAGATCACTTAGACGAATGTGTGGATACTCAACAGTGTATGATAGAGCGTCGAATGAAAATATAAAAAGTGAATGCGGTGCGAATGATGGTGTTATGAACAAAATAATGAAAATGATGGTTTGGACATATGGAAAGAATGAATGAAGAAAGAATGGTAAAAAAATTTATATGTTAACAATGTAAATGGAACCAGAAATAGAGGAAGACAGAGAAAAACGTGGCACGATCAAATAAATCAAATATTGAATGTCGGCCATGTGAGGAGTCAGAGAAATTGACGCGCGTGCATGACATGATATATGAATGTTGAGGAAGCGAGAGAAATATGTCAGGAAAGAATAGTGTGGCAGTCCATTCTTTCTGCCTACCGCTTCGGAGAGACGGCGTGGTGGTTAGTTAGTTAGTTAGTTTTAATTAAATAATGAGATATTTGACGACCTTCGTGGCCGACTGGTAAGTGCTGTGACTGCCACGCCGAAGGTCCTGGGTTGGATTCCCGGCGATGGCAGTGTGATTGTCACACTGTCTTTGTTCTGATGTAAAATTCACGTGAAAACAGTTTATATACCCGTGCTAATGGATCAGAATAAGGTGATTGGAGTGGCTTCATACATTGTTAACTGGAATTAAGGGGCAAGAGCATATTCCATAATATAAAACTCCATATTAAATAATTAATACGAATGAAAACGTCTGTTTTATACTAGTTTTATTATATTCTACGGGAATTACATGTTTACACGCCTTACTAAGGCAATGCAATAGTGCCTTAGCTAGGTGAAACAAGTCATTTCTATAAACTCTAATAAATCGTAAAGAACTTCACTGGCTTAAAAGTCCAGAAAGAATCCAGTATAAACTCTGCTGGACAGTCTTTAGAATGGCACCAAGTTATATATCCCAGCTCTGTATAGCGGACAGACTAGATTATAGCAAGCTTACACTTCTCCTCTGCAATAGTAAGATTAGTTGAGTTGAGTTAATACACATTTCACACATCCAGCCTTTGCGGTAGCCGGTGCATCAGCTTGGAACAATCTCCCTTCACACCTCAGATGCATAAATGATCTGACAGATTTCAGATCTAAACAGAAAACCCATCTTTTTCATATTTCATACACAAATTAAAACTTGTGTATTATGTTCTATTATACTTTCTAACCGATTGCGAATATCAGAAAAAACTAACTAACTAACTAACCATCACTCAATTTCTCCAGAGGGATAGGCAGAGAGGATGGATCGCCACAATGCTCTGTCCTGGCATACCTCTCGGGCTTCTTCTACATTCATACATCGTACCATGCACGCACGTCGATTATTTTGACTTCAAATGTGACCGCCTTTTAGTAATTGATTAATTTGGTTATGCCATGTTTTCCTCGGTCGTTCTCGGCTTCTTTTTCCACTCACGCTGCTTGTGTACAATTTTAACCATTCTACTCTCATCCAGCCTATCCAAAAAAGCCAAGATGAATGTGAATAAGTCTAAGGTAATGATTTTTGATAAAGAAGGAAGCATGACAGTCTGCAACATTAGTGTAAACGGTGAAAATCTGGAACAAGTGGATGAATTTGTTTATTTAGGAAGTATGTTTACAAAAGATGGGAGGGTGGAGAAGGATATTGAAAGAAGGGTTGGGGCAGGCAACAGAATAAATGGTGCACTTAAAGTTGTCATCGCAAACAAAAGCCTATCCAAAAAAGCCAAGATGGCAGTGCACAATGGTGTTCTTGTGCCGACCCTTATGTATGGAAGTGAATCATGGAACTGGCAAAAGAAGGATGAAAGTAGAATAAATGCAGTAGAAATGAGATCTCTAAGACGAATGTGTGGCAAATCTGTATATGATAGAGTGACAAATGCAAGTATAAGAAGTGAATGTGGTGCGAATGAAAGTGTTATGAACAAAATAAGGAAAGGGTCATTAACATGGTTTGGACACATGGAAAGAATGAGTGAAGACAGAATGGTAAAGAAGGTATATGTAAACGGCGTGAATGGAGCTAGAAATAGAGGAAGGCCGAGGAAAACGTGGCACGATCAAATCAATTAAATATTGAATGTCGGACACGTGAGGAGTCGGAGAAATCGACGTGCGTGCATGACAAGATGTATGAATGTGGAGGAACGAGAGAAGTACGTCAGGACAGAACAGTGTGGCGTTCCATTCTTTCTGCCTACTCCTCCGGCGAGACGGCGTGATGGTTAGTTAGTTAGTACTCTCATCCATTCGTTCCATATGTCCAAACCATCACAGAGATCACTTTTTAATTTTATCCATGATGCAGTCATCAGTCTTGCATTTCTCTCTTATTTCATCGTTTGGTATTCTATCATACAACGTTTTCCCGCACATTTTTTCTTGGTGAACTCAATTCTACGGCATTTATCCTGCTTTCATCCTTCCTTTGCCAGCTCCAAGCTTCACTTCGATACATGAAGAAGAAAGATGCAGCCTTCATATTTAGATTTTTATTTAAAACACGGAAATGGTAGGTTAGTTAGTTTTCATCTTAGGTTAATGAAATTTTGTTATTTGAGGATCGAACACAAACTTACTTGAATCACCGTGTTCCTTTATGTACGGAGTGAAGTAATCTTTCACTCTCGATTCTGCAAAAACTATTTTCTTACTCGATTCGTTATCGCTTTCAATTTTGCATGGCAGATAATGGAACCTTTCGTCAGACGGACTATCGGAATTTAGGTTATTTTCGATTGTAACAGACATTTTTATCAGTAACACACTTTAGTCATATTAATTTGTGGATAGAATATGAAAACTCAAAACAATCGCAACCCGCCAAAATAAGCTGTCTAATAAACCATAGATTGTCTTGTATCGACGAGACCATAGACGTCTTGAAGTATTTTCAAGGCCATGGAGACTTATGGGGCCGAATGTAGTATTTGAATCCGTGAAGATTGATATAGCCATGTTTCATGGCATAATAGGTGAGATTGCACTAGACAAATTTTACATGACCGAAAAGGCGTTTTCTCTCTGGAGGCTTGTTTGATCTTAGTTAAGTTTAATTTTAATTAGTGATAAGATTATGAAAGACATTTTAAAAACAATTCTGTGAGTGAAAATAAATAGCGTTCTGCCCCGGTATCGCAAAGCAGTTAGGTACTGCCGGCCGGATGCAGAGAGTGGCCACACTTGAGAGGGAATGATCCAACCCTCCGCCCTGCAGAGTTCCGGGCAGCTCTCGGCCCGAGTCTACCACCGGCCTCCGGGAAAGGAACGTCTCCCCCTCGCGCGGACGCGCGCCGTAGGGGAGATAGTCTAAAAAGATCGCGAAGTGTTATACCGAACGCCGGGAAGTGATTCTGAAAAAGATCGCGATATCGCCGCATGGCATCAGCAACCATGGCGCCAGCCTATCATCATTGGGGCCTGATGCTGACCACGGCTGTCTCAGCGATGGAGACCAGACCGACTCGCTCCTCGCTCTCCCTCGCTGTTCCGCCTCGGACGTCCCTCGTGGTGTGGACGCCACGTGCCGGCTGGATCGACGACTTCGCAGATCAGATCAAGTAGTGTTAATTCAGTGACGGAGTAGCTTTAAGTCGTTCCAACGAATAGAAGTAAGTCATCTTTAGTTTATAAGTGATCTTGTTTATTTGTTTTTGTATGTTTGTGTTTAAATATAAGTGTAAATAGCAAATATTGGTTTCAATCTCATATCACTATACCTCCCGGGGCATCTTAGAGATCGAATAATAATCACATTAGCGAATAAACACTGGGCAATACGTTGTGAGAGAGTGCTTCGAGATATGGAGTGAGATACGGCTAATCGTCATGTTTTACCCTGTGTCGGAAAGCATCTTCGTAACAGAAGAATAAGAATATTGCACAGTTCATGAGACATCTGTCCTGCAGGATGTTGAAATAACAGAAACAATCAAGCAGTGTTTGGTAATCTCTTCATTTTATTACAAGGACATCTGTATCCTTGATGCTTTATATTTTATATACTTTAATTATTGGAAGCGCGGTCCTTGGAGGACGCCCGATCAATTTTATTGAGAACAAACTTCAGAGATTTTAGACTACTCTGCTACGAAGGCTAGAGGAGAGTGTCAGGATGGAAGAGTGTGACGGTCCACCGTCTCTGCCTGTTGTGTTAGAAGGGGAACAGTGCAAGACACGCTGTATGGATGTGAAGGCTAGAGGAGCGTGTCAGAATGGAAGAGTTTGGCGGTCCACCGTCTTTGCCATTTGTGTTATAAGTGACAGTGCACGGCACGCTGTATGAATGAGAAGGCTAGAGGAGTGTGTCAGGATGGAAGAGTGTGGCGGTACACCGTCTCTGCCTATTGTGTTAGAAGGGGGAACAGTGCAAGACACGCTGTATGGATGTGAAGGCTAGAGGAGCGTGTCAGAATGGAAGAGTTTGGCGGTCCACCGTCTTTGCCATTTGTGTTATAAGTGACAGTGCACGGCACGCTGTATGAATGAGAAGGCTAGAGGAGTGTGTCAGGATGGAAGAGTGTGGCGGTACACCGTCTCTGCCTGTTGTGTTAGAATGGGAACAGTGCAAGACACGCTGTATGGATGTGAAGGCTAGAGGAGCGTGTCAGAATGGAAGAGTTTGGCGGTCCACCGTCTTTGCCATTTGTGTTATAAGTGACAGTGCACGGCACGCTGTATGAATGAGAAGGCTAGAGGAGTGTGTCAGGATGGAAGAGTGTGGCGGTACACCGTCTCTGCCTGTTGTGTTAGAATGGGAACAGTGCAAGACACGCTGTATGGATGTGAAGGCTAGGGGAGTGTGTCGAAATAAAAGGAAGTTTTAAGAAGTATGTAATGTATTATGTTTTATTTAACATCTGAAGGAGTAGCAGGTAATATCACAGTGTCAGGATGTTCTAGATCAGAAGGGAAAGTGCTTGTGATCCTTCCAGAAGGGGACAGCCACGACTCGGTAGTTCTTGTCGAAGGCCTGGATCTTCTTCATCTCGTCTTCCGTGAGGTGGAAGTCGAACACGTCGATGTTCTGCGTTATGCGAGCTGGTGTCACCGACTTTGGAATCACGCACACGCCCTGGTCCAGCTGCCAAATAATATAGGAAATAAATAATTAATCTCTACATGAGAACAAAGCTGCTGACTGTAGGCCGAACGCAACATCAGATGAGAGTAGTGATGTCAGGAGTTCCACTAAAGAACACCAAGGAGTTTGTCTACCTCGGGAGCAAAATAACATGGGACGGTCGGTCTAAGAGCGAGGTCGACAGCCGTATACATCAGGCTAGGCTTGCATTTAATAACAGGTCGAAAATAATAGAATCAAATAATATAGACCTAAAACTGAGAATACTCCTCATCAAGACCTATGTATGGAGTATCTTTATGTACAGCTGGTGCCTATCCGAAAGAGATAAGCGGAGACTAGAGGCTTTTGAGATGTGGTCCTATAGAAGACTATTAAGAGACCACATTACAAATGAGGAGGTTCTCCAAAGAATGGAAGGAGGAAGGCACCTGCTCAGGACCTTGTCCGAAAGGCGTGCAAGATGGATCGGCCATGTAATACGACAAGAAGATCTCTTGCATGCCATAATGGAGGGTATGACCGAGGGGACCAACTCTAGGGGACCTGTTGGTGGACGTGCGCTGCTCATCATATGCACATTTCAAAAGAGCCGCACAAGACAGGGAAGAATGGAAGAGAAGAAATTGCTGCAAACCAATCCCAGGATTCAAACTTTCTAACTAACATGAGAGAGTACCTTGGCTCTATCCAACGGCATTTCTCTTGGGTATGCTGGGGTATAACTCCCTCCAACTGAGGAGGGAAGGATTACTGTCAACGCATTTTTTCAAACTGATTCGGGTCTCTATTGAGAACCCCTATGTTCTGGAACAAATAGGTCTTTTTGACGCGCAATGAAGCGCAATCGTGAAGTCCAATTTTCGACTAATTTATCGAGCAACTGGGTAAAATGGCAAAACGTTTTGACTACAAATCAACCGTCAACTGTCAAATTGAGAGTCTGTAGAAACAATGTTGCCAGTTTAAAAACCAAACCTCTAAAAAAACACCCCATACAAGCCCTGGTGTCCAATATATATGAGGTGTGCAAGCGATATGATCTGATGATGAATGTGAACAAGTCCAAGGTAATGATTTTTAAAACGGAAGGCAACACGACAGTCTTCAACATTACATAATTATGTTTACTAAATTGTTCTCGAGTATATTTTTTAATTGTCTTCTGTTTGGTTTCTCATTATATTATTTGTATTTCTTTCTTTAAAAATTGTTTATTATTATTTTGTATATTGTGATTATAAACGATTTGGAATTGATATTATTATGTAATGTTTATAATTTTTTATAAATAAATCGAATTGAATTGAAGAGGTCTACAGCAGTAGTCTTTGCATAACACCATGTATGAATGTTGAGGACGCGAGTTGAGAAGTATGTCAAGACGGCGTGATGGTTGTTCTTCTTCCTCAGCCTATTCCCGTCCACTCCTGGACAAAGGCCTCCTCCATTTGCTTCCATGTCACTCTGTCTTTGCAGACTGCATCCAGGTTATTCCGACGTGTCTGTTCAGACCATCCTTCCACCGTAGTTGCAGTCGCCCTGCACTTCTCTTCGCCGTCCACGGTCTCCAAGTCAGCAGTCTTCTAGCTTCTGGCTACGTGACCTGCCCATTGCCACTGTAGAGTCGCTACAGGTGGATGAAGTCAGTGACCTTTGTTTTTTCTCTCACCGTATCGTTTCTGACTCTGTCTCTTAGGCTTATTCCTGACATGGCTCTTTCCATAGTGATGGTTAGTTAGTTAGTTAATTCAGACTTACCAGGAAGCGCAGCACGACCTGAGCGGTGTTCTTCTTGTATTTCTGGCCGATGGCCACCAGGATAGGGTCGTCCAGACGCGGTGCAGGACTGGTCTCGGAGGTCTTGGCCTCGGGCATGGAGCCGAAGGGGCTGTAGGCCGTCACCAGGATCCCTTTCTCCTTGCAGAACTTCAGCAGCTCTTTCTGGCACAGGTTCGGGTTCATCTGGGAACACATTCATCGCACTCATGAATACAGCGGCTGTACCACAAGACATTAGACGGTACTTCCATTAGACATATGATTAGGTTCTTCTATTAAGCATATTAATAGTAGGCACTTCAATTTGGCACTTCCATTAGGTAAATATGTAAGTTATTTAATTAGATATATATTTTGTTACTTCCGTTTGACATAATAGCCGGATAGAACGAGTTACCTCGATTTGGTTGGTGACAGGCTGCACGGAGCAGGCTGCCAGCAGTCGAGTGAGCTGGGGGATGTTGAAGTTGGAGACGCCGATGGACCGCGTCAGCCCGAGACGGAGGCACTCTTCCATTCCCTTCCAAGTCTCAAGATAATCCACGTCGGAGTAGGACCTATCTTCCTACACATACAATACACAGATTACAATACACAGATTACAATACACATATTACAATACACAGATTATACACAGATTACAATACACAGATTACAATACACAGATTACAATACACAGATTACAATACACAGATATTAATGCACAGATCACAATACACAGATTACAATACACAGATTATGATACACAGATTACAATACACAGATTACAATACACAGTACAATACACAGATTACAATACACAGATTACAATACACAGATTACAATACACAGATTACAATACACAGATTACAATACACAGATTACAATACACAGATTACAATACACAGATTACAATATACAGATTACAATACACAGATTACAATACACAGACTACAATACACAGATTACAATACACAGACTACAATACACAGATTACAATACACAGATATTAATGCACAGATTACAATACACAGATTAAAATATACAGATTACAATTCACAGATTAAAATACACAGATTACAATACACAGATTACAATACACAGATTACAATACACAGATCACAATATACAGATTACAATACACAGATTACAATACACAGAATACAATACACAGATTACAATACACAGATTACAATACACAGACTACAATACACAGATTACAATACACAGATATTAATGCACAGATTACAATACACAGATTAAAATATACAGATTACAATTCACAGATTAAAATACACAGATTACAATACACAGATTACAATACACAGATTACAATACACAGATCACAATATACAGATTACAATACACAGATTACAATACACAGAATACAATACACAGATTACAATACACAGATTACAATACACAGACTACAATACACAGATTACAATACACAGATATTAATGCACAGATTACAATACACAGATTAAAATATACAGATTACAATTCACAGATAAAAATACACAGATTATAATACACAGATTACAATACACAGATTACAATACACAGATTACAATACACAGATTACAATACACAGATTATAATACACAGATTACAATACACAGATTACAATACACAGATTACAATACACAGACAAATCTACATATCAAATCAACAGACAATCAAGGAGACATACCTTCAGGCCCACTGGCCAGTGGATAAGGTAGAGATCTACATAAGGTAACCCAAAACGCTTCAGGGACTCCTTCATAGATGGCACCACCTTGTCATAATCGTTTCTGTCGTTGCACAACTGGAAACAAACACAAAATATTATCAGCGTCACACACTGTTCCCCTTCTAACACAACAGGCAGAGACGGTGGACCGCCACACTCTTCCATCCTGACACGCTTCTCTAGCCTTTACATCCATACAGCGTGTCGTGCACTGTCGCTTCTAACACAATAGGCAGAGACGGTAGAGCAATTCTCTGGTTCTATACCTTAGTAACGAGGAAGACTTCCTCTCTCTTGACGGTCCCATCAGCCACCTTGTTCCTGATGCCGAGTCCGACCTCCTCCTCGTTGTCGTAGAAGGCCGCTGTGTCGATGTGGCGATAGCCGGCCTCCAGAGCGGCCTCCACAGCCACACGGCACTCTTCATGGCGACTGCCATCGCGCTAGAACCCACACACAATAATAATGAATTAATTATGTAAAACTCCATCAATCTTCAATATAAATAAAATACAAAGTGTGTTATTGTGTATCCCATTTACTCCCGTTTTACTGCGTAATTAGTATTAATATTACACTATTAATTAATTGTGCACTGGCGGTTGTTCTGGTAATAATTTTGTTACGAATCGATCTCAATTAACATTTAAAATAAATAAAATAATTGATAATTTTCGTAGAACAGGCGAATATAGACCTTAATATCGAACCCGAGTCCAAACACCCATCATATTTCACACAAACACTTCTCAAATTTCACACCTATACCCCGCAATTACCATTCAGATTCAAACCCGAACCGACTGTAAGAATGCAGCTAAGTGTATTCAATGTTTAAATTGTTTAATATTGCATTTAACAATTCAAATATTCATTTATGTAGTTCTTAGATAGAAAAAATAACTTACGGCGTATGTTCCCAGCCCCAGAAGAGGAATTTCCATACCATTGTTCAACTTGGCTGTGGAAGATTTCGCCATTTTTGCAGCTAGAACAAGCAAAGGCATTCATACTGTAAATATATACATAACTAACTAGCTAACTATCACGCCAAGAGTCTCATGTCTTAGTTATAGCTAGAATGTTTCAATCCTGGGATTTGTTTGCAGCAATTTCTTCTATTATTATCTTTCATTCTTCCCTGTCTTGTGCGGCTCTTTTGAAATGTGCATATGATGAGCAGCGCACGTCCACCAACAGATTCTCCAGGTACTCTCGGCGCTGTCGCAGGTAATTATCAGGAACAAAAATACCTATTTGCTCCAGAACATAGGGGTTCTCAATAGAGCCCAGAATCAGTTTGAAAAAATGTGTTGACAGTAATCCTTCCCTCCTCAGTTGGAGGGAGTTATACCCCAGCATACCCAAGAGATATGCCGTTGGATAGAGCCAAGGCTATACCCCGTACTCTCTCATATTAGTTAGAAAGTTTCAATCCTGGGATTTGTTTGCAGCAATTTCTTCTATTCTTCTCTTCCATTCTTCCCTGTCTTGTGCGGCTCTTTTGAAATGTGCATATGATGAGCAGCGCACGTCCACCAACAGGTCCCCTAGAATGTGTCCCCTCGGTCATACCCTCCATTATGGCATGCGAGAGGCCTTCTTGTCGTATTACATGGCCGATCCATCTTGCACGCCTTTCGGACAAGGTCCTGAGCAGGTGCCTTCCTCCTTCCATTCTTTGGAGAACCTCCTCATTTGTAATGTGTTCTCCTAATAGTCTTCTATAGGACCACATCTCAAAAGCCTCTAGTCTCCATTTATCTCTTTCGCTCTCTATCTTCATGCGTTTATCTTCTTGCTCTACCGACCTTTTTTATGTAATACCAAGGGACAAAAATACCAACACCCTCTCGTACGGCCGAGTTCTCGAAATATACCCTGATTAATTTAAAGAAATGGGCTATGAGATGCCCATCTCTTCGAAGCTGTAAAGAATTGGTTCCGAGCATTCCCAAAAGAAATGCCGTGGGATAGAGCCACGGATAGCTACCATACTCCCTCATGTAGAGATACCTCAGAATTTTTTTCTGAACTCTCTCCAGCATAACGGAATATCTCGCCTCGTGAGGACTCCATATCACAGAACCACTTTCGAGTCTGCTCCGAACCAACGCGTTGTATGGTTGGGGTAAGATATTATAGTTATAACCTATTTTTATTATTTTATTTTCTTGTCTTTGGAGTCTAGAGATGTCCTTTATATATATAAGTTTGTCTCTACTTACGGTTTTGCTTATAAATTCAGCCGATCGTAGCAGGATTGCACAAGAAATGATCGATAGGAAAGTCAAAACACTGAGAATTTATTATGAGCAGAGATATCATCTTTAATACGTAATATATTGATACGGGAACTACATTTTACAACTTCTCAACTGATAAGATGTAGCGAATCCACTGATAGCATTCACAATACATTAAACTACAGGTGTTCTCAAGCTAGGCTAGAGGAGCGTGTCAGGATGGAAGAGTGTGGCGGTCCACCGTCTCTGCCTGTTGTGTTAGAAGCGACAGTGTACGACACGCTGTATGAATGTGAAGGCTAGAGGAGCGTGTCAGGGTGGAAGAGTGTGGCGGTCCACCGTCTCTGCCTATTGTGTTAGAAGCGACAGTGTACGACACGCTGTATGAATGAGAAGGCTATAGGAGCGTGTCAGGATGGAAGAGTGTGGCGGTCCACCGTCTCTGCCTATTGTGTTAGAAGCGACGGTGCACGACACGCTGTATGAATGAGAAGGCTAGAGGAGCGTGTCAGGATGGAAGAGTGTGGCGGTCCACCGTCTCTGCCTGTTGTGTTAGAAGCGACAGTGTACGACACGCTGTATGAATGTGAAGGCTAGAGGAGCGTGTCAGGGTGGAAGAGTGTGGCGGTCCACCGTCTCTGCCTATTGTGTTAGAAGCGACAGTGTACGACACGCTGTATGAATGAGAAGGCTAGAGGAGCGTGTCAGGATGGAAGAGTGTGGCGGTCCACCGTCTCTGCCTATTGTGTTAGAAGCGACGGTGCACGACACGCTGTATGAATGAGAAGGCTAGAGGAGCGTGTCAGGATGGAAGAGTGTGGCGGTCCACCGTCTCTGCCTGTTGTGTTAGAAGCGACAGTGTACGACACGCTGTATGAATGTGAAGGCTAGAGGAGCGTGTCAGGGTGGAAGAGTGTGGCGGTCCACCGTCTCTGCCTATTGTGTTAGAAGCGACAGTGTACGACACGCTGTATGAATGAGAAGGCTATAGGAGCGTGTCAGGATGGAAGAGTGTGGCGGTCCACCGTCTCTGCCTATTGTGTTAGAAGCGACGGTGCACGACACGCTGTATGAATGAGAAGGCTAGAGGAGCGTGTCAGGATGGAAGAGTGTGGCGGTCCACCGTCTCTGCCTGTTGTGTTAGAAGCGACAGTGTACGACACGCTGTATGAATGTGAAGGCTAGAGGAGCGTGTCAGGGTGGAAGAGTGTGGCGGTCCACCGTCTCTGCCTATTGTGTTAGAAGCGACAGTGTACGACACGCTGTATGAATGAGAAGGCTATAGGAGCGTGTCAGGATGGAAGAGTGTGGCGGTCCACCGTCTCTGCCTATTGTGTTAGAAGCGACGGTGCACGACACGCTGTATGAATGAGAAGGCTAGAGGAGCGTGTCAGGATGGAAGAGTGTGGCGGTCCACCGTCTCTGCCTGTTGTGTTAGAAGCGACAGTGCACGACGCTGTATGGTGAAGGCTAGAGAAGCGTGTCAGGATGGAAGAGTGTGGCGGTCCACAGGCTAGCTGTGTATGAATGAGAAGGCTAGAGGAGCGTGTCAGGATGGAAGAGTGTGGCGGTCCACCGTCTCTGCCTGCATTGTGTTAGAAGCGACGTGGCGTCCACCGTCTCTGCCTGTTGTGTTAGACGCGTGTACGACACGCTGTATGAATGTGAAGGCTAGAGAAGCGTGTCAGGGTGGAAGAGTGTGGCGGTCCACCGTCTCTGCCTATTGTGTTAGAAGCGACAGTGTACGACACGCTGTATGAATGAGAAGGCTATAGGAGCGTGTCAGGATGGAAGAGTGTGGCGGTCCACCGTCTCTGCCTATTGTGTTAGAAGCGACGGTGCACGACACGCTGTATGAATGAGAAGGCTAGAGGAGCGTGTCAGGATGGAAGAGTGTGGCGGTCCACCGTCTCTGCCTATTGTGTTAGAAGCGACAGTGCACGACACGCTGTATGAATGAGAAGGCTAGAGGAGCGTGTCAGGATGGAAGAGTGTGGCGGTCCACCGTCTCTGCCTGTTGTGTTAGAAGCGACAGTGTACGACACGCTGTATGAATGTGAAGGCTAGAGGAGCGTGTCAGGGTGGAAGAGTGTGGCGGTCCACCGTCTCTGCCTATTGTGTTAGAAGCGACGGTGCACGACACGCTGTATGAATGAGAAGGCTAGAGGAGCGTGTCAGGATGGAAGAGTGTGGCGGTCCACCGTCTCTGCCTATTGTGTTAGAAGCGACAGTGCATGACACGTTGTATGAATGTGAAGGCTAGAGGAGCGTGTCAGGATGGAAGAGTGTGGCGGTCCACCGTCTCTGCCTGTTGTGTTAGAAGCGACAGTGGATGATAGCTGTATGAATGTGAAGGCTAGAGAAGCGTGTCAGAATGGAAGAGTGTGGCGGTCCACCGTCTCTGCCTATTGTGTTAGAAGCGACAGTGGATGATAGCTGTATGAATGTGAAGGCTAGAGAAGCGTGTCAGAATGGAAGAGTGTGGCGGTCCACCGTCTCTGCCTATTGTGTTAGAAGCGACAGTGCACGACACGCTGTATGAATGTGAAGGCTAGAAGAGCGTGTCAGGATGGAAGAGTGTGGCGGTCCACCGTCTCTGCCTATTGTGTTAGAAGCGACAGTGCACGACACGCTGTATGAATGTGAAGGCTAGAAGAGCGTGTCAGGATGGAAGAGTGTGGCGGTCTCTGCCTGTTGTGTTAGAAGGGGAACATTAAAAATATAAAAGACTCCTAAGACCCATTAGAAATGTTAAAGACTCTAGAGACCCATTAGACATATAAAAGACTCTAGAGACCCAAAATAGATATTGAAGGCTGTAGAGATTCATTTATTTATTTAATAAAGTTATATAAAATTGCAGGAACATTTTAAAACTTATAAAACGACATTTTATAAACAATTGAAATAAAATTAACTGTTAATTGAAACTGACATGTGAATTGTGGTGTTGGATATTAACATATATACAACTTCCAAAAAATTGTCGGACATGGTAGTCATAAGAAAGGTGGAATGGGGAATGTTGTATTACATAAAGCGTGCGCTTAACCCGATTAATTTGTTTATTTAGGAAGTATGTTTACAAAGGATGGGAGGGTGGAGAAGGATATTGAAAGAAGGGTTGGGGCAGGCAACAGAATAAATGGTGCACTTAAAGTTGTCATCGCAAACAAAAGCCTATCCAAAAAAGCTAAGATGGCAGTGCACAATGGTGTTCTTGTGCCGACCCTTATATATGGAAGTGAAGCATGGAACTGGCAAAATAAGGATGAAAGTAGAATAAATGCAGTTGAAATGAGATCTCTAAGACGAATGTGTGGCAAATCTGTTTATGATAGAGTGACAAATGCAAGTATAAGAAGTGAATGTGGTGCGAACAGGGTCATTAAGATGGTTTGAGGAAAGAATGAGTGAAGACAGAATGGTAAAAATGGTATATGTAAGCGGCGTGAACGGAGCTAGAAATAGAGGAAGGCCGAGGAAAACGTGGCACTATCAAATCAATCAGATATTGAATGTCGGTCACGTGAGGAGTCGGATAAATCGACGTGCGTGCATGACAAGATATATGAATGTAGAGGAATCGAGAGAAGTATGTCAGGACAGAACAGTGTGGCGTTCCATTCTTTTTGCCTACCCCTCCGGGGAGACGGCGTGATGGTAAGTTAGTTAGTTAGTTAGTGCGCTTAACCCAACCAATGACAGGTCATAAGTCCTGTAAACACCTCGACCACCATATTCAGTTTCCAATTTGCATCTTCGTCTCTATTGAGATAAAATTAATCTTTGAACGTATTAATTATTTTATATATCCTATTTTAATAAAAATGTCTAAAAGGTCATTTATTTGACGCTTCGATATGTCATTAAAATGGGTTTTGGTGTCTCCTTCATCGAAGTTCTTGACCATATCATCAAAGGAGACTGCTGTGTCGGGTTCAGATTGCGCCATGGGCAATCCAATCATGGCTATAGCCACGCTGTATGGAACCAGTTGATGAAACTGCTGCAAGAACACCTCTTCGGGGTAGACCGTTCCAATGTCCCACTTAAACATCTCAGCTGATAGCTTCATGGTCTGGTAGTATGCGTCCAGGATCTCTTGGAGGCTGTCTGCGAAGATCTTCGGCTGCATCGACATGGCCATGTAGGACAGGAGATCAGTCATCGGGGATCCTATCCTCGCCAGCTGCCAGTCTATCAGGATGAGGTCGGAAGGTCTCTCGTTCTTAAACAATTAAAATATGATTGTAAAAACAAAAAATGATCCAAGTTAAAAATAGCATATAAATTGGAGTGACATCTCCAGGCGTTATCTAGCAATACGTTAATGGCGGTAGCCTTTCACATTGCGTTAATAAAAAAGATCTTCTGAACTAACTAACTAACTAACTAACCATCACGCCGTCTCCCCGAAGGGGTAGGCTTTAGGCGGTAGTCTTTCCTGACATATTTCTCAATTGGCTTTCTTAACATTCATACATCGTGTCATGCACGCGCGTCGATTTCTCTGACTCCTCACATGGCCGACATTCAATATTTGAGTTATTTGATCGTGCCACGTTTTCCTCGGTCTTCCGATTCTATTTCTAGTTCCATTTACATCGTTAACATATAATTTTTTTACCATTCTTTCTTCATTCATTCTTTCCATATGTTCAAACCATCTTAATGATCCTTTCATTATTTTGTTCATGACACCATCATTCGCACCGCATTCACTTCTTATATTTTCATTCGACACTCCATCATACACAGAGTATCCACACATTCGTCTAAGAGATGTCATTTATACTGCATTTATTCTACTTTCATCCTTCTTTTGCCAGTTCCATGCTTCGCTTCCATACATAAGGGTCGGTAGAAGAACACCATTGTGCACTGTCATTCTAGCTTTTTTGAATAGGTTTTTGTTTGCGATGACAACTTTAAGTCCACCATTCACTCTGTTGCCTGCCCCAACCCTTCTTTCAATATCCCTCTCCACTCGCCCATCTCTTGTAAACATACTTGTAAACATAATCAACAGTATGTTATAGAAAAGATCCCAACGTAATCAATGGTTTGTTAGATAAAAGATACCTATTTGTTAGAAAGAAGATCTATACAATGATTACCAATTTGTTATTTAAAGGATCCCTGTTATAATCAACAGTTTGTTATAGAAAATATCCCTATTATGATCAATAGATTGTTAAAAGAGTTACCTTGTATTTGAAGAGCATGTTATTATTCCAGCAATCTCCATGCACAATCACATTATACGGTTCAGTAAGACTGGCGTCCATGATAGAGACGAGTTCCTTTTCTATATTTTGATTAAACTTTTTAAACACTTCCTTCTTGACTGGGTCTTCAATGACATCCACCCCTTTTTCTATCATATCAAGAAACATTTTATCCATCAAATCTCCAAAGTTCATGGTCGTCGGAACGTCTGTAATTAGTTTGGAATACAAATGTGGATCCTTGTTCTTCAACGAGAAAGAAAAACTGTGAAACATTGCAAGAACTCTCACTACAATGAGAGCGTGCTCCAGATTTTGGGGAACCATTTTGTCGTGAATAACATATCCATCACTGCACAAATCCTTCATCAAAACATACTCTTTCATATCTTCTTCTGAACCGCTGTAATACTTTGCAAAAGACAATCTATTTTCAAGAGATAGACAAGATTGAAGACGCTCGAATTCTGGCAGTATATCTTTATACATCATAATCTCCATCTTGTAAGATTCCCTTACAATACCCATTTTTCGCACAGCTTCTGTTATCGGAGCCTTCTTCAAGATGAAGTCCATCTCGCGCTGTTTTGATTTGATCTTTATCCGCGATATATCACCAAGATAATTGTTTCCAACGAAGCTGTCATGCTTCACACTTGTTTCGTAATCTTTTATACCGTTTTGACAGGCGATTTCATCTATAATTCCTGAGATATTATGGTCAAATGTTCCATTCTCGGACGCATCGACATGATTGTCGGACATTTTGAATACGAGTATAAACGCGTCTGAATCGTACGATATTCAGAAATGAACTGGTATCAGCTTAAAGCGAGTACAATGAAACATTTATATAATGTATTCTTTCATTATTTATAAACAAGGCTGGGCCTAAATCATATTCAAATCTTATAGATAAGATAATAATTAATTATGAAAGATAAGTTAAATGCAAAGGAATAGATGATACATTATATCAAGTAGACAGGGTAGAATACTTCGTAGAATCAAGAGTGGATAGATGCCACATTATACCAGGAGCACAAGAGCAATGGCCCGACGTTAAGGAGACAGAATACTCCGTAGAATCAAGAGTGGATATTGCTCCATTCGTATGAAAGATGTCCATCTCTGCCCGAGAGGAATGCAGTGGGATAGGATGATACATTATACCAGGAGCACAAGAGCAATGGTCCAACGTTAAGGAGGCAGAATACTCCGTAGAATCAAGAGTGGACATTGCTCCATTCGTATGAAAAATGTCCATCTCTGCCCGAGAGGAATGCAGTGGGATAGATGACACATTGTACTAGGAGCACAAAAGCAATGGTCCGACGTTAAGGAGGCAGAATACTCCGTAGAATCAAGAGTGGACATTGCTCCATTCGTAAAAAAAAGGATGTCCATCTCTGCCCGAGAGGAATGCAGTGGGATAGATGACACATTATACCAGGAGCACAAGAGCAATGGTCCGACGTTAAGGAGGCAGAATACTCCGTAGAATCAAGAGTGGATATTGCTCCATTCGTATGAAAGATGTCCATCTCTGCCCGAGAGGAATGCAGTGGGATAGATGACACATTATACCAGGAGCACAAGAGCAATGGTCCGCCGTTAAGGAGGCAGAATACTCCGTAGAATCAAGAGTGGACATTGCTCCATTCGTATGAAAGATGTCCATCTCTGCCCGAGAGGAATGCAGTGGGATAGATGACACATTATACCAGGAGCACAAGAGCAATGGTCCGACGCACAGTGGACGAAATGACCAAAAAACGCGAATTAAGTGCTTTTTGAAAATTTCATTAATTGGCTTTTTTTATTTTTTTTTATTGTAGCATTATAGCCAGTCTAAACTTTGTATTTCTTGGATTTTGTCAAAAGCTCGTAACGGCAAGTTGGCAACGTCGCAAAATGGGCCTACGCTGGAAGTTCAGCAGGACATTTTTTAGTTCGCTTCTGCGCCCGAGCAATGACGGTTGTGTATTTAGTGTTTTTTTGAAGAAATTTACAAAATAAATAAATGGCCGATGTTTCTCAAGGGATTTTATATTAAATTTATAAAACTATGCTGATTTATCATATACGCGTGAGATATAAACTAACATTAAGTAAACCTCTAATTTTGTCATTTTTTGAGTTTTAAACTCATATTTCAATTAGAGATTAGAAACGAAGCATTCGTTGCACCCATTTGACAATAAATACATCTTATAGACTGTACTTTATACTTTAATGCAATATATAAATGTTTCTCCTCTTTTGTCCTTTTTTGATACTCTTGGTGTTTTTAGGGAGGGCTGTTTGCGTTTCACGCAAAGAATTATTTGAAAAATTAAGAGAACGAAGAGCATTAAATGCTAATTGTGGGAAAGCAATTGTGTTTTTAATAACATATATCGCACACAAATACCACGTAGTAGCAAATTTAAATATTTCCAGAACCAAATTATGCAAGATCATTAAAAAATTTTCAATACAAATAATGAAGAGGTGGAAAAAAGTCGCAGTTACATTGTGAAGTTCGAAGAAGAAAATTTAGCGTGGTGAGAAGAAAAAATAGTGTTTTCGAAATCTTAAGGCAGGCCAACAAAATCATTTACAGAAAGCGGTGTCAGACTAGACAGAAAATAATACAAGATCTGCTGCAGAATCGCAGTACTGATGAACTACGATTAGCAAATGAAATGAGTTTACGTAGCGCAGGGAAAAATGATGCTGCAAAACTCATTAAACAAATAACATTTTCACCACGTCGAGCATCAAGGATACGTGAAGCTTTCATCGTATACACCAGAGGAGCCTTTAGCGCTTATCGTCAGCTCAAAATTGACCAAAGATCAACACAAAGGTTAAAGAAAGGAAGCAAAACTCAGGTGTCCGGAAACGTTTTATCCGTCTTACGATTAAATATAAAACAAAAGTGCTTCCCTAAAAAAGAAGCAATCATAGTAACTGATCGATTGATGGAAGTAAAACTCTAATCCCTTGTCGATCATGCGGCTACTAAATTATCAGACCCTTCTATTAGACCATTGCCTATGTTTTAAGTTTACTAAAATTTCCGTCCAATGATTCTGAAAATTTAAGTGATGATTCTGATGATAACGAAGACTCTTTGAACACTTAGGTTTTGTATCATTTTTCTATGTGTGTAGATAAGTTTGTTTGTTTTTTGTAAATCAGTGGGGTTGCAGATAGTTAGGTTGTTTGTTGGTTTGATGAAGTATTAAAGGATCGTTTAATTGTTGTAGTTGCAGAGGAGTGTGCTAGTAGTGCTGAAGCTGCTCAATGTTGTTTTTTTTCCTCTTTTTTAAACTTTTCAACTTATGATTGTATTATAATTCTCTGACGAGCTAAATTTACGAGCACTTGTAATTGTCTTTCAATTTTAATTTCCTAACTGTGTCCTTTTTTTCTCATGTATAAGCTGCATGTTCTCTAATAAAATAAATAATACATAATAAATAAATAAATTTTGTCTATATGATTACATTTCTCTTCTCTTACAGAGCTTTTTGGGATGGTTGGCAGAAATCACATCTAGGCAATTAATTTGGTCTTATGTATCATTTCAGTATATATAAATACACGTATATATAAGAGTCATGTTTGTGAATGTGTAGATTATTTTAATAAATAACAATAAAATATATTAAAATAATATGTGACCTGCATAATATACTGTTAATATTTGTTTACCTGCAAAATCCCATATTATTTTTTTGCCAATTTAAATATAATTTTTTTTGATTAAATATTACTTTAAAATAATAATTATGTATAAATACAACAAGCAAAATTTTTTTTTTTCAATACCTTACCAACAAACAATTAATTCGCGTTTTTTGGTCATTTCGTCCACTGTGCGACGTTAAGGAGGCAGAATACTCCGTAGAATCAAGAGTGGATTGAAGATTGCATCTGCCGAGAGGAATGCAGATCTGTTTTGTGGAAACCCTGTAACAGGATATATCCAATCATTTGATTGTGGTACAATGCCGTAGACAGCATTCAGAGGATATAATTATATTTAATAATAGTGATATATTTAATGACGGATGAATGTGAAGGCTAGAGAAGCGTGTCAGGATGGAAGAGTGTGGCGGTCCACCGTCTCTGCCTATTGTGTTAGAAGTGACAGTGCACGACACGCTGTATGAATGTGAAGGCTAGAGAAGCGTGTCAGGATGGAAGAGTGTGGCGGTCCACCGTCTCTGCCTATTGTGTTACAAGCGACAGTGCACGATATGCTGTATGAATGTGAAGGCTATAGAAGCGTGTCGGGATGGAAGAGTGCGGCAGTCCATCGTCTCTGCCTATTGTGTTACAAGCGACAGTGCACGATATGCTGTATGAATGTGAAGGCTAGAGAAGCGTGTCAGGATGGAAGAGTGCGGCAGTCCATCGTCTCTGCCTATTGTGTTACAAGCGACAGTGCACGACACGCTGTATGAATGTGAAGGCTAGAGAAGCGTGTCAGGATGGAAGAGTGTGGCGGCCCACCGTCTGCCTATTGTGTTAGAAGGTACAGTGCACGACACGCTGTATGAATGTGAAGGCTAGAGAAGCGTGTCAGGATGGAAGAGTGTGGCGGTCCACCGTCTCTGCCTATTGTGTTAGAAGCGACAGTGCACGATAACTGTATGAATGTGAAGGCTAGAGAAGCGTGTCAGGATGGAAGAGTGTGGCGGTCCACCGTCTCTGCCTATTGTGTTAGAAGCGACAGTGCACGACACGCTGTATGAATGTGAAGGCTAGAGAAGCGTGTTAAGATGGAAGATTGTGGCGGTCCACCGTCTCTGCCTATTGTGTTAGAAGCGGAAACAGTGCACGACACTCTGTATGGATGTGACGAAAGCTATAGACGTGTGTCAGGATATAATGGTGTTGCGGACTTTCTGCCTACAAAACGGTGTGATGGTGTTGTGTTTACTTTGAAAGCAGATCCTGAAACAAGGATAATTATATCAACGGTGACGTCATTTTAATAATTTGTTGTCAACCGCAAACCTGATGAATAATGTGCATTTCCCCACTATTTATTAATTCATGGCATAGTTATGTCATCAGAGTAATTCGGGGTTACTTTGAACACAAACTGTTGTATTTAAATATTGCATAACTAACTAAACCATCACGCCGTCTCCCCGAAGGGGTAGGCAGAAAGAATGGACTGCCACACTTTAACCGATGCGGCACTCCATTATTCTCTTTTCGCGACGCGGTGTGATGGGTTGCGAACCTCATCGCCACCAATAGGCATCTCCCGCGCACACTTCCATCGTCCAACGTCTACAAAATAAATCTAAAACAAAACATATAAAATAAAATAAACAAAAATATTATAACACATAAGGGGTTCAAAAGGGTAGTAGGGTTACGATGGGGTATGTTTTGCTGGCAAATATGCCTCTACAAAATGCCGTAAGGCGCCATGTTGCATTTACAACAGCAACACTACGTCCACAAAAGGTCTTTTAAAGACCCTGCGAACCCCGGGCAATGTGGCACATATCACTCAGTGTCATAGCAGATAGAGAGAGGACGAATGGCGAGCTTCCAGCGCCATAAAACTGGATACGCCCAGCTAAGGGAAGGTAACCCCGACAGAAAAGCCTCCAGAGAAGGCAAGGGGATACCTCTCTGGATATTTTTCCCAGGTCATTACTATGGGTGACAGTCAACGTTAGGGAGATTTGACAGGACACAGAAAGAAGAAGAAGAATTTTCTTTTAGACGGTGCACATGTTGTCTTGAAAATAGCGTTGCAAATGCAGCATTGCTTTTTAAAATCTTACCGCCCCGCATTCACGCTCACGGCTATCAATGTTCTTTTGGTAGTTTTATGTACACTTGAAGAAAAAATGTGTGCATATGCTCCACGGGCCACAAGCAAATACTAAGCGGGTCGCGGCTTGGCCACCCTTCAACTCCAGATAGATTACGTTTTGTTAGGTTATGTTACGTATTCTCTAGACTACGCCAGGTTAAGTTCAGTATTCTCCAGGCTAAGTTAGGTTGCATTAAAAAGATCTTCTGCTTAATGCTTAAAATCCAATCTCCATAGATGGCGCTAGTGTGTAGATTGAAACTACCATGTAAAGGGTGGTGTTACAGATTAACATATCGCACCGTGATATACAAATATACAGTTTGGGGATATGGGATCTTAAAGATTTCATATTGCTTGGAAAAACTGTTTTTTTTTTAATAAACCAATGATTTTCGGTTTATAGTAATATACCTTCAAACCGAAAATCATTGGTTTATTTAAAAAAAACAGTTTTTCCAAGCAATATGAAGTCTTTAAACTCCCATATCTCCAAAATGTATATTTGCACTCATGTACGTCGGTTTTACACTCACGGTGCGATATGTATAACTTCCAAAAAAATGTCAGACATGGTGGTCATAAGAAAAGGTGGAATGGGGAATGTTGTATTACATAAAGCGTGCGCTTAACCCAACCAAAGACAGGTCATAAGTCCTGTAAACACCTCGATCACCATATTCTGTTTCCAATTTGCATCTTCGTCTCTATTGAGATACAATTAATACGTTGGGTTAGATTCCATTAGGTTAATTTCAGAATTCTCCAGGCTACGTTCGGTTTCTTTCCCTTAGATTACCTAAGTTGGGTATTCTCTAGACTACGTCAGGTTAAATTAACTATTCTCCAGGCTACGTTAGGTTGAGTTAAGTATTCTCCAAGCATCGTTAGGTTAAGTTTCGTAAGGTAAAATTGACTTCCAGGCTACATTAGGTTACATTTCGTTTGGTTTCTGTTTTTATCGATTGAGTTTACATCGATCTCCCAAAACCTTCTATTATATTGATTTAAAAAATAGTATTATTAATCAGAATTTATCGAGTACATCGGAGGTATTTTGTGATCATCGGAAACAAATTCGCATATAAACTGTGTGCGCGACACTATATTCGCATCTCACTCTTGCATACTTCACTGTGGAAGCGCGAGGAACTCAATGTTCTCACTGCCGCCGGCAGTAGCTCTCGGGCTTGCAACCAGAGTGGACCTATGCCGTTCCGTGAGCGTTGCCAGATGTTTTTTTAAATGTTTTCAGCAAATAAATCTCAATTATTATAATTTTTTACTTCAATTATAATTAATTAAGGGGATTAGCTATGAATGTTTTGATTGGGTACTGACTACCCGACACAGGAACGCGCGTTTTTATTTTAGCAGTGTAAGGGAAAGGTTAACATAAAAAACAGAGATAGCCAATGTAACCCCTTTTAACTTTTTGTATGATATTATCTGAATTCGTTTTGTTTATATATAGATTATATTATCATTGTGTGGACACTGTCTTTGGTTTCAGGAAAAAGTGAGTTTATTTCCGTTATAAATAACAGTTTTGGACACATCTTTCATTTGAAATGTGACCTAGCGTAATCTAATCTAATATAAACGTAACGTTAAGTGGTGGTCTAGAGGATAGAATGCTTGTCTTCTGATCCAGGGGTCCTGGGTTCAAACCTGAATACAAGCAGATTCCTTCTTCATAATAACCAACTATTTTCTGCTTATATTGGATATTGTATAATAAATTCTAACACCAATGGCTTAAATCCTGTCTTTGAAAAAAAGTATATATCTAACCTTACTAAAGCATGGAAAATACTCAATCAAACCTTACCTAACTTGATAGGAACTGAACCAAGAATAACCTCTCTCATTAAACCTAATGTAACGTAACATAACTTAGCCTGGAGAATACTCTACTTAGTATAAGGTAGTCTGGAGAATACTCAACTTAGTATAACGAAGTCTGGAGAATAATCAACTCAATATAAAGTCTTAGTTTGAGAGTGCCCTCGCAAGGCGAAACAAATTTATTACAATTTATATAAATTAAATCCAAGTAAAACCACTAAAATCGTGTTTACTATTATAAATTAAAATGGAGTTTTACAAAACTAATACCTCTACCATCAATAATATAAGGTCTTCTGGAGAATACTCAACTTAATTGTATATAACGTAGTCTGGAGAATAATATACATAACCTAACGTGGCTTGGAGAATACTCAACTTAGCCTGATTAAAACGTATTTTATGCACAAGTTTTATTATATTTTATGGGGATTGCGTGGATTTTCCTTGCTAAGGCACTATCAAATGTAGCGAGAGCTAATGGAGCAGAATAAGGTGATTGGAGTGGCTTCATACATTGTTAACTGGAATTCCACGTCTTCCACTCCATAAAGCAGTATTGATTCTATCATCTGTAACTTTGATTTCAGATGAAAACGCATCTTCAGATATATCTACTGTTATCTCTTGCAAGATGGACTATATCTGATGACATTGAATCTGTTAAAGTAAGTATTTTTTAAATATATATTAATGTCATTAACAATTAACGCAATAGGCAGTTATATAAAGATGTTGATCACCGGGAGGGGGGATTGTGGCTGGCACCATTCACAGTTAAGTTTTTAATAAAGTTTTTATTTATTTTTAGATTAACTCAGCTGGTCTGGAGTGCCGGTGTGAAAAGTATATGAAATGCAATGATATAAACTACAATGACTTGAAATCGAGGTAAAACCAATTAAGGATTAGAAGAATGAAAGGCGATAGATCGCCCTACTCTTTTGTCCTGACAATCTTCTACAGTCTCTAAATGCGCTATGCTATCTTTTACTAGAGCATTGAGAACTGTGTATCATAGATACACAATGAACAACCAGCAACTGGCACATGTATCTACGATGAAGGATCTCGGAATCATCTATGAGAGTAGGCTGACTTTTCGTGCTCATATCGAGAGGTTTTGTGGCATTGCACTGAGGATGTTGGGCTTCATCGTCCGGACCGGAAGAGCTTTCAGGGATCCCAATGTGCTCAGAGTCCTATACAACGCGTTGGTTCGGAGCAGACTTGAAAGTGGTTCTGTGATATGGAGTCCTCACGAGGGGAGATATTCCGTTATGCTGGACAGGGTTCAGAAAAAAATTCTGAGGTATCTCTACATGAGGAAGTATCGTAGCTATCCGTGGCTCTATCCCACGACATTTCTTTTAGGAATGCTTGGGGCTAACTCTCTGCAGCTTCGAAGTGATGGGCATCTCATAACCCATTTCTTTAGATTACTCAGGGGATGTTTCGAAAACTCGGCCGTGCTGGAGGGTATTCGGCTTTTTGACCCTGATAGATATCTCAGACAGCGACAGAGTAGAGAAAAACCGAGGAAATCGCAGCACGGTCAAATAAATCAAATATCGAATTTTGTTTTGAATGTATACAAATACTTGTAGACGAATACTGGACTTTACCCATTGCGGGTTAATCATTTGAGGATTAATTGTATCTCAATAGAGACGAAGATGTAATCTAACCTATTAAGATGGCGCTAGTGTAGAATGAATTATATGTGAAGTGTTTTTCAACATAGTAGCATATATACATCTTTCAAAAATTTGTCAGACGTGGTGGTCGTAAGAAGGGCGGAATGGGGAATGCAGTATTACATAAAGCGTGCGCTTAACCCAACCAATGACAGGTCATAAGTCCTGTAAACCCCTCGACCACCATATTCTGTTTCCAAAACAATTTACATATTCGTCTCTATTGAGATACAATTAATCCTCAAATATCGAATGTTTGAAAGTGGGGAGTCGGACAAATCGATGTGCGTGCATGACACGGTGTATGAATGTGGAGGAAGCGAAACGAGAAGTGTGTCAGGAAAGAAAAAAGTGTTCTGCCCACCCCTTCGGAGAGACGGCACGATGGTTAGTTAGTTAGTTACTTTAACTTCTACAATCTCTTACACAGTAAAGCTATCAGTTTGTGTAAGTGTGCCAAGGTGGAAAAGTTAGGTGGTCAATAATTTCTCTTCTATACTTGTTTCAAATTGTATTTCAGGGCTAATGACAGACATGAGAAGTGTCTAGCTGATGAAGTATGCTGCGTCCATCGCAGCGAGGTACCCTTAAGATGCGGCGTGAGGATCCAAGCCCCAAGCTTTTTACCGGTAAAGGTATTCTGCCTCCTTAACGTCGGACCAACCCACGCTCTTGTGCTCCTGGTATAATGTGTCATCTATCCCACTGCATTCCTCTCGGGCAGAGATGGACATCTTTCATACGAATGGAGCAATGTCCACTCTTGATTCTACGGAGTATTCTGCCTCCTTAACGTCGGACCATTGCTCTTGTGCTCCTGGTATAATGTGGCATCTATCCCACTGCATTCCTCTCGGGCAGAGATGGACATCTTTCATACGAATGGAGCAATGTCCGCTCTTGATTCTACGGAGTATTCTGCCTCCTTAACATCATCATCATCATCCTAAGCTCGACAGCCCTGGGTGGGCCTTGGCTGAATCCAGGAGCTTCCTCCATTCTTGTCTGTTTGATGCCCTTATTCTCCAATTTCTCACTTGCAACACCGATGCATCCGTGTTGACACTGTCCATCCATCGCATTTTGGGCCTTCCTGGTCTTCTACGTCCCTGTGGTACTGAGAGCGTGAGGCGTTTTGTAGGGTTGTCGTCGTCCATTCTGATTATGTGACCAGCCCATCTCAAGCGCCCTACTTTGATGGATCTGATCACATCGGGCTCTTTATAGATATCATATAGCTCTCGGTTATATCGACGACGCCAACCATTGTGGTCTCTCACTGGGCCATATATTGTCCTAAGAACCCTTCTTTCAAATGCTGCGATGGACCTTTCAGTGTGTTTTGTCATCACCCAGGTTTCAGAGGCATATGTGAGGACTGGTTTGATCAGGGTCTTGTACAATAGTGTTTTTGTGGTTCTTCGCAGTAATTTGGATCTTAACTGTTTTTGGAGAGCGTAGTAACATCGGTTTGCTGCCATTATCCTTCTGTCAATTTCTTCTCGGGTGTTATTATCACTGGTAACTGTTGAGCCTAAGTATGTAAATGAATTAATTATTTCAAAGTTGTAGCTGCCTCCTTAACGTCGGACCATTACTCTTGTGCTCCTGGTATAATGTGTCATCTATCCCATTGCATTCCTCTCGGGCAGAGATGGACATCTTTCATACGAATGGAGCAATGTCCTCTCTTGATTCTACGGAGTATTCTGCCTCCTTAACGTCGGACCATTGCTCTTGTGCTCCTGGTATAATGTGTCATCTATCCCACTGCATTCCTCTCAGGCAGAGATGGACATCTTTCATATGAACTAATTGATTCAGTATTGCAGAACAAACCAAACGTTGCTTTTGGAGAGTTTCCGTGGACTTTGATTGTATTGATGAGAGACACCAATGAGCCAGTACAGCAAGCAGCCCTCATACACCCAAAAGCAGCCTTGACAGTAGCGTCTCTTCTTATAAGGTAAAGCATTGTTGTTCGAAATATTGATGGGAACAGTGCACGACACGCTGTATGGATGTGAAGGCTAGAGAAGCGTGTTAGGATGGAAGAGTGTGGCGGTTCATCTTCTCTGCCTAATTGTGTTAGAAGCGACAGTGCATGCTTGGCTGCAGAAAATGCTTGATGGTTAGTGTATATATATTTGATTTCATCATCATCATCAGCCGTCGGTTATCCACTGCTGAACGTAGGCATCTCCCAAAGCACGCCACCGCCCCCTATCCAATGCCGCTCCCATCCATCCATGTCCAGCAATCCTCCTCAGATCGTAGGTCCAGCGGGCAGGGGGACGTCCAACTCTACGGAATCCTGTACGGGGTCTCCACTCCAGAACCCGTCTCCCCCATCGGCCGTCGGTTCTCCGATAGATATGGCCAGCCCATCGCCACTTCAGCCCGCCTATCCGTAGAGCCACCTCAGTCAGCTTGGTTTGTTGTCGAATAAATTCGTTTCTAAATCTGTCCCTCAAGGTTATTCCAAGCATGGCTCTTTCCATGGCGCGTTGGGCCACCTTGAATCTGTAGACTAGACCTTTTGTCAGTGTCCACGTCACGGCTCCGTACGTCATGACGTCATGACGTTGAAGAATTTAGTTTTGAAGCATTGAATATTTGATATGTTCCAGTCTTAATGACATCGACCTAAAGGTGAGGGCAGGAGAATACGACAACAGAAACCAATTCGAACCCATACCTCACCAAGAGAGAAAGGTCTCTACGATAGTTCGCCATCCAAGGTTCAACGCTGCTACCAAGAGTTTTGATGCTGCTTTACTGATCCTAGAAACTCAGTTTACACTTACAGAAACAATTCAGCCGGTGGGTGTGTCACAAATATCTAACAAATCATCTAACCATGGATCTATTTTGAATCAATGCCTATTTTTTAGATATGTCTTCCCTCCATGTTCATATCTTTCGACGGAGCCACAGAGTGTTCTGCCACAGGCTGGGGAAGACAAGGATATGGTAAGGATTTCGATTATATCATCAATAGTTTTAGTAAGAGCCTAGATGTCCATCTCTGCCCGAGAGGAATGCAGTGGGATAGATGACACATTATACCAGGAGCACAAGAGCAATGGTCCGACGTTAAGGAGGCAGAATACTCCGTAGAATCAAGAGTGGACGTTGCTCCATTCGTATGAAAGATGTCCATCTCTGCCCGAGAGGAATGCAGTGGGATAGATGACACATTATACCAGGAGCACAAGAGCAATGGTCCGACGTTAAGGAGGCAGAATACTACGTAGAATCAAGAGTGGTCATTGCTCCATTCGCATGATAGATGTCCATCTTTTCTCGAGAGGAATGCAGTTGGATAGATGACACATTATACCAGGAATACAAGAGCAATGGTCCACATTAGGAGGCAGAATACTCCGTAGAATCAAGAGTGACATTGCTCCATTTGTATGAAAGATGTCCATCTCAGCCCGAGAGGAATGCAGTGGGATAGATGACACATTATACCAGGAGCACAAGAGCAATGGTCCGACGTTAAGGAGGCAGAATACTCCATAGAATCAAGAGTGACATTGCTACATTCGTATGAAAGATGTCCATCTCTGCCCGAGAGGAATGCAGTGGGATAGATGACACATTATACCAGGAGCACAAGAGCAATGGTCCGACGTTAAGGAGGCAGAATACTCCGTAGAATCAAGAGTGGACATTGCTCCATTCGTATGAAAGATGTCCATCTCTGCCCGAGAGGAATGCAGTGGGATAGATGACACATTATACCAGGAGCACAAGAGCAATGGTCCGACGTTAAGGAGGCAGAATACTCCGTAGAATCAAGAGTGGACATTGCTCCATTCGTATGAAAGATGTCCATCTCTGCCCGAGAGGAATGCAGTGGGATAGATGACACATTATACCAGGAGCACAAGAGCAATGGTCCGACGTTAAGGAGGCAGAATACTCCGTAGAATCAAGAGTGGACATTGCTCCATTCGTATGAAAGATGTCCATCTCTGCCCGAGAGGAATGCAGTGGGATAGATGACACATTATACCAGGAGCACAAGAGCAATGGTCCGACGTTAAGGAGGCAGAATACTCCGTAGAATCAAGAGTGGACATTGCTCCATTCGTATGAAAGATGTCCATCTCTGCCCGAGAGGAATGCAGTGGGATAGATGACACATTATACCAGGAGCACAAGAGCAATGGTCCGACGTTAAGGAGGCAGAATACTCCGTAGAATCAAGAGTGGACATTGCTCCATTCGTATGAAAGATGTCCATCTCTGCCCGAGAGGAATGCAGTGGGATAGATGACACATTATACCAGGAGCACAAGAGATATGGTCCGACGTTAAGGAGGCAGAATACTCCGTAGAATCAAGAGTGGACATTGCTCATTCGTATGAAAGATGTCCATCTCTGCCCGAGAGGAATGCAGTGGGATAGATGACACATTATACCAGGAGCACAAGAGCAATGGTCCGACGTTAAGGAGGCAGAATACTCCGTAGAATCAAGAGTGGACATTGCTCCATTCGTATGAAAGATGTCCATCTCTGCCCGAGAGGAATGCAGTGGGATAGATGACACATTATACCAGGAGCACAAGAGCAATGGTCCGACGTTAAGGAGGCAGAATACTCCGTAGAATCAAGAGTGGACATTGCTTCATTCGTATGAAAGATGTCCATCTCTGCCCGAGAGGAATGCAGTGGGATAGATGACACATTATACCAGGAGCACAAGAGCAATGGTCCGACGTTAAGGAGGCAGAAAACTCCGTAGAATCAAGAGTGGACATTGCTCCATTCGTATGAAAGATATCCACCTCTGCCCGAGAGGAATGAGAACACTAAAATAAGGTATTGTACAACGTTTGTACACGATTTTAACCATTTTTCGTTTCAGGAATGGGTTACTCCTTCATCATGAAGAACATTCAAGAGAATCAATTGAACTCTGCCACATGCCGCGAAAGAAATCTGACAGATTTTGGATATCACAATACCTTTCTATGCGCTGAGAGCAGTGGAGGAACCAAGGCTTGTGAGGTAAGCTAATTGTGTCAGAAGCGGGAACAGTGCACGACACGCTGTATGAATGTGAAGGCTAGAGAAGCGTGTCAGGATGGAAGAGTGTGGCGGTCCACCGTCTCTGCCTAGTGTGTTAGAAACAGTACATTACACGCTGTATGAATGTGAAGGCTAGAGAAGCGTGTCAGGATGGAAGAGTGTGGCGGTCCACCGTCTCTACCTATTGTGTTAGAAGCGACAGTGCATGATAGCTGTATGAATGTGAAGGTTAGACAAACATGTCCATTATCTATACTCCACGATAGTCCGTTTTCTTAAATTACCTCTGATTCCAGGGAGATGTTGGGGCTCCTCTTGTATGTCCTGTGATGGGAGCAAGATACATGCTTGCTGGTCTGTTCATTTGGGGCAATATATGCTCACGTGATTCGAACGAGAACTCAGTGGATATATACGCACATGTCGCAAGGATCAGAGGATGGATAGACAAAGCCATGTCAGACGCCGGACTGGATTCCAGCTCTTACATCATGAGAACCAACTGAGGCGTAATCCTTTGATAATCCTAGTTTAAATGCATCTTCAAATGTATACAAATGTTAATTTTATCTCAATAGAGACGAAGATGCAAACTGGAAACAGAATATGGATGATCGAGGTGTTTACAGGACTTATGACTTATTGGTTGGGTTAAGCGCACGCTTTATGTAATTACAACATTCCCCATTCCACATTTCTTATGAGCACCATGTCTGACAAATTTTTGGAAGTTGTATATATGTTAATATCCAATACCACAATTCACATGTCAGTTTCAATTTACAGACCAGCGCCATCTATGAAAATTAGATTTAAGCATTAAGCAGAAGATCTTTATTAACGCAATGTGAAAGGCTACCGCCATTAACGCACTGCTAGATAACGCCTGGAAATGTCACTCCAATTTATATGCTACTTTGGACCAGTTTTTGTTTTATACAACATTTTGAATGTATACAAATCCTTGTAGACGAATACTGGATTTTACCCATTGCGGGTTATCAATTCAAGGATTAATTTTAAAATTAATCCTTGACCGTCTACAAGTATTTGCATACATTAAAAATGTTGTAAACAAATGTCTCCAATATAAATAAAATTGTAAACGTTCTCGTTCAAATTCTAAAATCTCCTAAAGTTAGTACAGATTGTTTTGAAATTTTGTCACAACGTTACATTCGAATACACGCGTGTATTTAAATGGTGTTTTTTTAAAGGTATACAAATTCGAAATCTATCATCTATCTATATATCTATCTTCTATATAAATAAAATACAATGTGTATTATTGTGTGTCCCATTTACTCCCGTTTAGTAACATAATTATTATTAATTTTACACTATTTATTAATTGTGCACCGGCGGTTGTTCTGGTAATATAGGAGAGGTATACAATACATATTCAAAAAGAAAAAAAAAATCACATTAATATAATGTTAATGTCTATGATATTGGCTTTATTTAATAGATAATTTTATGCCATTATTGTTTAAATATGATTTCGGGCATATGAGCGCCACGGCTAACTCGAATGAAACGCAATCGTGAAGTCCAATTTTCGACATTTATCGTCTTTGTGGATGCTTATTATCCACTAGAGTGTACGTGGTGCCGAAACGATCCACGGTCTTCTAAATAACTTACTCGGATGGACGAATTTGTCGACCGTAAAGTGGACGTAGTGCACGATAAGTTTGGCGAACCGAACCATGATTTAAATAATAAATCTGCACAATTTCCAAGCGCTGTTCTGACGTCAGTCTATTCATGGTGAAATGGCAAAACGTATTGACTACAAATCAACTGTTAACTGTCAAATTGACAGTCTGTTGAAACAATGTTGCTAGTTTAAAACCAAACCTCTAAAAAAACATCCTATCTACTCGTATAATTATAACAATCTTCAATAGACACCCAAAAGCTATCAAAAAAGGAAGAAGAAGAAGAAGAAGGCGGCATTGTAGTTAGTTAGTGAAGAGGTAAGATTTTGAGATAATTTTACGTAATTTAAAAAGCTATTTTTGTACATATTATAAATAAATTTATGATTTATTTTCAGTACTGTGTTAGCCAATGTGACAAAGGAAAAATATGTTTTCACTCTTGAAATAGATTGTTCCACTTACAAAATATACAGTACTTGCTGTTGCTATATTCGAGTACATAAATACTCATTCTTCTTCTTCTTCGATGGCCCTACAGCCCATATCGAGCCTTAGCCTCCAGTATTCTTCGCCTCCAACTCCTCCTATCCTCCGCTTCGACCCTCCAATCTTACACTCGTAACAATCTTGCCCCATCTCTCTCAACTTCATCCTTCCATCGAGGGATGACCTGGAACGATACGCTGGGGTACTACGGATGCAGACTGCGCAGGAGAGATCGACATGGAGGAGGCTTTCGTCCAAGAGTGGACGGTGATAAGCTGAGGAAGAAGAAGATGAACCATAAGGGGGGTGAAGTGGAGAACCCGCAAAGACAAGACGGTCCGATGACATTAGAAGAATTGCTGGTGATTGGATGCGAAAGGCACAAGACAGGAATAAGTGGAAAAGTATGGTCCAACAGTGGACGATAGCTTAAGGACAAGGAAAATATAATCTAACTAACTAACTAACTAACTAACCATCACGCCGTCTCCCCGAAGGGGTAGGCAGAAAGAATGGACTGTCACACCTTTCTTTCCTGACATATTTCTCTCGATTCCTCAACATTCATACATCGTGTCATGCACGCGAGTCGATTTCTCTGACTCCTCACATGGCCGATATTCAATATTTGATTTATTTGATCGTGCCACGTTTTCCTTGGTCTTCCTCTGTTTCTGGTACCATTCACATCATTAACATATAATTTTTTTACCATTCTCTCTTCATTCATTCTTTCCATATGTCCAAACCATCTTAATGATCCTTTCATTATTTTGTTCATGACACCATCATTCGCACCGCATTCACTTCTTATATTTTCATTCGACACTCTATCATACACAGAGTATCCACACATTCGTCTAAGAGATCTCATTTCTACTGCATTTATTCTACTTTCATCCTTCTTTTGCCAGTTCCATGCTTCGCTTCCATACATAAGGGTCGGTAGAAGAACACCATTGTGCACTGCCATTCTAGCTTTTTTGGATAGGTTTTTGTTTGCGATGACAACTTTAAGTGCACCATTCACTTTGTTGCCTGCCCCAACCCTTCTTTCAATATCCCTCTCCACTGTAAACATACTACCTAAATACACAAACTCAACTACTTGCTCCAAAATATAATCTACACAAATTCAATTGAAGTTCAATATCAATTAGTAAACGACCGCGGGAGTATGATAAATATATCGAAAATTTCGTCGCGATCTGTTCAGAATATATGGAGATATTTGGGCACACAATAACACACATTGCCATTTATTTTTATAGATTTTATCTTACTAATCAATGCGGCTAAGGCTGGATTGCCAACTGTTCTTCAATATTTTAGGAGGTCTTCCACGAGGAAGAGCTGAGGCCAGTGCCTCATTAGCAGACCCTAGAATGGACCAAGAACTGGATTTTTGTCAATAGCAGCAGAGACCTATAGCAAGCAAAGAGAGCAAATCTGAAAATATGAATCGAAAGAACGATCGAACAACGAAATTTGAAATAATTAAAAAATTTAAAAAAGCCGTCAAAAATAATGAAAATATAATAAACAACCAGTTAATCGATTCCACACATCCCCCAAAGCTTATTATTATTATTATTATTTAACGTATGTCCCGCATGGACGGCGGGACGCCTAGGGAGTGCACGAGTGAAGCTATAGCAGCTTCGAGTAAGAGGAAGGAGCCCTCTATGGCTCGCCCATATTTAAAAAATAGATGCGTCCATTATAATATGTGTTGTGGTACACTTTAAAACTTGTGCGATTGTGTTTTGGGACCGCTTCTGTTCTCTATTGATTCAGGGGGATATATTTGTCTTCAATACAGATGATCAAATAATGTGGAATACATATAGACGACACGTAAGTGCATTCTCAGAAGTCTTCACTGAACAATCGTTCGTAATGGCGATACCGTCGCCATTTTGTTTGATCGCTGCCATCTTGTTCTTCTGTAAGTAATTCATTAGCCTTTCACAATGCATTAATAAAGATTTTCTGCTCAATGCTTCCCAATCTTAATAGATGACGCTAGTGTAGAGTGAGCCAAAATGACCTTTATACCGAAGTTCGTGAACAAGTCAGTAAAGTCTGTCAGGATGTCTGAAGAATCTGGTATGGAAGAACAAGCACACGCGTATCAACAGCAAGATCAGAATCTATAAAACATGCGTGCGACCTATCATGACGTACGCTGTAGAGACGCGGGCTGACACTGTGCGAACCAAGGGACTACTAAGAACATCGGAGATGAAGGTCCTTAGATCAATTGCTGGAAAAACCCTCCGAGATCGTGTCCGCAACGCAGACATAAGAAAAACCTGCGAAATAGAGGATATCGTTCAGTGGAGTAGATCCAGAAGCCATGTAGCCAAGTCCATGTAGCCCGAATGGATGGTGACAGACTCGCATATACAGCCGCTTATGAAATACCCCCCGGACACCGCCAGAGATGGAGGGACAGCTGGATCTCATCATCCGACGAGATATGATTTCGGTGTCACAGATCGTCAGATCTATTAAAAGTAGAAGAAGAAGGTACGTTCAGAAGACAAATACTCTTGACTTTAGAAAGTGTCTTCCTATTGTGCGTATATCTCTAATGCGTTCCTGGTATTATGTATTATATTTTACCTGTTCTCAATAGATGCCTTACATTATAATTGTTTGTAAAATCTTTATTGGTGTCGACTACAATCTAATTTGTTTTTTTTCACTTGTTCTAGGTTTCTGCTGCAATGGACAAGAAACCAGTTCTTGGTCCACTGTAGGGTCTGCTGATGGGGCACTGGCCATAACTTCGGTACGTATGAATGTGAAGGGTAGAGAAGCGTGCCAGGATGGAAGAGTGTGGCGGTCCACCGTCTCTGCCTATCGTGTTAGAAGCGACAGTGCACGACACGCTGTATGAATGTGAAGGCTAGAGGAGCGTGTCAGGATGGAAGAGTGTGGCGGTCCACCGTCTCTGCCTATTGTGTTAGAAACGATAGTGCACGATATGCTGTATGAATGTGAAGGCTAGAGAAGCGTGTCAGGATGGAAGAGTGTGGCGATCCACCGTCTCTGCCTATTGTGTTAGAAACGACAGTGCACGACACGCTGTACGAATGTGAAGGCTAGAGAGCGTGTCAGGATGGAAGAGTGTGGCGGTCCACCGTCTCTGCCTATTGTGTTAGAAACGATAGTGCACGATATGCTGTATGAATGTGAAGGCTAGAGAAGCGTGTCAGGATGGAAGAGTGTGGCAGTCCACCGTCTCTGGCTATTGTGTTAGAAACGACAGTGCACTACACGCTGTATGAATGTGAAGGCTAGAGAAGCGTGTCAGGATGGAGGAGTGTGGCGGTCCACCGTCTGCCTATTAGAAACGATAGTGCACGATATGCTGTATGAATGTGAAGGCTAGAGAGCGTGTCAGGATGGAAGAGTGTGGCGGTCCACCGTCTCTGCCTATTGTGTTAGAAACGATAGTGCACGATATGCTGTATGAATGTGAAGGCTAGAGAAGCGTGTCAGGATGGAAGAGTGTGGCGGTCCACCGTCTCTGCCTATTGTGTTAGAAACGACAGTGCACTACACGCTGTATGAATGTGAAGGCTAGAGAAGCGTGTCAGGATGGAAGAGTGTGGCGGTCCACCGTCTCTGCCTATTGTGTTAGAAACGATAGTGCACGATATGCTGTATGAATGTGAAGGCTAGAGAAGCGTGTCAAGATGGAAGAGTGTGGCGGTCCACCGTCTCTGCCTATTGTGTTAGAAACGACAGTGCACTACACGCTGTATGAATGTGAAGGCTAGAGAAGCGTGTCAGGATGGAAGAGTGTGGCGGTCCACCGTCTCTGCCTATTGTGTTAGAAACGATAGTGCACGATATGCTGTATGAATGTGAAGGCTAGAGAAGCGTGTCAGGATGGAAGAGTGTGGCAGTCCACCGTCTCTGGCTATTGTGTTAGAAACGACAGTGCACTACACGCTGTATGAATGTGAAGGCTAGAGAAGCGTGTCAGGATGGAAGAGTGTGGCGGTCCACCGTCTCTGCCTATTGTGTTAGAAACGATAGTGCACGATATGCTGTATGAATGTGAAGGCTAGAGAAGCGTGTCAAGATGGAAGAGTGTGGCGGTCCACCGTCTCTGCCTATTGTGTTAGAAACGACAGTGCACTACACGCTGTATGAATGTGAAAGCTAGAGAAATGTATCAAAATGTAACCGTAACATTTTCAAGGTGGCTTTAGTTTTTTAATTTTCATCTCAATATTTCAGGAACGGGGGTTCACTCGTCCCCCAGGATCCAATCCGTGCACATTGGGCCCCAAGTATTGGTGTAGAAGCTGGAGTACTGCCCAGAGGTGCAAGGTCAGTAGGAAGTATACTTTTCTATAATTAATTCTCTCATTGCTTCTAATAACTTTAATATCTCTATAGATATAATTAATACTGGAACAAGATTTCACCTGTTCCTCCGTTATACATTTACGCATCCATTGAAATAATTACATTATCACATAATAAATACTTGCAGCTAGTACACATTGCTTCTAATAACTTTAATATCTCTATAGATATAATTAATACTGGAACAAGATTTCACCTGTTCCTCCGTTACACATTTACGCATCCATTGAAATAATTATATTACAAAACAAACGTTTCTCCGCTGGGGTAGGCAGAGAGAATGGACCGCCACACTACTCTATCCTGGCACACCTCTCTAGCTTCCTCCACATTCATACAACGAGTCATACACGCACGTCGATTCCTCCGACTTTTAACATGACTAACCTTTAAATTTTTATTAATTCATGCCATGTTTTCCTCGGTTTGCTTCGACTCTGTACTCCATTTACATAATTAATGTATACTTTCTTAACCATTCTTTCTCCATCGCAGCGATCCTTTCATTATACCTTCTTCCGCTCTACATTCCTTTCTTATATCAGCATTTGAGATTCTGTCGTACATTGTTCTACCGCACATACGTCTTAGGGACCTCATCTCTACCGCATTTATCCTGCTTTCATCCTTCTTCTGCCAGTTCCATGCTTCGCTTCCGTACATAAGGGATGGGACCAGAACTCCATTGTGAACGACCGTTTTCGTTTTCATTGATAAATTCTTGTTTCCAATAACTATTCTTAAAGCTCCATTCACTTTGTTACCCGCACCAACCCTTCTTTCGACGTCACTATCCGTTTGGCCATCTTCTGTGAACATGCTACCTAAATACACTAATTCCCTCACCTGTTCCACCGAAGTCCACTTATATGGGTTATGCATTTAACCTTCATTCCTATTCAAAAGGTTCTATCTATATTTCCTTTGAAATTATTTTTTTTCACCCTTTACATCGATTTGGCTCGCGCTGTTTACAGCGCATCATTAGATGTAAGAAGTTTTTTCAACAAAATAATAATTAGTTTCTATTCCACAGACTCTGAAGTATTGCAATGATAACGTATGGAACACACCTGTGCCCCCGACAACCCCTCCAATAGGCAACAACCCTTGTACCTGGGGACCGAGCTACTGGTGTGAGAGCGTCATCAACGCCCGCAAATGCGACGTAAGTTACGACTGGTTACATTAACTTCAAGGGTTCACACAGTCGTTATGCTGGAGAGGGTTCAGAAAAAAATTCTGAGGTATCTCTACATGAGGGAGTATGGTAGCTATCCGTGGCTCTATCCCACGGCATTTCTTCTGGGAATGCTTGGGGCCAACTCTCTTCAGCTTCCAAGAGATGGGCATCTCATAACCCACTTCTTTAGATTTCTCAGGGGATATTTTGACTCGGCCGTGCTGGAGGGTGCTCGGCTTTTTGTCCCTGATAGATATCTCCGACAGCGACAGCATAGATTATTTTATCTACCAGCCACCAGAACCAACCTGCCTCTGGTGACACCGTGGGAAGAGCAATTAATCTGCTGAACGCGGTCTCCTTGGAGATCGACGTCTTTCATGTTAGTGAAAGTACGTTCAGAAGGCAAATACTCTTAATTCTGGAGAGTATCCTGTCTTTCTAATGTTGAACCATCTCTCATGCGTTTCTGGTAGTATACTATACACAATATATTATTTTACCTGTTCTCAATAGATGCCTTAAAAATTAATTTTGTTATATCTGTTGATGAAATAAACTGATTTGATTTGATGAGGGAGTATGGTAGCTAACCATGGTTCTATCCCACGGCATTTCTTGTGTCAATATTGGGGACCAGCTGTCTGCAGCTTCCAAGAGATGGGCACACCATAACTCATTTCATTAGAATAATCAGGGGATATTTCACAGGCCGTGCTGGAGGATGTTGGGCTTTTTGTCCCTGATAGATATCTCCGACAGCGACAGCATTGTTATACCTACCAGAACAAATCTGCCTCTGGTGACATCGGCTGGAAGAGCACTTAACACGATCTCCTCGGAGATGGACGTATGTATTTTATATACGTGAAAGTACGTTCAGAAGACAAATACTCTTAACTTTAGAGAGTATCTTGTCTTCCTAATTTCGAACAATCTCTCATGCGTTCCTGGTATCATATATTATACTTTACCTGTTCTCAATAGATGCCTTCAATTTTAATAGACTGAATTGATTTGATAATGTTAGACAGAGAGAATGGACCGTCACACTACTCTATCCTGACATACCCATGTCGCTTCTTCGGACTTCTATCATGACCTCTCTTAAACTTTGACTAATTTGGTCATGCCATGTTTTCCTCGGTCTCCGTCTTAACCATTCTTTCTCCATCCATGCGCTCCATATGTCTGAACTAACGAAGCAATCCTTCAATAATACCTTCTTCCGCTCTACATTCCTTTCTTATATCAGCATTTGAGATTCTGTCGTATATCATTCTACCACACATACGTCTTAGGGACCTCATCTCTACCACATTTATTCTGCTCCCATTCTTCTTCTGCCAGTTCCATGCTTCGCTTCATATGAGTGTTGGGACCAGAACTCTATTGTGAACGGCCATTTCTTACGAACAAAATAATATTTTTTATAAGGATTAATTGTATCTCAATAGAGACGAAGATGTTAATTGTTTTTCTGGGAACAGAATATGGTGGTCGAGGCGCTTACAGGACTTATGACCTGTCATTGGTTGGGTTGAGCGATCGCTTTATGTTTAACAACAATCCCCATTCCGTCCTTCTTACGACCACCACGTCTGACAAATTTTTGGAACTTGTATATATGCTAGAATCCCACGCTTATCTTTACATTTTTAGTTCACTCTACACTAGCGTCATCTATTGTTTACATTCAAAATGTTGTATAAAATAGCTGGTCCAAGTTAAAGGCATAAAAATTCGAGAGACATCTCCAGGCGTAATCTAGTACTGAATGATTTGCAGAAACTTTCACAGTGCATTAATAAAGATTTTCTGCTTAATGCTTCCCGATCTTAATAGATGACGCTAGTGTAGAGTGAACATAAAAATGTGAAGATAAGCGCGGGATTCTAGCGTATATACAAGTTCCAAATATTTGTCAGAAGTGGTGGTCATAAGAAGGACGGAATGGGGCGAATGCTTTATGCATTCGCTCAACCAAACCAATGACAGGTCATAAGTCCTGTAAGCGCCTCGACCACCATATTCTGTTCCCAGAAAAACAATTTACATCTTCGTCTCTATTGAGATCCAATTAATCCTTATAAAAAAATATTATTTTGTTCGTAACAAATGGCCGTTCACAATAGAGTTCTGGTCCCAACACTCATATGAAGCGAAGCATGGAACTGGCAGAAGAAGGATGGGAGCAGAATAAATGCGGTAGAGATGAGATCCCTAAGATGTATGTGTGGTAGAATGATATACGACAGAATCTCAAATGCTGATATAAGAAAGGAATGTAGAGCGGAAGAAGGTATTATTGAAGGATTGCTTCGTTAGTTCAGACATATGGAGCGCATGGATGGAGAAAGAATGGTTAAGACGGAGACCGAGGAAAACATGGCATGACCAAATTAGTCAAAGTTAAAGAGAGGTCATGATAGAAGTCCAAAAAGCGACATGGGTATGTCATGATAGAGTAGTGTGACAGTCCATTCTCTCTGTCTAACATTATCAAATCAATTCAGTCTATTAAAATTGAAGGCATCTATTGAGAACAGGTAAAGTATAATATATGATACCAGGAACGCATGAGAGATTGTTCGAAATTAGGAAGACAAGATACTCTCTAAAGTCAAGAGTATTTGTCTCCTGAACGTATCTGCACTAATATGAGAGACGTACATCTCCGAGGAGACCGCGTCCAGCAGACTAATTGCTCTTCCCACCGTTGTTACCAAGGGCTGGTTGGTCCTGCATTATGGTATCATATCCACGCCTTTGGTGCAATATGTGTTCTATATAAACCAATTATTTTTCCAGGCCTATCAATACTGCGTTGATCGAGTATGGTAGACGAAGCATTCCAAATATTTCAATCAAGGTTCGTTGACAAATTTAAAAATAAAACAAAAATAAAAAAATAAAAAATGGTTCATTTTTACCTTTTAATATTTCCCATAGAAATAAATATATTCATTTTCTAACACAATAGGCAGAGACGGCGGACCGCCACACTCTTCCATCCTGACACGCTTCTCTAGCCTTCATATTCATACAGCGTGTCTTGCACTGTCGCTTCTAACACAATAGGCAGAGACGTTGGACCGCCACACTCTTCCATCCTGACACGCTTCTCTAGCCTTCACATTCATACAGCTATCATGCACTGTCGCTTCTAACACAATAGGCAGAGACGGTGGAATGCCACACTCTTCCATCCTGACACGCTTCTCTAGCCTTCACATTCATACAGCGGCCACTACACCAGGCCCTTGTTTTAAGGGGCTGCCGGGTTATGGAGCGTATCTCTCCATTGCTCCTGGTCGCTGCTGTAGCGGCCACTACACCAGGCGCTTGTTATAAGGGGCTGCCGGGTTATGGAGCGTATCTCTCCATTGCTCCTGGTCGCTGTTGTAGCGGCCACTACACCAGGCGCTTGTTATAAGGGGCTGCCGGGTTATGGAGCGTATCTCTCCATTGCTGCCGCTGTTGTAGCGGCCACTACACCAGGCGCTTGTTATAAGGGGCTGCCGGGTTATGGAGCGTATCTCTCCATTGCTCCGCTGTTGTAGCGGCCACTACACCAGGCGCTTGTTATAAGGGGCTGCCGGGTTATGGAGCGTATCTCTCCATTGCTCCTGGTCGCTGTTGTAGCGGCCACTACACCAGGCGCTTGTTATAAGGGGCTGCCGGGTTATGGAGCGTATCTCTCCATTGCTCCTGGTCGCTGTTGTAGCGGCCACTACACCAGGCGCTTGTTATAAGGGGCTGCCGGGTTATGGAGCGTATCTCTCCATTGCTCCTGGTCGCTGTTGTAGCGGCCACTACACCAGGCGCTTGTTATAAGGGCTGCCGGGTTATGGAGCGTATCTCTCCATTGCTCCTGGTCGCTGTTGTAGCGGCCACTACACCAGGCGCTTGTTATAAGGGGCTGCCGGGTTATGGAGCGTATCTCTTGAATCTCCTGGTCGCTGTTGTAGCGGCCACTACACCAGGCGCTTGTTATAAGGGGCTGCCGGGTTATGGAGCGTATCTCTCCATTGCTCCTGGTCGCTGTTGTAGCGGCCACTACACCAGGCGCTTGTTATAAGGGGCTGCCGGGTTATGGAGCGTATCTCTCCATTGCTCCTGGTCGCTGTTGTAGCGGCCACTACACCAGGCGCTTGTTATAAGGGGCTGCCGGGTTATGGAGCGTATCTCTCCATTGCTCCTGGTCGCTGTTGTAGCGGCCACTACACCAGGCGCTTGTTATAAGGGGCTGCCGGGTTATGGAGCGTATCTCTCCATTGCTCCTGGTCGCTGTTGTAGCGGCGCGCTTGTAAGGGGCTGCCGGGTTATGGAGCGTATCTCTTGCTCCTGTCGCTGTTGTAGCGGCCACTACACCAGGCGCTTGTTATAAGGGGCTGCCGGGTTATGGAGCGTATCTCTCCATTGCTCCTGGTCGCTGTTGTAGCGGCCACTACACCAGGCGCTTGTTATAAGGGTCTGCCGGGTTATGGAGCGTATCTCTCCATTGCTCCTGGTCGCTGTTGTAGCGGCCACTACACCAAGCGCTTGTTATAAGGGGCTGCCGGGTTATGGAGCGTATCTCTTGAAATCTCCTGGTCGCTGTTGTAGCGGCCACTACACCAGGCGCTTGTTATAAGGGGCTGCCGGGTTATGGAGCGTATCTCTCCATTGCTCCTGGTCGCTGTTGTAGCGGCCACTACACCAAGCGCTTGTTATAAGGGGCTGCCAGGTTATGGAGCGTATCTCTTGAAATCTTCTGGTCGCTGTTGTAGCGGCCACTACACCAGGCGCTTGTTATAACGGGCTGCCGGGTTATGGAGCGTATCTCTCCATTGCTCCTAACATATAAAGTACGATTTAATAATAAATAGAAACAGCATTGCAAATTATTTATTATTTTTTAAACAGAAACATTTGTTTTATTTAATTTTACAATCGTTTTATGCTCTGAAGGGAGACATGTCTATTCCGTTTAGCATTAGTTTGGAGTCAATCCACTGACGAAGGTACGGCACGTTGGAGTACACTCCTGGAATGCCTTCATCTCCACATCCAATGCCCCAGGAAACTATCCCCGCCAGCATATAGCGGCCCACCTTATTCTGCAACCCAAATAGACCACAAAATTAATTCCAACTTTGTGGACCGTCATACAAAGAGCACCGTTCATACTAGGAACAGTTCAGTATGAAATTTAAAGACCATAAAGACAATATGATACCTATCAAATCAAATCAAATCAGTTTATTTTCTCAAAAGACATTACAAACATTTTTTATAGTTTAAGACATCTATTGAGAACAGGTAAAACATAATATATAATACCAGGAACGCATGAGGGATGGTTCGACATTAGGAATACAAGATACTCTCCAAAGTCAAGAGTATTTGTTTTCTGAACGTACTTTCACGAATATGAAAGACGTTGATCTTCGAAGCGATCATGTTTGATTACTCTCCCCACCGGCATCACCAGAGGCAGGTTGGTTCGGCATGCTGGGAGATAAAACAGTTTGTGCTGACGCTGTCGAAGATAACTATCCGGAACATAAAGATGGATAGCCTCCAAGATGACGGAATTATCAAAGAACCACCTGATAAGTGTGCACCCATCCCTCCTTATCTGTAAGCTATTGGTCCCCAGCATGCCCAAGAGGAATGCAGTGGGATAAAGCCACGGATAGCTACCAAACTCTCTCATGTAGAGATTTCCAGAAATCTTTTCTGAACCCTCTCTAACATGAGCGAGTATCTCGCCTCGTGGGGACTCCATATCACCGAGCCACACTCGAGCCGGCTCCGGACCAATGAGTTATACAAAATTCGCAAAACATAGGGATTCCTGAAATGAACAACTCCACATACTCTCTCGATGTGAGCATGGAAAGTCAGCCTACTTTTATAAACGATACCAAGATCCTTTATTGTTGAAACACGCTATGGTTATATAAAGCGAATGTATTTAGACATTAAGGGAATTAGTGCATAGGACAGAGAAGATGATAAATTGGGATATTTTATCCACAAAACACAATTAACACCCATTTTACTAACTAACTAACTAACTTACCATCACGCCGTCTCCCCGGAGGGGTAGGCAGAATGAATGGAACGCCACACTGTTCTGTCCTGACATACGTCTCTCGCTTCCTCTACATTCATACATCTTGTCATGCACGCACGTCGATTTTTCCGACTCCTCACGTGACCGACATTCAATATTTGATTGATTTGATCGTGCCACGTTTTCCTCGGCCTTCCTCTATTTCTAGCTCCGTTCACGCCGTTTACATATACCTTCTTTACCATTCTGTCTTCACTCATTCTTTCCATGTGTCCAAACCATCTTAATGACCCTTTCCTTATTTTGTTCATAACACTTTCATTCGCACCACATTCACTTCTTATACTTGCATTTGTCACTCTATCATAAACAGATTTGCCACACATTCGTCTTAGAGATCTCATTTCTACTGCATTTATTCTACTTTCATCCTTCTTTTGCCAGTTCCATGCTTCACTTCCATACATAAGGGTCGGCACAAGAACACCATTGTGCACTGCCATCTTAGCTTTTTTGGATAGGCTTTTGTTTGCGATGACAACTTTAAGTGCACCATTTATTCTGTTGCCTGCCCCAACCCTTCTTTCAATATCCTTCTCCACCCTCCCATCCTTTGTAAACATACTTCCTAAATAAACAAATTCATCCACTTGTTCCAGATTTTCACCGCTTACACTAATGTTGCAGACTGTCATGCTTCCTTCTTTTTCGAAAATCATTACCTTAGACTTATTCACATTCATCATCAAATCGTATCGCTTGCATACCTCATACATCCTAGACACCAGGGCTTGCAGTTCGTGCTCGTTGTCTGCAAGTAGCACAGCGTCGTCCGCATACAACAAACAGCTTACTGACACACAACGAGCACCCATTTTATAACGTATATAATGGAATTATAGTAAATCAAATCAAATCAGTTTATTTCATCAATAGACATTCCATCATTAATTTTTAAGGTATCTATTGAGAACAGGTAAAATATAATATATAATACCAGGAACGCATGAGAGACGGTTCCACACTAGGAAGACAGGATACTCTCCAGAGGTCCGAAAAATCGAAGAGCGTACTTGTTACGATGTACAGGAAGCTAGAGAGGTCAGGAAAGAAGAGTATTGCAGTCCATCCTCTCTGACTACCACTCTGGAGAAACGGCGTGACGGTTAGTTAGAATATAAGTTTAAGTCAAGAGATCTCGTTTCTACCACTTTCATCGTTCTTTTGCCAGTTCCATGCCTCACTTCCAACAGAATACATTTGAATAATTAAAATATTGTTGACAATTGCTGTTATCAGTGGAAAGATAAGTCGTGGACGACCAAGGAAAATATGGGATGACCATTATTAAATGTCAGACACATTCCAAGTCCAAAAAAACGACGAGCTTGTTTGTTATGATGTAAGAATGTAGAGGAAGCTGGAGTATATCAGGATAGAGAAGTATAGCAGTCCATCCTTAGCAGTGATTATATCACGAAAACAGCCCTTTGAATGAAAAAAATAACTAACTAACCATCACGCCGTCTCGCCGAAGGGTAGGCAGAAAGAATGGACTGCCGCACTTTTCTTTCCTGACATATTTCTCGATTCACTTCCTCAACATTCATACATCGTGTCATGCACGCGCGTCGAATTCTCTGACTCCTCACATGGCCAACATTCAATATTTGATCGTGGCACGTTTTCCTTGGTCTTCCTCTATTTCTGGTTCCATTTACATCGTAAACATATAAGTAATTTTTTTACCATTCTTTCTTCATTCATTCTTTCCGTATGTCCAAACAATCTTAATGATCCTTTCATTATTTTGTTCATAACACCATCATTCGCATCGCATTCACTTCTTATATTTTCGTTCGACACTCTATCATACACAGAGTATATACACATTCGTCTAAGAGATCTCATTTCTACTGCATTTATTCTACTTTCATCCTTGTTTTGCCAGTTCCATGCTTCGCTTCCATACGTAAGGGTCGGTAGAAGAACACCATTGTGCACTGCCATTCTAGCTTTTTTGGATAGGTTTAAATGAAGCATATGGTTATTGCACTTACGGATATAGGACAGGCTAGAGGAGACCCACCGTCTCCAGTACAAGTGTCCTGACCTGCAATTCCTCCGGCACAGGTGAAGCTCTTGTGAAGATGGAAAGATAATCCAAGACGTGTCTTCCTCAGAGACATTTCGCAGTTGCTTTTAGACACAATAGGCAGTTCAATCTGTAAGAGGATAGATATATCATAAGTTAATTGAATGTTCTCTAGCCTTCACATTCATACAGCGTGTCTGCACTGTCGCTTCTAACACAATAGGCAGAGACGGTGGACCGCCACACTCTTCCATCCTGACACGCTTCTCTAGCCTTCACATTCATACAGCGTGTAGTGTACTGTCGCTTCTAACACAATAGGCAGAGACGGTGGACCACCACACTCTTCCATCCTGATACGCTTCTCTAGCCTTCACATTCAGACAGCGTGTCGTACACTGTCGCTTCTAACACAACAGGCAGAGACGGTGGACCGCCACACTCTTCCATCCTGACACGCTTCTCTAGCCTTCACATTCATACAGCGTGTCGTGTACTGTCGCTTCTAACACAATAGGCAGAGACGGTGGACCACCACACTCTTCCATCCTGATACGCTTCTCTAGCCTTCACATTCAGACAGCGTGTCGTACACTGTCGCTTCTAACACAACAGGCAGAGACGGTGGACCGACGCACTCTTCCATCCTGACACGCTTCTCTAGCCTTCACATTCATACAGTGTGTCATGCAACTCTTCTAACACAATAGGCAGAGACAGTGGACCGCCACACTCTTCCATCCTGACACGCTTCTCTAGCTTTCACATTCATACAGCGTGTCATGCACTGTCGCTTCTAACACAATAGGCAGAGACGGTGGACCGCCACACTTTCCATCCTGACACGCTTCTCTAGCCTTCACATTTATCCAGAGAATCAATTAACCTTTTTGAGAATGGTCTGGTATCTTCCTGCTTCGTCAAAACGGTTCTTCCCCCATCCTGATGCAAAGCAGTTGGCTGGGGGTGGATATTCTCCCGGAGGGGGTAGGCAGATCACCCCAATATGGGGTGACAGGTCCATGGGCTCATCAAGAAACAACAGAGCCACATCATTAAATACAGCACCTAAAAACCAAAAGATAAATTTCTCTCTAGCACATTGCTCCATTCGTATAAAGATGTCCATCTCTGCCCGAGAGGAATGCAGTGGGATAGATGACACATTATACCAGGAGCACAAGAACAATGGTCCGACGTTAAGGAGGCAGAATACTCCGTAGAATCAAGAGTGTACATTGCTCCATTCGTATGAAAGATGTACATCTCTGCCCGAGAGGAATGCAGTGGGATAGATGACACATTATACCAGGAGCACAAGAACAATGGTCCGACGTTAAGGAGGCAGAATACTCCGTAGAATCAAGAGTGGACATTGCTCCATTCGTATGAAAGATGTCCATCTCTGCCCGAGAGGAATGCAGTGGGATAGATGACACATTATACCAGGAGCACAGAATACTTTGTAGAATCAAGAGTGCTCTTACTTGGTAGATGTTCTTCGTGTTTTACTATGGAGCGTATTGGCCGGTTCTGATGTCGAAGCATCTCTCTGGCGGTCTGCGCGTCCCACTCTCCAGCTCTGGCCACCAGGTGGGAGAGGTCGTTGGCCAGGTCCGGAGTGATGCTGTGAGCAGCAGTCACCACCACCGACGGGTGGATGAGGGATCCCCCGCACACATATTGGTTGTAAGTCTTATTTTGTTTCTCTAACTTCCTGTAACCAATGCAAGATATTAACCTCACTAATCATCACTGTCTTTCAGGAAGGATAGGCTGCTCTATCCTGGCCTTTTCCTGGTTCTTGGAATGCCACTCGTGCCTATAATGTGTTTGTTTCCCGTTGCATTCCACATTTGCATATAGCAGATTATTTAAAGCCAATGGTGCTGGGAATAAAATGAATGGCGCACTCAAAGTCATTACTGCAAATAGAAATGTATCCACAGAAGCAAAGATGCCATTTCTCCGGAGGGGTAGGCAGAGAGGATGGATCGCCACAATTCTCTGTCCTGGCATACTCTCGGGCTTCCTCTACATTCATACATCGTACCATGCACGCACGTCGATTATTCCGACTTCGAATGTGGCCGCCTTTTAGTAATTGATTAATTTGGTCATGCCATGTTTTCCTCGGTCGTCCTCGGCTTTTTTTTCCACTCACGCTGCTGCTTGCGTACAACTTCTTAACCATTCTACTCTCATCCATTCGTTCCATATGTCCAAACCATCTCAGGGATCCTTTTTTTAATTTTATGCATGATGCAGTCATCTGCCTTACATTTCTTACTTATTTCATCGTTCGGTATTCTATTATATATCATTTTCCTGCACATTCTTCTCAGTGATCTCATTTCTACGGCATTTATCCTACTTTCATCATTTTTGTCAGCTACAAGCTTCACTTCTCCATTGTGTACGTGTCTATTGAGAACAGGTAAAATAATATATTGTGTATAGTATACTACCAGAAACGCATGAGAGATGGTTCAACATTAGGAAGACAGGATACTCTCCAGAATTAAGAGTATCCAAAAAGAAGAAACCATGACAGTCTGCAACATTAGCGTGAATGGTGAAAATTTGGAGCAAGTAGATGAGTTTTTGTATTTAGGAAGTATGTTTACAGTGGAGAGGGATATTGAAAGAAGGGTTGGGGCAGGCAACAGAGTGAATGGTGCACTTAAAGTTGTCATCGCAAACAAAAGCCTATGCGAAAAAGCTAAGATGGCATTGCATAATGGTGTTCTTGTACCGACCCTTATGTATGGATGTGAGAAATGTAGTAGAAATGAGATCTCTAAGACGAATGTGTATTAAATCTATATATGATGTGCTACCACACTATTCTGTCCTGACATACTTCTATCGCTTCCTCTACATTCATACATCTTGTCATGCATGCAAGTCCATTTCTCTGACTCCTCACGTGACTGACTCCTGATTTTTAACTCCGTTCACATTGTTTACATAAACCTTCTTCACCATTCTGTCTTCACTCATACTCTCCATGTGTCCAAACCATCTTAATGATCCTTTCATTATTTTGTTCATAACACCATCATTCGCACCGCATTCACTTCTTATATTTTCATTCGATACTCTATCATTCACACATTCATCTAAGATGATTCTACTTTCATTTATTTATTTATTTTCATTTATTCTACTTTCATCCTTCTTTTGCCAGTTCCATGCTTCGCTTCCATACATAAGGGTCGGTACAAGAACACCATTGTGCACTGCCATTTTAGCTTTTGTTTGCGATGACAACTTTAAGTGCACCATTCACTCTGTTGTCTGCCCCAAACCTTCTTCTAAGAGATCTCATTTCTACTGCATTTATTCTACTTTCATCCTTTTTTGCCAGCTCATACATAAGGGTTGGCACTAGAACTCCTTTATGTACTGCCATATTTTGCTTCAAATAACCCGCTGCATACAAATGTTGAAAACAAAAAGAGAAATTAGGCTTGCTGTATCCATGAAACTAGCTAATCAAAGTCCTTATATGAAGGGGAGAGATATATATAATTTAAGTAGTAATTCATACAGAAGTCTTACTTCATGATGACCACCATCCACGGGAACTCTCCAAACTGGGCTTCTCCATCGGTGTGACCCTCGATTTCGAAGCCAACTCCTTGCGGTTGGTGCAAGCCGCAACCTTCCTTCAAGGCTGGAGGCAGGGGCACCAGAGGTGCCTTCAGGACTTCTGCTGGCGTGCAGCAAATCTCCAGATAACTGCTGCAATCTCCCAAGGTGGCTCTGAAAGAATAAGCGTGAGAATGTGAAGGCTAGAGAAGCGTGTCAGGATGGAAAAGTGTGGCTGTCCACCGTCTCTGCCTATTGTGTTAGAAGCGACAGTGCACGACACACTGTATGAATGTGAAGGCTAGAGAAGCGTGTCAGGATGGAAGAGTGTGGCGGTCCACCGTCTCTGCCTATTGTGTTAGAAGCGACAGTGCACGACACGCTGTATGAATGTGAAGGCTAGAGAAGCGTGTCAGGATGGAAGAGTGTGGCGGTCCACCGTCTCTGCCTATTGTGTTAGAAGCTACAGTGCACAACACGCTGTATTGATGTGAAGGCTAGAGAAGCGTGTCAGGATGGAAGAGTGTGGCGGTCCACCGTCTATACCTATTGTGTTAGAAGTGACGGTGCACGATACGCTGTATGAATGTGAAGGCTAGAGAAGCGTATCAGGATGGAAAAGTGTGGCGATCCATCGTCTCTGCCTATTGTGTTAGAAGCTATAGTGCATGATACGCTGTATGAATGTGAAGGCTAGATAAGCGTGTCAGGATGGAAGAGTATATTACTAACCTCATTTGAACTTTTCCATATCCGTGATCAGTATTGCAGAGGGGTATATCCACGCATATTCCTGTTTCGCCCTTATCATTTGTACACTCCAATACAGATGAATCTTCAACAAATAAACCTTTTAATATCCAATACCTATCCCTTAAGAACTACATTAATAAACAAAAAGATGCAATCTTGTCATGTTCACAGCAGATGGCCGAACGGATAGTGACGTCGAAAGAAGGGTTGGTGCGGGTAACAAAGTGAATGGAGCTTTAAAAATAGTTATTGGAAACAAGAATTTATTTAAGAATTTATCAACCAAGAAAGATGAGAGCAGAATAAATGCGGTAGAGATGAGATCTCTTAGACGAATGTGGTGATACTCTGTGTATGATAGAGTGTCAAATGAAAATATAAGAAGTGAATGCGGTGCGAATGAAAGTGTTATGAACAAAATAATATAAGGAACATTAAGATGGTTTAGACACATGGAAAGAAAGAATGAAATAAGAATGGTAAATAAAATTATATGTCAATGATGTAAATGGAACAAGAAATAGAATCGGAAGACCGAGGAAAATGCGGCACGATCAAATAAATCAAATATTGAATGTCAAATAAATTTAATATTTCAAAAGACATTACTAAAATAAAGCTAATATGGCATTGCACAATGGTGTTCTTGGACCCACCCTTATGTATGAAAGAGAAGCATGGAACTGGCAGAAGAAGGATGAGAGCAGAATAACTGTGGCAGAGATGAGGTCCCTAAGACGTATGTATGACAGAATCTCAAATGCTGATATTAGGAAAGAATGTAGAGCGAAAGAAGGTATTATGAAAGGATCGCTGCGTTGGTTCGGACATATGGAGCGCATGGATGTAGAAAGAATGGTTAAAAATGTATACGTTAAAGATGTAAATGGAGTGCGGAGTCGAGGCAGACCGAGGAAAACATGGTACAACATGTATTTGTCATGTCAAAAGTCGGAAGAATCGACGCGCGTGTATGACTCGCTGTATGAATGTGGAGGAAGCTAGGGAGGTGTGTCAGGATAGAGTAGTATGGCGGTCCATTTACTCTGCCTACCCCTGCGGGGAAACGGCGTGATGGTTTGTTGTTGTTGTTGCTTTTAAAAGAGAATGTAATGAAACGGTTGGAGGCGTTTGAGGTGCGGATATACCGCAGAAAGCCCTGCAGGACGAGGTTAAAGCAGCAGTCACCTGGGATGATGTTAGGCATCAGGCGTGCGATAGTCGGATGGAGAAGGTTCCTTGAGGCCCTGTGCACCACAGAGGTGTGACAGGACAAGAAGAAAAGATACAAATTTATAAGTTGTTAATAATAAGTTTTATATAAGGGGCCTACTTCATATCTAAAATTCAGCCATTCGAAAATATGTTCTCTGTCCGTCAAGTCTAGATTATAGACCAGGCGGAGAGCGACTGATAATTGGCGAGTTGGCGAGTTAAGCGAGTTGGCATGAGCGAATGAGAGTTGGCATGAGCGACTGATGAGTTGGCATGAGTGGCTGAAGAGTTGACATGAGCGTCTGATGAGTTGACATGAGCGAATGAGAGTATTCATCAACGACCGATGAGTTGGCACGAATGACTGATGAGTTGACATGAGCTACAGATGAGTTGGTATGAGCGAATGAGAGTTGGCATGAGAGACTGATAATGAATAATGAGTCATGATTTGTTATGAGCGACTGATGATCTAGCATGCCTGACTGTTGAGTTGTCATGAGCGACTGATGAATTGTCAGTTGTCATGAGCGACTGATGATTTGTTAGTTGCCATGAGCGACTTATGAATTGTCATGAGCAAAATATGAGTTGTCGTGAGTGACTGATGAGTTGGTATGACCGACTGTTGAGTTGTTCTTGTTAATGACAAGCTTTAAGTTTTTTGGTTTAGTTACCTGGGTTTGAAGACTGGGGACCAAAAACTGTTTCCACCAAGGATGGATCAACCGTCCCCTGAGCCAATGAACATCCCACCAGTGTTAAGACCAGCAGCCCTGCTAGCATCCTGGAATATGTGTTTAGAAGATATAGCACACGTGAAGCGTGTCAGGATGGAAGAGTGTGGCAGTCCACCGTCTCTGCCTATTGTGTTAGAAGCCACAGTGCATGACACGCTGTATGAAGGCTAGAGAAGCGTGTCAGGATGGAAGAGTGTGGCGGTCCACCGTCTCTGCCTATTGTGTTAGAAGCGACAGTGCACGACACGCTGTATGAATGTGAAGGCTAGAGAAGCGTGTCAGGATGGAAGAGTGTGGTGGTCCACCGTCTCTGCCTATTGTGTTAGAAGCAACAGTGCATGACACGCTGTATGAATGTGAAGGCTAGAGAAGCGTGTCAGGAAGGAAGAGTGTGGCGGTCCACCGGCGCTGCCTATTGTGTTAGAAGCTACAATTCACGACACGCTGTATGAATGTGAAGGCTAGAGAAGCGTGTCAGGATGGAAGAGTGTGGCGGTCCACCGTCTCTGCCTATTGTGTTAGAAGCGACAGTGCACGACATGCTGTATGAATGTGAAGGCTAGAGAAGCGTGTCAGGATGGAAGAGTGTGGCGGTCCACTGTCTCTGTCTATTGTGTTAGAAGGGACAGTGCACGACACGCTGTATGAATGTGAGGACTATAGAAATGTCAGGATGGAAGAGAGTGTCTTTGTAACTGTTCTGATGAGTGCATCTAGCTGTTAGTGATGTGTTTAATGTTTACCTTACACTGGTATGTATGGTATACCCCTAATAGATGCTATTTCAATACTAACTATATCCTGCTACAATATCACAAAATATTAAAACTATAACTCTGATTCCTTGTATATATTTTTATGAACTAACCCGCATTTTTGCGTGGATTTTTCTACAATATAAACAGATTATAGCAATGTCAACAACATGGCCTCTGACCTTTTTAAAGAGATATAAAAATTATATTTGGTAATCAAACCGACAGTATCAAACGGAAATACCAGAATTCATCAAAGAAATAGAGTTAAAAGGTGACAGACAGACTCCGTTAGAAGTCAATTTGGCTTCCATAAGATACCACAACCTGATACAAACCGGAAAATACCGATCAACCTGAAACGAATAGTCTATGAAGCCTGCGTTCTGCCAGTTGGTACTTATGGTTTTGAAACTGTTACACTGTCCAAACAAAGTGCCGAGAAGCTGCGAGTGACCCAAAGAGCCATGTTAGGAATAAGCCTAAGAGACAGAGTCAGAAACGATACGGTGAGAGAAAAAACAAAGGTCACTCACATCATCCACCTGTAGCGACTCTACAGTGGCAATGGGCAGGTCACGTAGCCAGGAGCTAGAAGACTGCTGACTTGGAGACCGTGGACGGCGAAGAGAAGTGCAGGGCGACCGCAACTACGGTGGAAGGATGATCTGAACACGTCGGAATAACCTGGATGCAGTCTGCACAGGACAGCGGGTGGTTTCTATTGGTGGTGATTAGGATTCTATTGGTGCCCATGAGACACCACAATAGAGCCGATTAGTATTTTGTTGGTGCCCATTATTAACCGCATTGGTGCCCAATAGAATTCTATCGGGATAAGAATTCTATTGGTACGCTTTATTATTCTATTCGTCCCACATTCTATAGGTGCCCAATATTAACCGCAATGGTGCCCATTAGAATTCTATTGGTGCCCATTAGACACCACAATAGAGTCAATAAGTAAACTATAGATGCCCACTATTGAAAGCAATGGTGCCCATTAGAATTCTATTGGTGCCCAGTAGACACCACAATAGAGTCAATAAGTAAACAATAGTTCCCCATTATTGAAAGCAATGGTGCCCATTAGAATTCTTTTGGTGCCCATTAGACACCACAATAGAGTCAATAAGTAAACTATAGATGCCCACTATTGAAAGCAATGGTGCCCATTAGAATTCTTTTGGTGCCCATTAGACACCACAATAGAGTCAATAAGTAAACTATAGATGCCCACTATTGAAAGCAATGGTGCCCATTAGAATTCTATTGGTGCCCAGTAGACACCGCAATAGAGTCAATAAGTAAACAATAGTTCCCCATTATTGAAAGCAATGGTGCCCATTAGAATTCTTTTGGTGCCCATTAGACACCACAATAGAGTCAATAAGTAAACAATAGTTCCCCATTATTGAAAGCAATGGTGCCCATTAGAATTCTTTTGGTGCCCATTAGACACCACAATAGAGTCAATAAGTAAACTATAGACGCCCATTATTGAAAGCAATGGTGCCCATTAGAATTCTATTGGTGCCCATTAGACACCACAATAGTATCAATTAGTATTCTATAGGTCCCCATTATTGAAAGCAATGGTGGCCATTAGAATTCTATTGGTGCCCATTAGTAACACCAAGGGTGCCCATTAGAATTCTATTGGTGCCCATTAAAATTCTATTGGTGCCCATTAGACACCACAATAGCGTCAATTAGTATTCTATAGATGCCCATTATTGAAATCAATGGTGCCCATTAGAATTCTATTGGTGCCCATTAGACACCACAATAGCGTCAATTAGTATTCTATAGATGCCCATTATTGAAATCAATGGTGCCCATTAGAATTCTATTGGTGCCAATTAGACACCACAATAGTATCAATTAGTATACTATAGGTCCCCATTATTGAAAGCAATGGTGGCCATTAGAATTCTATTGGTGCCCATTAGACACCGCAATAGAGTCAATAAGTAAACTTATAGTTCCCCATTATTGAAAGCAATGGTTCCCATTAGAATTCTATTGGTGCCCATTAGAATTCTATTGGTGCCCATTAGACACCGCAATAGAGTCAATAAGTAAACTATAGTTCCCCATTATTGAAAGAAATGGTTCCCATTAGAATTCTATTGGTGCCCATTAGAATTCTATTGGTGCCCATTAGACACCACAATAGAGTCAATAAGTAAACTGTAGATGCCCATTATTGACAGCAATGGTGCCCATTAAAATTCTATTGGTGCCCATTAGACACCATAATAGAGTCAATTAGTATTCTATAGATGCCCATTATTGAAATCAATGGTGCCCATTAAATTCTACCATTAGACACCACAAGAGTCAATAAGTAAACTATTCCCCATTATTGAAAGCAATGGTGCATTAGAATTCTATTGGTGCCCATTAGACACCGCAACAGAGTCAATAAGTAAACTAGAGTTCCCCATTATTGAAAGCAATGGTGCCCATTAGAATTCTATTGGTGCCCATTAGACACCGCAACAGAGTCAATAAGTAAACTATAGTTCCCCATTATTGAAAGCAATGGTGCCCATTAGAATTCTATTGGTGCCCATTAGACACCGCAACAGAGTCAATAAGTAAACTAGAGTTCCCCATTATTGAAAGCAATGGTGCCCATTAGCATTCTATTGGTGCCCATTAGACACAACAATAGAGTCAATAAGTAAACTATAGATTCCCATTATTGAAAGTAATGGTGCCCATTAGAATTCTATTGGTGCCCATTAGACACCACAATAGAGTCAATCAGTAAACTATAGTTCCCCATTATTGAAAGCAATGGTGCCCATTCGAATTCTATTGGTGCCCATTAAACACCACAATAGAGTCAATTAGTAAACTATAGATGCCCATTATTGAAAGCAATGGTGCCCATTTGAATTCTATTGGTGCCCAGTAGATACCACAATAGAGTCAATAAGTAAACTATAGATGCACATTATTGAAAGCAATGGTGCCCATTAGAATTCTATTGGTGCCCATTAGACACCACAATAGAGTCAATAAGTAAACTATAGATGCCCATTATTGAAATCAATGGTGCCCATTAGAATTCTATTGGTGCCCATTAGACACCACAATAGAGTCAATAAGTAAACTATAGTTCCCCATTATTGAAAGCAATGGTGCCCATTAGAATTCTATTGGTGCCCATTAGACACCGCAATAGAGTCAATAAGTAAACTATAGTTCCCCATTATTGAAAGCAATGGTTCCCATTAGAATTCTATTGGTGCCCATTAGAATTCTATTGGTGCCCATTAGACACCGCAATAGAGTCAATAAGTAAACTATAGTTCCCCATTATTGAAAGAAATGGTTCCCATTAGAATTCTATTGGTGCCCATTAGAATTCTATTGGTGCCCATTAGACACCACAATAGAGTCAATAAGTAAACTGTAGATGCCCATTATTGACAGCAATGGTGCCCATTCGAATTCTATTGGTGCCCATTAGACACCACAATAGCTTCAATAAGTAAACTATAGATGCCCATTATTGAAAGCAATGGTGCCCATTAGAATTCTATTGGTGCCCATTAGACTCCACAATACAGGCAATTAGTATTCTATAAGTGCCCATTATTGAAAGCTATGGTGCCCATTAGAATTTTATTAGTGTCTATTAGACACCAGTCTTGTACCCATTAGGATTATAAAAGTTATACCGGCCGAACGCTGCCTTCTCATATTAGTGATAGTACGTTCAGAAGACAAATACTTTTGACTTTATACAGTATCTTGTCTTGTTGCTGGTATTATATATTATATTTTACCCATTCTCAATAGATGCCTTCAACATTAATGCTGTTTGTAATGTCTGTGAGCTTAAACTAATTTGATTTGAAGAGGCGCGAGAGTAATGTCAGGATTTAACAGTGTGGCAGTCTATTCTCTCTGCCTATGTCTGCAGGGAAACGGCGTGACGGTTAGTTAGTTAGTTTAGTTTTAAAGACTCAAGTTTGACACGTTTGCAAGACAGACTAGCTCTTTGCTGTTGATATAATGCCAGATGTGTATTATAGATACAGATGACCAAATATATGAGATATATATAGACCAAAGCAAGACTCTGAAGCCACATAATCTTCAAATCAAAGTTATCACAATGGCAAGAACATCTTCTTTCCTTCTGATAGCAGCCATTTTGTATTTCAGTAAGTCTAAAACTAACTAACTAACCATCAAGCCGTCTCCGAAGGGATAGGCAGTAAGAATGGACTGCCACACGTTTCAATCCTCAACATTCATATAACGTGTCATGCACGTACGTCAATATTTGATTTATTTGATCGTGTCACGTTTTCCTCGGTCTTCCGATTCTATTTCTAGTTCCATTTACATCGTTGACATATCCTTTTTTTTACCATTCATTCTTTCCATGTGTCCAAATCATATTAATGATCCTTTCATTATTTCGTTCATGACACCATCATTCGCACCGCATTCACTTCTAATATTTTCATTTGACACTATCATACACAGATTTTTTACACGTTCGTCTGAGAGAATTCATTTCTACTGCATTTATTCTGCTCTCATCCTTCTTCTGCCAGTTCCATACGCTTTCACACATAAGTGTCGGTACAAGAACACCATTGCGCAATGCCATATTAGCTTTTCATGTTTATTTTGTGTCTTTTGAAATAATAAATTGATATGACATTCAATATTTGATTTATTTGATCGTGCCACGTTTTCCTCGGTCTTCCGATTCTATTCCTAGTTCCATTTACATCGTTAACATATACTTTTTTTTACCATTCTTTCTTCATACATTCTTTCCATGTGTCCAAACCATCTTAATGATTCATTCATTATTTAATTCATAAACCATCATTCACACCGCATTCACTTCTCCTTCAGCTAACTAACTAACTAACTAACCATCACGCCGTCTCCCCGAAGGGGTAGGCAGAAAGAATGGACTGCCACACTTTTCTTTCCTGACATATTTCTCTCGCTTCTTCAGCATTCATACATCGTGTCATGTACGCGCGTCGATTTCTCTGACTCCTCACGTGGCCAACATTCAATATTTGATTTATTTGATCGTGACACGTTTTCCTCGGTCTTCCTCTATTTCTGGTTCCATTTACATCGATACATATACCATTTTTTTACCATTCTTTCTTCATTCATTATTTCCATGTGTCCAAACCATCTTAATGATCCTTTCATTATTTTGTTCATGACACCATCATTCGCACCGCATTCACTTTTTATATTTTCATTCGACACTCTATCATACACAGAGTATCCATACATTCGTCTAAGAGAATTCATACCACTGCATTTATTATACTTTCATACTTCTTTTGCTAGTTCCATGTTTCAATTCCATATATAATCATAATAATTTATAATCGGGACCAACTCTCTGCAACTTCCAAGAGATGGGCATCTCATAACCCATTTCTTTGCATTACTCAGGTCTCGTGGAATAATAAGATCCAGCTGTCCCTCCGTCTCTTAAGCGGTCTTCCAGGTGGGCGGTGTCCGGGGGGTATTTCATAAGCGGCTGTATATGCAAGTCTGTCACCATCCATTCGGGCAACATGGTCCCTCCAGTATCTACAACAATAACAACAAACCATCACGCCAACCCTCATGTATGGAAGCGAAGCATGGAGTACGGAGTCGAGGTAGACCGAGGAAAACATGGTCTTCTTCTTCTTCTTTTTGTCCTGTCACACCTCCGTGGTGCATAGGGCCTCAAGGAATCTTCTCCACCCGACTCTATCGCATGCCTGATGCTTAACATCGTCCCAAGTGAGACCTGCTGCCTTAACCTCGTCCTGCAGGGTTCTTCTCCAGGTGGCTCTAGGTCTGCCTCGCTTTCTCTTTCCCCCCATAGGGGACCAGTCTAGTGCGCCCTGAGCGATGCAGGCTGGGTTCCGTCTCAGAGTGTGACCGATCCACTGCCATTTGCGCCTAGCGACTTGTTCTCTAATTGGCTTTTCGCCTGCTATGGTCCAGAGAACGGCATTTGACACTGTTTGGGGCCAATAGATTTTGAATATTGAGCGAAGGCACCTATTTATAAACACCTGGAGTTTACCAATAACGTCTGCGGTAGACTTTCAAGTCTCACATCCGTACAGCAGTACGCTTTTAACGTTACTGCTGAATACTTGGAGCTTGAGCTTTCTCGAAATGATACCGGAGCGCCATACAGGGCGAAGCATAGCGAAAGCTCCCCTTGCCTTGTCAAGTCTGCTGGCTACATCCTCCTCCGTACCTCCCGAGCCTGCTATCATACTACCGAGGTAGCAGAAGCTGGTCGTGGTCACAAGGGGGACACCGTGGAGCAAGATTGGGGTGGAGTCATTTGTGGACACTCGTAGGTCTACTGTCTTGGACATGTTAATCTTGAGACCTACTTTTGCCGCTTCCTCGTGAAGTCTACAAAGTTTCCGCTCCGCATCCACCCGGTTTACCGAAAGCAAACAGAGGTCATCAGCATAATCCAGATCCTCCAACTGGGTATCACGCATCCATGGAATGCCACGGGGACTGTCGAAAGAACGGCGCAACACATCCTCCAGAACCACTATGAAGAGCAGGGGTGATAGTAGACATCCCTGTCGCACTCCCGCACTCAGTTTGATGGCCTCGGAGAGTTTGCCCTGGTGCACTACACGACAAGAACAACCGTCATACATTGCCCTGATGACATTCACAATCTTCTGTGGGACTCCTCTGCGAATGAGAGTTGACCAGATTGAAGTCCACGATAATGTATCGAAGGCCTTTTCAAAGTCGACGAACGTTAGGTACATGGTGTACTGCCATTCAGAGGCCTCTTCAATTATGATGCGGAGTGTATTTATGTGCTCAACGCAAGACCGGCCACTTCGGAAGCCAGCCTGTTCCTCTCGCATACCTCCTTCGAGTGCACTAGTCATTCTCCTCAGTATAATTCTCGCAAGGATCTTTGTCACCACGGAAAGGATAGTGATCACTATCCTTTCCGTGGAGGAAAACATGGTATAACCAAATTAATCAAATTTTAAAGGTTGGTCATGTTAGAAGCCGGATGAATCGATGTGCGTGTATGTCTCGCTGTATGAATGTGGAGGAAGCTAGAGAGGTGTGTCAGGATATAGTAGTTGTGTCGTTCCATTCTCTCTGCCTAACCCTGCAAAGAAACGGCGTGATGGTTTGTTATTGTTGTTGCTTTTAAAAGAGAATGTAATGAAACGGTTGGAGGCGTTTGAGATGTGGATATAGCGCAGAATGCTCCGTATACCGTGGACCGATAGGGTCAGTAATGCAGACGTACTGCAGAGAGCCAGAGCCAATAGAGAGCTGTTGTCCAGTGTGAAGGTTAGAAAGGTCTCGTATTTGGGTCATGTGCTAAGGGGAGAGAAATACCACCTCCTTCGACTGATATTAATGGGTAAAATAGAATTACAAAAGGCAGTTGTTCTGGCTGCGGAATATAAAAGAACGGACAGGAATTACAAGAGTTCAGAACATGTTCCAAGTGACACAAGACAGAGATACCTTCGCTGCAGGAACCTGACACCGCACCAGAAGAAGATGGAGGTACATTTGGCTACAAGAACACCATTTTGCAACTCCTTTGTTCCTGTTTTTCAATTGTCACATTCATGCAGTTGCTTGCACTGGATATTCTTTCAATTAACTGTGTGCTCTTTCATTAGATGTTTGCGGGTTCAGTACTGCTGGTGGTACAATACACATCATTCTAATTTGTTTCTTCATGCTTGTTCTAGGTTGCTGCTGCTATGGACAGGACACACTAGCCAAGAGAGCGCCGTTAATTCCGGTATGACACTCTTCCATCCTGATACTTCTCTAGCCTTCACATTCATACAGCATGTCGTGCACTGTCGCTTTTAACACAATAGGCAGAGACGATAGACCGACACACTCTTCCATCCTGATACTTCTCTAGCCTTCACATTCATACAGCATGTCGTGCACTGTCGCTTTTAACACAATAGGCAGAGACGATAGACCGACACACTCTTCCATCCTGATACTTCTCTAGCCTTCACATTCATACAGCGTGTCATGCGCTGTCACTTCTGACACAATAGGCAGAGACGGTGGACCGCCACACTCTTCCATTCTAGCATGCTTCTCTAGCCTTCACATTCATACAGCGTGTAGTGCACTTTCGCTTCTAACACAATAGGCAGAGACGGTGGACCGCCACACTCTTCCATCCTGACACGCTTCTCTAGCCTTCACATTCATATAGCGTGTCATGCACTGTCACTTCTGACACAATAGGCAGAGACAGTGGACCGCCACACTTTTCCATTCTAGCATGCTTCTCTAGCCTTCACATCCATACAGCTATCATGCACTGTCGCTTCTAACACAATAGGCAGAGACGGTGGACCGCCACACTCTTCCATTCGAGCACGCTTCTCTAGCCTTCACATTCATACAGCGTGTAGTGCACTGTCACTTCTAACACAATAGGCAGAGACGGTGGACCACCACACTCTTCCATCCTGACACGCTTCTCTAGCCTTCACATTCATACAGCGTGTCTTACGATGTTGCCTCCCATTGGGAAGACTAATTAGTCCATATTTCAGATTACTGCGGTGCCATGCCCGGTGCCGGGGCCCCTAACTAGTCCCATTGATCCCTGCACCCTGGGCCCCGTTTTCTGGTGTGCAAACAAGAACAACATCATCAGATGCAACGTAAGCTGATTGGCTAGATTTATCGATATGATCTCAAAGTTTAATTGGTCGAAAAAATCGTCTTGTAATTTATTAGTTAAACAAACCATAGATTGCTTCTTCTTCTTCTGTGGCACTTGGAAGAGGTTCTGAACTCTGTTCATTTCTGTCCATTGGATCTAATGGACACTTTTAATCTAATGGGTACCAGGCTGGTGTCTAATGGACACTAATAATAGCCTAATGGGTAGCAGGCTGGTGTCTAGTGGACACTAATAAAATCCTAATGGGTAGCAGGCTGGGGCCTAATGGACACTTATGATATCCTTATGCGTACCAGGCTGGTGTTTAAGGACACAAATAAAAGCCTAATGGTAGCAGGCAGGTGTCTAATGGACACCTATAAAATCCTAATGAGTACCAGGCTGGTGTCTAATAGACACTAATAATCTAATGGGTACCAGGCTGGTGTCTAATGGACACTAATAAAAGCCTAATGGGTACCAGACCGGTGTCTAATGGACACTAATAAAAGCCTAATGCGAATCAGACTGGTGTCTAATAAACACTATAATCTAATGGGTATCAGGCTGGTGTCTAATGAACACAAATCAAATCCTAATAGGTACCAGACTGGTAACTAATGGACACTAATAAAATCCTAATGGGTAGCAGGCTGGTGTCGAATAGACACTTATGAAATCCTAATGGGTATCGAAATAGTGTCTAATGGACACTTATTAAATCTTAATTTAATAACAATAAGATTGTAGTTAATAACACATGATTGTATTTAAAAACAAAACGATTGTATTTAATAACAAATCGATTGTATTTAATAACAATATGATTGTATTTAATAACAATATGATTGTATTTAACAACAAAATGATTGTATTTAAAAACAAAACGATTGTATTTAATAACAAATCGATTGTATTTAATAACAATATGATTGTATTTAATAACAATAAGATTGTAGTTAACAACAAAATGATTGTATTTAAAAACAAAACGATTGTATTTAATAACAAATCGATTGTATTTAATAACAATATGATTGTATTTAATAACAATATGATTGTATTTAACAACAAAACGATTGTATTTAATAACAAATCGATTGTATTTAATAACAATATGATTGTATTTAATAACAATATGATTGTATTTAATAACAATATGATTGTATTTAACAACAAAATGATTGTATTTTTTTAGGCGCAACAATACTGTTCCGGAAATGAGCTGCCAAGCATTGATTAAAAGAAGAGGTTCTATACAATGTTACAAACAATAGAAATTGAGTTATATTAAAAAGATGAAAAGAATCTTGTTTTCATTTTTATTTTGGAAGAGAAGAGACCACATTATTTTAATTATTTAAAAATAAAAATTACAAAATTAAAAATATGAATCTAATTTATTTACATACATATATATAATAATAAGAAACAAATTAATATAGTGTGAATGGTGAAAATCTGGAACAAGTAGACGAGTTTGTATATTTAGAAAGTATGTTTACAGTGGAGAGGGATATTAAAAGAAGGGTTAGGGCAGGCAACAGAGCGAATGGTGCACTTAAAGTTGTCATCGCAAACAAGCTAAGATGGCAGTGCACAATGGTATTCTTGTACTGACCCTTATGTATGGAAGCGAAAGAAAGATAAAAGTAGAATAAATGCAGTAGAAACGAGATCTCTCAGACGAACGTGTGGATACTCTGTGTATGATAGAGTGTTGAATGAAAATATAAGAAGTGAATGCGGTGCGAATGATGGTGTTATGAACAAAATAATGAAAGGATCATTAAGATGGTTTGGACACATGGAAAGAACGAATGAAGAAATAATGGTAAAAAAATTATTATCAACAGGCAGAGACGGTGGACGGCCCCACTCTTCCATCCTGACATGCTTCTCTAGCCTTCACATTCATCAGGGTGTCGTGCACTGTCGCTTCTAACACAATAGGCAGAGACGATGGACCGCCACACTCTTCCATCCTGACACGCTTCTCTAGCCTTCACATTCATACAGCTATCATGCACTGTCGCTTCTAACACAAAAGGCAGAGACGGCGGACCGCCACACTCTTCCATCCTGACACGCTTCTCTAGCCTTCACATTCATACAGCTATCATGCACTGTCGCTTCTAACACAATAGGCAGAGACGGTGGACCGCCACACTCTTCCATCCTGACACGCTTCTCTAGCCTTCACATTCATACAGCGTGTCGTGCACTGTCGCTACTAACACAATAGGCAGAGACGATGGACCGCCACACTCTTCCATCCTGACACGCTTCTCTAGCCTTCACATGCATACAGCTATCATGCACTGTCGCTACTAACAATAGGCAGAGACGGTGGACCGCCACACTCTTCCATCCTGACACGCTTCTAGCCTTCACATTCATACAGATATCATGCACTATCCCTTCTAACACAATAGGCAGAGACGGCGGACCACACACTCTTCCATCCTGACACGCTCTCAGCCTTCATTCATACAGCGTGTCGGCACTGTCGCTTCTAACACAATAGGCAGAGACAGTGACCGCCACACTCTTCCATCCTGACACGCTTCTCTAGCCTTAACATGCATACAGCTATCATGCACTGTCGCTACTAACACAATAGGCAGAGACGATGGACCGCCACACTCTTCCATCCTGACACGCTTCTCTAGCCTTAACATTCATACAGCGTGTCGTGCACTGTCGCTCTAACACAATAGGCAGAGACGATGGACCGCCACACTCTTCCATCCTGACACGCTTCTCTAGCCTTAACATTCATACAGCGTGTCGTGCACTGTGTAGGCTAGCTCCTAGCTGTTGATATAACAACATGTGTTTGTTATAGATACAGGTGATCAAATGTTATTATATATAATATATATAGACCAAAGCAAGACTCTGGGCCCACAATACAATCTTCATACCATCATCATGGCTAGAACATCATCTTTCCTTCTGGTTGCTGCCATCTTGTATTTCAGTAAGTTATTAATTATCTTCTTCTTTTAAGTGCAGGCTTTGTGAGCTGTTTCTTAAGAGGAATTGGCTTCTTGTAAGGTGGACTCACGGCTTCAAATTTCTATATCAAGTTATTATTTTAAAATCATAAACACAACAGTACATTGCTAACTAACTTACTAACCATCACGCCATCTCTCCGAAGGGGTAGGCAGAAAGAATGGACTGCCACACTTTTCTTTCCCGACATACTTCTCAATTCGCGTCCACAACATTCATACATCGTGCCATGCACGCGCATCCATTTCTCTGACTCATTCAATATTTGATTTATTTGATCGTGCCACGTTTTCATCGGTCTTCCGATTCTATTTCTAGTTCTTTTCTTTCTCCATTATTATTTCCATATGTCCAAACCATCTTAATGATCCTTTCAATATTTCGTTCATAACACCATCATTCGCACCGCATTCACTTCTTATATTTTCATTCGACACTCTATCATACACAGAGTATACACACATTCATCCAAGAGATCTCATTTCTACTACATTTACATACATAAGCGTCAGTACAAGAACACAATTATGCACTGCCATTTTAGCTTATTTGCGATGACAACATTAAGTGCACCATTCACTCTGTTGCCTGCCCCAACCCTTCATTCAATATCCCTCTCCACTGTAAACATACTACCCAAATAAACAAACTCATCCACTTGCTCCAGATTTTCACCATTCACACTAATGTTGCAGACTGTCATGATTTCTTCTTTTCAAAAATCAGTAACTTGGACTTATTAACATTCATCATCAGATCATTTCGCATGCATACCTCATACATACTATTCACCAGGACTTGTAGTTCATGCTCGTTGTCTGCAAGTAGGACAGCGTCATCCGCATACAAGAGACTGCTTACTGACACTCCGCTCATTTTGTCACCTACATCCAACCCTTTCAGCTCTTTCATACTGGTTTTCAATTCTACTATTTACCCTATGGCATACATTGGTTCTTCTTTCAGTATCCCTCTTCACTTGTCTGTTCTTTCGACAAATCTTAGTGGGTTCAGTCTTGCTTTGCGTTGTGAACATCATTCTTATTTTCATCTTCTCTCTTGTTCTAGGCTTCTGCTGCTGCGTGCAAGGGGTGGTAACGCCTGTTGTTCAGGTATGATGATGGACTCTTCCATCCTGACACGCTTCTCTAGCCTTCACATCCATACAGCGTATCGTGCACTGTCACTTCTAACACAATAGGCAGAGACGGTGGACCGCCACACTCTTTCATCCTGACACGCTTCTCTAGCCTTCACATTCATACAGCGTATCGTGCACTGTCGCTTCTAACACAATAGGCAGAGACAGTGGACCACCACACACTTCCATCCTGACACGCTAATCTAGGCTTCACATCCATACAGCGTGTCGTGCACTGTCACTTCTAACACAATAGGCAGAGATGGTGGACCGCCACACTCTTCCATCCTGACACGATTCTCTAGCTTTCACATTCATACAGCTATCATGCACTGTCGCTTCTAACACAATAGGCAGAGACGGTGGACCGCTACACTCTATTATAATTTGATTTTATCTTCTTAGAAAACAACACCCAGCCCGGTAACAGCGCCTTTACCTGGTTTGCCTTGGGACAGTGACCCTTGCAAACGGGATCCAAGCTTTGTCTGCAGAAACAAGCATAGTGCCATGATGTGCAATGTAAGTCGATTCTCCAGATATGACTCTAACTAACTAACCATCACGCCGTCTCCCGAAGGGGTAGGCAGAAAGAATGGACTGTCACACTTTTCTTTACTGTCATATTTCTCGGTTATCATATTTCTCGGTTATCATATTTCTAGGTTATCATATTTCTGTGAAGGTTAGTTAGTTAGTTAGTTACTTTTGTATTTATGAACAAAATGATTTTATCTATTAACAAAATGATTGTATTTATTAACAAAACGGATGTATTTATAAACAAAATGATTGTAGTTAATAACAAAATTATTTTATTTATTAAAATAAATGGCGCACTCAAAGTCAACTGCAAATAGAAATATATCCACAGAAGCAAAGATGGCAGTACACAATGGAGCTCTAGTGCCAACCCTCATGTATGGAAGTGAAGCTTGGAGCTGGCAAAAGAAGGATGAAAGCAGGATAAACGCCGTAGAAATGAGATCACTAAGAAGAATGTGCGGGAAAATGTTGTATGATAGAATACCGAACGATGAAATAAGAAATAAATGTAAGGCAGATGACTGCATCATGAATAAAAAAAGGATCCCTGAGATGGTTTGGACATATGGAACGAATGGATGAGAGTAGAATGGTTAAAAAGTTGTACACGAGCAGCGTGAGTGGGAAAAGAAGCCGAGGACAACCGAGGAAAACATGGCATGACCAAATTAATCAATTACTAAAAGGCAGCCACATTCGAAGTCGGAATAATCGACGTGTGTGCATGGTATGATGTATGAATGTAGAGGAAGCCCGAGAGGTATGCCAGGACAGGCCATTGTGGCGATCCATCTCCTCTGCCTACCCCTTCGGAGAAATGGCGTGAAGGTTAGTTAGTTAGTTAGTTAGTTTATATTTATTAACAAAATATTTGTTTTTTATTCACAAAATGATTGTATTTATTATAAAATGATTACTGTTAAAATTTAAAACACTGTTACAATATCACAATTTATTTTTATTCGCTGTGAATGTCGCGACAGCTGTTTCGCCAACCGATGTTGGCATCATCAGGTGTTACAATAAACCAGTTTTAAACAAAATTGTGATATTATAACAGTGTTATAAATTTTAACGGTAATAATGTTGAAGTATCATAGTGTTTGGCCAAAACAATGGACTATTTAAAAAATGATTGTCTTTAAGAACAAAATGACTGTATTTATTGATAAAAGATTGTATTTATTGATAAAAAGATTGTATTTATTAACATAATGATTGTATTTATTGTTACAGATGGTAGATTTCTGTTTCCTTTGGCAACGATCCAAAACTGCGTGAAGTGCTGTTCTACACAATATCACCAACAACTGACGTATGAATAATAATAAAACATATTATAATAACTTAGTTTTCTTTATATCTTGGAAGAATGGAGACCATAGTCTGTCACACCCTTCCATCCTGACACGCTTCTCTAGCCTTCACATTCATACAGCGTGTCATGCACTGTCGCTTTTAACACAATAGGCAGAGACGGTGGACCGCCACACTCTTCCATCCTGACACGCTTCTCTAGTCTTCACATCCATACAGCGTATCATGCATTGTCGCTTCTATCACAAAAGGCAGAGACGGTGGACCGCCACACTCTTCCATCCTGACACGCTTCTCTAGCCTTCACATCCATACAGCGTATCATGCACTGTCGCTTCTATCACAATAGGCAGAGACGGTGGACCGCCACACTCTTCCATCCTGACACGCTTCTCTAGTCTTCACGTTCGTACAACGTGTCGTGCGCTGTCGCTTCTAACACAATAGGCAGAGACGGTGGACACCACACTCTTCCATCCTGACACGCTTCTCTAGCCTTCACATTCATACAGATATCGTGCACTGTCGCTTCTAACACAATAGGCAAACGATGGACGCCACACTCTTCCATCCTGACATGATTCTCTAGCCTTCACATTCATACAGCGTGCCATGCACTGTCGCTTCTAACACAATAGGCAGAGACGGTGGACCGCCACACTCTTCCATCCTGACACGCTTCTCTAGCCTTCACACCCATACAGCTATCATGCACTGTCGCTTATAGCACAATAGGAAAACGATGGACGCCACACTCTTCCATCCTGACACGCTTCTATAATTAGCAATGTTTAAAAATTGTTTTAGAATTAAAATAAATATGTTTATCTAAGACACAAACCAATAGTATGTTAGTGATATATCTCAACCATAGATGGCAATGATAGTGCATAGTAATTCTTTTTCAATTTACTAACAATGTCCAAAGTTCTAAAAAAAATCAGTATAATATAGACTATTCTAAAAATTAAAGCCTGTTTGTGACAAAGAACAGTGAATATTTGCTCCATTAATTCAATTCTAGTAAAGTATTGACTTTTTCGAATGGAATTAATGGCCTAAATATTCATTTCGCATTGGCGCGTGTTGGTAAAATGACAGATAAGTGTTGCTATCCGTAGAGACTAAATAACCAATTTATGATTGGTGTAATATTTATTGCATAGGGTGTTTTTTTTAGAGGTAAACAATACATATTCAAAAAAACACATTAAAATAATGTTAATGTCTATGATATTATGTTTGAAAGCGAAGCATGGAACTGGCAGAATAAATGCGGTAGAGACGAGATCCCTTAGACGTATGTGTGGTAAACGATATACGACAGAAGCTCAAATGCTAGAGTAGAACATGAAAGGATCGCTGCATTGGTACGGACATTTGGAGCGCATGGATGGAAAAATAATGGTTAAGAAAGTATACGTTAACGCTGTGAATGGAGTAGGCCGAGAGCATGGACCACACATTCCTCCACATTCATACATCGTAACATGCATGATCGTCGATTCTTCCGACTTCGAATGTGGCCGCCTTTCAGTATTTTTTTTAATTTTGCCATGCCATATTCTCCTTGGTCTTTAACGACTTCTTTTTCCATTTTAACAATATCGTTCATTGGTTCCATATGTCCAAACCATCTCAGGGATCGTTTTTAATTTAAAAAAAACACCCTTATACACATTGCAATATAAAGGGTGTTTTTTTTAGAGGCATACAAATTCACAATAAAAAAAAACACAATAATATAATGTTAATGTCTATGATATTGGCTTTATTTAATAGATAATTTTATGCCATCATTGTTTAAATATGATTTCGGGCATATGAGCGCCACGGCTAGCTCCAATGAAGCGCAATCGTGAAGTCCAATTTTCCACAATTGTCGTCTTTGTGGATGCGTATTATCCACTAGAGTGTACGTGGTGCGAAAACGATCCGCGGTCTTCCGAATAACTTGCTCGGATGGACGATTATGTCGCCCGTAAAATGGACGTAGTGCACGATAAGTTTGGCGAACCGAACCATGATTTTTAAAATAAATTTGCACAATTTTTCAAGCGCTGTTCTAACGTGGGTTTATTCATGGTGAAATGGCAAAACGTACTGACTACAAATAAACTGTCAACTGTCAAATTGACAGTTTGTAGAAACAATGTTGCCAGTTTAAAAACCAAACCTCTAAAAAAAACAACCTATATAATTTGTATTGATTTTATAGGGAAATGCAGCCGAGTACTTCAACAAAAATTAGCATACATGGAAAGAAGAGGAAAAGACACAACAATAATATAGAAAACTAACTAACTAACCATCATACCGTCTCCCCGGAGGGGTAGGCAGAAAGAATGGAACGCCACACTGTTCTGTCCTGACATACTTCGCTTCGTCTACATTCATACATCTTGCCATGCACGCATGTCGATTTCTCCGACTCTTAATAACAGACAACATAATTTTGAAGAAGTGTGATCCATCACAATGGAGTTCTAGTGCCAACCCTCATGTATGGAAGTGAAGCTTGAAGCTGGCAAAAGAAGGATGAAAGCAGGATAAACGCCGTAGAAATGAGATCACTAAGAAGAATGTGCGGGAAAACGTTGTATGATAGAATACCGAACGATGAAATAAGAAAGAAATGTAAGACAGATGACTGCATCATGAATAAAATTAAAAAAAGGATCCCTGAGATGGTTCGGACATATGGAACGAATGGATGAGAGTAGAATGGTTAAAAAGTTGTACACAAGCAGTGTGAGTGGGAAAAGAAGCCGAGGACGACCGAGGAAAACATGGCATGACCAAATTAACCAATTACTAAAAGGCGGCCACATTCGAAGTCGGAATAATCGACGTGCGTGCATGGTGCGATGTATGAATGTGGAGGAAGCCCGAGAGGTGTGCCAGGACAGGCCAGTGTGGCGATCCATCCTCTCTGCCTACCCCTCCGTGGAAATGGCGTGATGGTTAGTTAGTTAGTTAGTTAGTGATCCATCAATGAACTCCGTTTTCATCATTAGCATCATCACATTCATCATCTGAAGAGTTTGATGATTCAGTGTCCCTATCAATTGAAAAAAGAAATTCCTCATCTTCATCTAGCCAAATATCTCGTTTATTAAATTATTGTATAATATATATATGGACAAGTGTATGAAAGAACTGAAAGGGTTGGAAGCAGGTGCAAAAATGAACGGTGTGTCAGTAAGCTGTTTGTTGTAAGCGGGCGGCGCTGTGCTACTTGCAGACAACGAGCATGAACTACAAGTCCTGGTGAATAGTATGTATGAGGTATGCAAGCGATACGATCTGATGATGAATGTGAACAAGTCCAAGGTAATGATTTTCGAAAAAGAAGGAAGCATGACAGTCTGCAACATTAGTGTAAACGGTGAAAATCTGGAACAAGTGGATGAATTTGATTATTTAGGAAGTATGTTTACAGTGGAGAGGAATATTAAAAGAAGGGTTGGGGCAGGCAACAGAGTGAATGGTGCACTTAAAGTTGTCATCGCAAACAAAAGCCTATCCAAAAAAGATAAGATGACAGTGCATAATGGTGGACCCTCATGTATGGAAGTGAAGCATGGAACTGGCAAAAGAAGGATGAAAGTAGAATAAATGCAGTAGAAATGAGATATCTTAAACGAATGTGTGGATACTCTGTGTATGATAGAGTGTCGAATGAAAATATAATAAGTGAATGCGGTGAAAATGAAAGTGTTGTGGATCATTAAGATGGTTTGGACATATGGAAAGAATGAATGAAGAAAGAATGGTAAAAAAATTATATGTTTATGATGTAAATGGAACCCGAAATAGAATCGGAAGACCGAGGAAAACGTGGCAAGATCAAATAAATCAAATATTGAATGTCATGGCCACGTGAGGAGTCAGAAAAATCGACGCGCGTGCATGACACGATGTATGAATGTTGAGGAAGCGAATTGAGAAATATGTCAGGAAAGAAAAGTTTGGCAGTCCATTCTTTCTGCCTACCCCTGCGGGGAAACAGCGTGTTGGTTTGTTGTTGTTGTTATTTTTTAAATCAATGCGTAAATATATGATGGAGGAATACCTAAAACCTTAACCTTGTATTTATTATATTTATAGAGATATTGATGGTTATTAGAAGCAACGTGTAGAAGATACCCATCACAGGGAAGGGAGGGTTAAGGCAAGCCCGGATTCTCGGCTTGTATGGAAGTTCCGCCACTGGTCTGTACAAGAAAAATCTCGTTGATTTGAAGTGTCAAAAACAATTTTAAATGTCTCGATAGGTTTTAACAGGTGTTAGCTATCAGAGAGACTGTTCCCAGATGCCATTAAGTTAGTGTTTTATCGCCGAAGTGACATCGACCATAAATAATTTAACAGAACGAAATACTTGTTCTACCAATAGACAAGCGTTTCCATTTGCTTGTTTACCGTGTCTTAAACTAGATGCTTAACTGCGTATTAAATACATAATACGAATAAAAACGTCTGTTTTAAACTAGTTGTATTATATTCTATGAAAATGACACGTCTGTCCTTGCTAAGGCACTATCAAATGTAGCGAGAATCAAACTGTTTATATACCCGAGCTAATGGAGCAGAATAAGGTGATTGGAGTGGCTTCATACATTGTTAACTGGAATTAAGGGGCAAGAGCATATTCCATAATATAAAACTCCATATTGAATAATTAATTCGTCTGTTTTATACTAGTTTTATTATATTCTATGAGAATGACACGTCTGTCCTTGCTAAGGCACTATCAAATGTAGCGAGAATCAAACTGTCTATATACCCGAGCTAATGGAGCAGAATAAGGTGATTGGAGTGGCTTCATACATTGTTAACTGGAATTAAGGGGCAAGAGCATATTCCATAATATAAAACTCCATAATAAATAATTAATACGAATGAAAACGTCTGTTTTATACTAGTTTTATTATATTCTATGGGAATGACACGTCTGTCCTTGCTAAGGCACTATCAAATGTAGCGAGAATCAAACTGTTTATATACCCGAGCTAATGGAGCAGAATAAGGTGATTGGAGTGGCTTCATACATTGTTAACTGGAATTAAGGGGCAAGAGCATATTCCACAATATAAAACTCCATATTGAATAATAAATACGAATGAAAACGTCTGTTTTATATTAGTTTCATTATATTCTATGGGAATGACACGTCTGTCCTTGCTAAGGCACTATCAAATGTAGCGAGAATCAAACTGTTTATATACCCGAGCTAATGGAGCAGAATGAGGTGATTGGAGTGGCTTCGTGCCTGTATTAACTGAAATCAAAAGGTATGATCGCAGTGGCGTGCCTAGGGTCAACCAGTAAGGCAAGCCCGCCCGACTTTTTTGTGTTATAATAATTAGTAGAGGGTCACGGTAATGTATTTTTATGGATTAAAATAGTTTTATCTTTCTAAATTCATTGATTTAAAATCCCATTTTAGGCGCATTTTAAATCTATACAAAAAATCCTTTTCTGCGTCATCAAACTCATGTTCTTGTATAATATAATAATGTATTTACAAATACAATAAGAAATATAATAAAAAAATTGCTAACACCGAAACACGAATTTTAAATAAATGTTCGTAAAGAAATGACATAATCTTTCTTTTCACAACATTTCTGCACATAACGTAAATGGCAGATAACATTCTGACAATAGAAATGAAGTTCCTGACACATCCAATAGTAACATACTTCAGAGTGATAAAGCCCGGCTTCAAATCCATACAAATAATTGTAGATATCTTCTGGTATATATGCAGCTAGCTATATGATTACAAGGCAAAAATACATGAGTGCGACAATGACCCTTTTACATTTTGCAAGCCCAATATGAAGCCCATTGAAAATATGAAACAAAACATGTGGACGTAGGCGATTTCGCGGGCATTCACCTACGGTATACGTATGAGTGGAATAAAACATACACTTAGGTCATTTCTGCGCATGTCAGCGTCAAATTGCTTTAACCCTTAACGTACCGTGTTCAAAACAAAACGCTCGCTCCCATGTGGTAAATTCAGTTTACCGCTAACTTTATCTAAATATCAAGCATATAACTCGATGAATCAAAATTTAATTTATGTCATCTTGTAGGGAATTTCATTAGGAATAGATCGATATCTATAACATACATGGATTATTTGAAAACATATCATTATTAATTTTTTTCTGGAACCATGCGATTTCTGATATGGAATGCGTCACAGCATACGAGCAACTGGACACCAAGTATAAACTTGTCTTGCGGCCGGCGGCCGGCGGGGCGAAAGTTTACGAGATTTTACGTATGATAAAGACACCTAGGCAAAATGTATAGTACGTTCAAGACAACGAGTACGTATTAATATTTGTCCCTTTGGTAAAGTGTTAATATTTTCACAGTTCTGATATTATTAAGTTGCGTGCTGCGTTTCCGTCCACAGTCGGTATTATTACGTACCTATGAAAAAGGTCAAACATATAATTTATAATACGTTCAAAACAGCGAGTAAGTATTTGTCACTTTTGATAAAGTTGTAAATATTAGCAAAACAAATTCTACCTTAACACGAATGAAGGTGAGGGCAGTCTTAGAAAATATTTTTTTTTGGAATGAAGGAAGTAATTTTTTGCTTTTTTTTATTACGAAATATTGAGAACACTTCAATGGAGGATTACAATTTTTTTTATAATATTAGGGTCCATAGGTTTTAAGAAAATCAACTTTAAATTGGCAGTGGAAACTCAATTGACCACATGGCAACGCGACGGTTAAGGGTTCACGGGGGTTGTGACGGCCTATTTTTTAAGCAATTTTAGGTATTTTTTGTACGACCAGTAAAAATATAGAAATTTAAGTTTTTTATCATTTATTTTTATGTATTTTAAGAGTAAGTATAATATATAAATATTTAGCCAAAAATATTCAATAGAACGTGAGTTATAGCGCTCTGAACACACCCGCCTCGAAAAAATGGACGCTCACTTCCTCCACGATTCCGGCTGATTGGCTTATCTGAAATAAAAAAAAAATAACGGCGTTTTAATCTGTAAGCTTAAATGCATAGAATGAACTCAATAGAAAATACCAAAAATTGGATTTTTGGTAGATCTGAAGAAAAAAACGAATTTTATGTTTTTTTTTGTTATGTTTTTGTTATATAATAAAAATATATAAGTATTGGGAATTTTGGAATGACAGTAGTCCATTCTGTGCGTCTATATGTGCCGAGTCTACAGTATAAATTTGAAGTCATTTGGTCAAACCGTTCTTGAGATATGATGGACGAATATTTGAAAAACACAGTTTTGAGAAAAACGCGTTTAAAGTTTCAAGTCCGGTTAAAACTATGAAAATCTTAACTTACCCTCAATCGGCGATGCCTGGTCCATAGAGTACTCCTTGCTCTTCCTCGTGGAATTATTTTAAAGCAGATTGTTCAGCTCTTGTATCAATTCTTTCTTGTTTAACGCCATCATTCGGTTGCCGCTCAGAGCGCGAGATGCGCGTTTCATCTCGTTTCTGTACATGAGTATGCGCTTCGCGGCCAACAGGGCATCCCATAGTCGTCATTACTTTCTTACAAAACCTTCGTTAAAGATTCAATTCATTCAATTTTAACGATCTTGGGGCCAGAGTGTAGAAAGTCCAAATCAACGATTGCTCATAACCATGGCATCTAAAACTTTCCAATCAACGTAGAAGCACCATATAGAGATGAGAAGCCTCTTTTCTTCCAAGTGCCATCACCTGAAACTGTCAATTCATCCTGTGGTTTTAAAGCTTCTTCGTTCACCATTTTTTCTTGCGTGACAGCAAATGATGATAAAGTTTCAAAGACTGAAGATGCGGCCATATGAATGTTTTTTAAAACTAACTAACCATCACGCCGTCTCCCCGAAAGGGTAGGCAGAAAGAATGGACTGCCACACTTGAATCGATGCGGCACTCCATCCTTCTCTTTTCGCCATCGCGAGAGACGCGGTGTGATGGGTTGCGAACCTCATCGCCACCAGAAACGCATAAGAGATGGTTCAACATTAGGAAGACAGGATACTCTCCAGAATTAAGAGTATTTGCCCTCTGAACGTACTTTCACTAACATGAAAGACGTCCATCTCCGAGGAGACCGCGTTCAGCAGACTAATTGCTCTTCCCACCGGTGTCACCAGAGGCAGATTGGATCTGGCGGCCTGTATCACTGGACACTCGGACACCCGGACACACATGTGGCAACCATCTTTGAGGTCTCGACTCGGAAATAGCCGTTTAGAGACGTTTACACGATGCACTTTATATTTAAAACTTTCACGTATTTCAACTTCATTTGTTCTTTTCACTGAAACTATACGTAAATAATTTTAAACGATGGGATTGATTTAATAGTGAATAAATACGTGGAATTTCCAATACCCGAACATATGTCCATGAGGCTGCAGAAAAGATTCACTCCTTCATGACGCACCACAAATACAAACCGGCGATTAATTTCACACGCATTCAGTTACACGAGAAAATAATTTTAAAACCTAAGCCTCTAAAACTTGATTGCGAGAAAAATAAATCACTTTTACAAGTCTTACATATTACAGTTTCAAAAATAGCACCAAATACTGAAACAAACTCCAAAATGCAATACGTGAAACTTTGAGCAATGGGGAAATTTGGAAATTTTGGGTGAAAATTTGGAGCAAGTAGATGAGTTTGTGTATTTAGGTAGTATGTTTACAGTGGAGAGGGATATTGAAAGAAGGGTTGGGGCAGGCAACAGAGTGAATGGTGCACTTAAAGTTGGCATCGCAAACAAAAACCTATCCAAAAAAGTTAGAATGGCAGTGCACAATGGTGTTCTTCTACCGACCCTTATGTATGGAAGCGAAGCATGGAACTGGCAAAGGAAGGATGAAAGTAGAATAAATGCAGTAGAAATGAGATCTCTTAGACGAATGTGTGGATATTCTGTGTATGAAAGAGTGTCGAATGAAAATATAAGAAGTGAATGCGGTGCGAATGATGGTGTCGTGAACAAAATAATGAAATGATCATTAAGATGGTTTGGATACATGGAAATGTTGAATGAAGAAAGAATGGTAAAAAAATTATATGTTTATGATGTAAATGGTATCAGAAATAGAGGAAGACCGAGGAAAACGTGGCACGATCAAATAAATAAAATATTGAATGTCGGCCATGTGAGGAGTCAGAGAAATGGACGCGCGTGCATGACACGATGTATGAATGTTGAGGAAGCGAGAGAAATATGTCAGGAAAGAAAGGTGTGGCAGTCCATTCCTTCTGCCTACCCCTTCGGGGAGACGGCGTGATGGTTAGTTAGTTAGTTGAGCGATGGGAAGCTATGTAAATTCCGTGTCATTTTGGGTGGTAAAACGGTTTCCACGAAGCTTTCGCTTTTTATTATAACACTTCCAGTCGTACATCCTTTTCGACCACTCATTGCGGAAATTAATAATTTGAAGCTAAACCATGACTAAAACAAGTTGGACAAAATATTGAATAACTATAGAAATTTCCTTTTAAACCTGTACAAACTTGTCTATACTTGTATGAACGTATATTTGTATAGAAGGGTCTCAGGCAGTGCCATCTTGACATTATATCAAGCCGCAATGTTCCTTGATATTGTTTATGGTTTGACTTGGGAGGAGGCCTTCCAATCATTTGAGTCTCCTAGGGATTCGTACCGGCCGCTCTCGTTTATCAAGTGTATTTCGATACATTTTTGGGTTTTCTTACATTATTTCTGGTAAAATCTTTACGAGAAATCATAAAAGGTGTGAATATATATGTATTTGATATGTCTGTGTTATAAATTTAAGTTACAGTTGATATATTTCCTGTTTTCAGTATCACGTGTGATTTGAAATTTCGAAGTGAGTGCTTTTTATGTTATTAAATTTAATCAGATATGTTTTTGTGATAAAACCGTTATTTAATTAAATCAACGTGTACTTAGGAAATTGAAAATAACTTTGTTTAATCCACTAATTATTAAAAAACATGACATGTTTCGGAGCATACCTCCATCTTCACTCTAACCTCCATAACATGAGCTCTCGTTTATCAAGTGTATTTCGATAAATTTTTGGGTTTTCTTACATTATTTCTGGTAAAATCTTTATGAGAATTCATAAAAGGTGTGAATATATATGTATTTGATATGTCTGTGTTATAAATGTTTCAGTTGATATATTTCCTGTTTTCAGTATCGCGTGTGATTTGACATTTAGAAGCGAGTGCTTTTTGTGTTATTAAATTTAAACAGATATGTTTTTGTGATAAAACCATTATTTAATTAAATCAACGTGTACTTAGTGAATTAAACAAAGTTATTTTAAATTTCCTAAGTATATAACTATGGAATTCCACAGTGTTAATGCCTTAGCGTTCAAAAAGTTAAATCAATGTGTGTTATCAAAAACAAAATATTGTGTATTGAGATGTAATTCAAGCAATATGCTAAATATTTCAATTTCAATTGAATAACCTCAAGTTTGCCGTTTGCAGTTGTTCTTTCAATATAGATTATTTATATATTTTATTAATTTGTGTTAGTGATGTTGGATATTAAAAGTATAAATAATATATTTTTATTTAAATAAGTTACATGTTATCGTTTCGAACGTTATCATTTTTTTGTCATATATTCACAATGACTGTCTAATTTTTCACACACAACAATTGCACATGCTTTAATATGTAAAAAATATTTTCTTTTCTTTTGGATGAACTATTTTCTTATATACTATTTTTATTTTATTAAATGTACTTTTTCACATTGGATTCCTAGGTGTTTTGATACTTTGAAATAATTCGTGTTGTCATGCAATTTCTGCATAAAAATTAAATGATATAATATTCTTTTGCGAAACTTGGGTTAAAACTTCAAGGCTGTGAAGTATTCAAATTATATACAAATATTTCTTTGAGATATTACAATGAACATTATTTTATTTCCCATATTTTTTTCCATCGAATCAGATTTATTAAAGTAAGTAATGCATAGGAAGGATGAAAGTAGAATAAATGCAGTAGAAATGAGATCTCTTAGACGAATGTGTAGATATTCTGTGTATGATAGAGTGTCGAATGAAAATATAAGAAGTGAATGCGGTGCGAATGATGGTGTCATGAACAAAATAATGAAAGGATCATTAAGATGGTTTGGACATATGGAAAGAATGAATGAAGAAAGAATGGTAAAAAGAGTTTTTAATTGTATCTCAATAGAGACGAAGAAACAAACTGGAAACTGAATATGGATGATCAAGGTGTTTACAGGACTTATGACCTGTCATTGGTTGGGTAAAGCGCACGCTTTATGTAATTACAACATTCCCCATTCCACCATTGTTATGATCATGTATGATACATTTTTGGAAGTTGTATATATACTCCAAATCCATACATATCTTCACGTGGCAGTTCCAGTTAGCCATCTATGTAGATTTGATTGTACTAATTAATTTTTTAAGATCAATCTATACAATCCATCCACTAACGCCATCTATGATGCCAGGATTGATGCCATCTATGAGCCAGGATTCGTATACAGATATAAGTATACATTTCACAGGTAAAAAAAGTATATGTTAATGATGTAAATGGTATCAGAAATAGAGGAAGACCGAGGAAAACGTGGCACGATCAAATAAATCAAATATTGAATGTCGGCCATGTGAGGAGTCGATGTGCGATGACGCGCGTGCATGACACGATGTATGAATGTTGAGGAATCGAGAGAAATATGTCAGGAAAGAAAGGTGTGGCAGTCCATTTCTTCTGCCTACCCCTTCGGGGAGACGGCGTGATGGTTAGTTAGTTAGTTGAGCGATGGGAAGCTCCATGTTCTTGCTGTTTTATAGTTTTCTCGCAGAAGCTGATGTAAATTCCGTGTCATTTTGGGTGGTAAAATGGTTTCCACGAAGCTTTCGCTTTTTATTATAACACTTCCAGTCTTACTTCCTTTTCGACCACTCATTGCGGAAATTAATAATTTGAAGCTAAACCATGACTAAAACAAGTTGGACAAAATATTGAATAACTATAGAAAAATTTAAATTAACCACCCACAGGTGAAAATCCAGGATTCGTATACAGATATAAGTATACATTTCACAAATATTTGTAAATATTCTGGTCAATTATTTGGCGTATAAAATAGGAGTGGATACTCCAGGCGACTTCTAACAGTGCGCTAGGAGGCGGTAGCCTCTTCGCATTGTGTTAATAAAGTAGTTTGCTAAATGCTAAACAATCATTCTTCATAGATGGCGTTAGTGGATGGATTGTATAGATTGATCTTAAAAATTAATTAGTACAATCAAATCTACATAGATGGCTAACTGGAACTGACACGTGAAGATATGTATGGATTTGGAGTATATATACAACTTCCAAAAATGTATCATGCATGATCATAATAACAATGGTGGAATGGGGAATGTTGTAATTACATAAAGCGTGTGCTTAACCCAACCAATGACAGGTCATAAGTCCTGTAAACACCTTGATCATCCATATTCAGTTTCCAGTTTGTTTCTTCGTCTCTATTGAGATACAATTAAAAATTATAGAAATTTCCTTTTAAACCTGTACAAACTTGTCTATACTTGTATGAACTTATATTTGTATAGAAGGGTCTCAGGCGACTGAACACAACAGGCCCAGCCCTCGACTGCCAACTCAGCGCTCCGAACAGTTGCTTCTTCTAACTGCTGTATCTTTATAACGACTTCGAATTAAAAAAATCACTTTACCACACACACACACACACACACACAAACCATCACGCCGTTTCCCCGCAGGGGTAGGCAGAGAGAATGGACCGCCACACTACTCTATCCTGGCAAACCTCTCTAGCTTCCTCCACATTCATACAACGAGTCATACACGCACGTCGATTCCTCCGACTTCTAACATGACCAACCTTTAAAATTTGATTAATTTGGTCATGCCATTCGACTCGTACCCCATATACATCATTAACGTATACTTTCTTAACCATTCTTTCTCCATCCATGCGTTCCATACGTCCGAACCAACGCAGCGATCCTTTCATAATACCTTCTTCCGCTCTACATTCCTTTCTTATATCAGCATTTGAGATTCTGTCGTATATCGTTCTACCACACATACGTCTTAGGGACCTCATCTCTACCGCATTTATTCTACTCTCATCCTTCTTCTGCCAGTTCCATGCTTCTCTTCCATACATTAGGGTTGGGACTAGAACTCCATTGTGAACGGCCGTTTTCGCTTTCATTGATAAATTCTTGTTTTCAATGACTATTTTTAAAGCTCCATTCACTTTGTTACCTGCACCAATCCTTCTTTCGACGTAACTATCCGTTCGGGCATCTGCTGTGAACATGCTATCTAAATACACAAATTCCTTCACCTGTTCCAAGTTCTCTTCGTTCACACTTATATTACAAACTGTCATTTGCTCTTCCCTTTCGAAAACCATCACCTTTGACTTTCCGACATTCATCATTAAATCATTTGACTTGCATACCTCATACATTCTCGACACCAAGACCACTTTACCACTGTTTTATAGACATATTAAGCCAAGCCCGGCTTTTCTGCTTGTATGAAAGTACCGCCACTGCATGGCCGTATTCAGTAGAGATTGGTTGATGTAAGAGTGTGGCGTCTATTGTCTCTGCCACCTCTAGGCTAGAACAAAGGATGATAGACATGATTTTGATCTATTGCCTTGTTATTAAAATGGTTCGGTTATTTTGATTGACACATATGCTAAAGGCGCGAAGGCCTTTTCAGTGACACACCTGGAAACACTTGTCCAAATATTAACAGTTTATTAAAACTCGATCGAAACGTCAAGACGCCACTCAATTGGATTTATTAGAATTCATTTATTTAACTTTTGGCCCATGCGACCACCTGTTTTCACAGACCAAATCAACAAAAATTAGCATCCAAATCAGTCACATTCAGTCCGAACTGGATAATTTAAAACATAACCTGATTAATTATATAATTATTAATTAAATTTTCATTATATAATCTACCGATCAACCTGAAAAGAAAAGTCTATGAAGCCTGCGTTCTGGCAGTTGGTACATATGGTCTTGAAACTGTTACATTGTCCAAACAAAGTGCCGAGAAACTACGAGTGACTTAAAGAGCCATGGAAAGAGCCATGTTAGGAATAAGCCTAAGAGACAGAGTCAGAAACGATACGGTGAGAGAAAAAACAAAGGCCACTGACATCATCCACCTGTAGCAACTCTACAGTGGCAATGGGCAGGTCACGTAGCCAGAAGCTTAGATGAAAAGTGGATAAGAAGACTGCTGACTTGTAGACCGTGGACGGCGAAGAGAAGTGCAGGGCCACCGCAACTACGGTGGAAGGATGATCTAAGCAGACACGTCGGAATAACCTGGATGCAGTCTGCACAGGACAGAATGACATGGAAGCAAATGGAGGAGGCCTTTATCCAGGAGTGGACGGGAATAGGCTGAGGAAGAAGAAGAAGTAGAAGAATCTACAGAAAATAACTGGTTTTCTTGTGACATCACAAAAGAATGTGGATAAATTTATGAAGAAATCGTAATACCATGATGACCAACAGCTATTGAGAGATATGCTCCATAACCCGGCAGCCCCTTATAACAAGCGCCTGGTGTAGTGGCCGCTACAACAGTGACCAGGAGCAATGGAGAGATACGCTCCATAACCCGGCAGCCCCTTATAACAAGCGCCTGGTGTAGTGGCCGCTACAACAGCGACCAGGAGCAATGGAGAGATACGCTCCATAACCCGGCAGCCCCTTATAACAAGCGCCTGGTGTAGTGGCCGCTACAACAGCGACCAGGAGCAATGGAGAGATACGCTCCATAACCCGGCAGCCCCTTATAACAAGCGCCTGGTGTAGTGGCCGCTACAACAGCGACCAGGAGCAATGGAGAGATACGCTCCATAACCCGGCAGCCCCTTATAACAAGCGCCTGGTGTAGTGGCCGCTACAACAGCGACCAGGAGCAATGGAGAGATACGCTCCATAACCCGGCAGCCCCTTATAACAAGCGCCTGGTGTAGTGGCCGCTACAACAGCGACCAGGAGCAATGGAGAGATACGCTCCATAACCCGGCAGCCCCTTATAACAAGCGCCTGGTGTAGTGGCCGCTACAACAGCGACCAGGAGCAATGGAGTGATACGCTCCATAACCCGCGCCCCTTATAACAAGCGCCTGGTGTAGTGGCCGCTACAACAGCGACCAGGAGCAATGGAGAGATACGCTCCATAACCCGACAGCCCCTTATAACAAGCGCGTGGTGTAGTGGCCGCTACAACAGCGACCAGGAGCAATGGAGAGATACGCTCCATAACCCGACAGCCCCTTATAACAAGCGCCTGGTGTAGTGGCCGCTACAACAGCGACCAGGAGCAATGGAGAGACACGCTCCATAACCCGGCAGCCCCTTATAACAAGCGCCTGGTGTAGTGGCCGCTACAACAGCGGACAGCAGATTTCAAGAGACACGCTCCATAACCTGGCAGCCCCTTATAACAAGCGCCTGGTGTAGTGGCCGCTACAGCAGCGACCAGGAGCAATGGAGAGACACGCTCCATAACCCGGCAGCCCCTTATAACAAGCGCCTGGTGTAGTGGCCGCTACAACAGTGACCAGGAGCAATGGAGAGACACGCTCCATAACCCGGCAGCTTCTTATAACAAGCGCCTGGTGTAGTGGCCGCTACAACAGCGACCAGGAGCAATGAACGCTCCATTACCCGGCAGCCCCTTATAACAAGCGCCTGGTGTAGTGGCCGCTACAACAGCGACCAGAAGCAATGGAGAGATACGCTCCATAACCCGGCAGCCCCTTATAACAAGCGCCTGGTGTAGTGGCCGCTACAACAGCGACCAGGAGCAATGGAGAGATACGCTCCATAACCCGGCAGCCCCTTATAACAAGCGCCTGGTGTAGTGGCCGCTACAACAGCGGCAGCAATGGAGAGATACGCTCCATAACCCGGCAGCCCCTTATAACAAGCGCCTGGTGTAGTGGCCGCTACAACAGCGGCAGCAATGGAGAGATACGCTCCATAACCCGGCAGCCCCTTATAACAAGCGCCTGGTGTAGTGGCCGCTACAACAGCGGCAGCAATGGAGAGATACGCTCCATAACCCGGCAGCCCCTTATAACAAGCGCCTGGTGTAGTGGCCGCTACAACAGCGACCAGGAGCAATGGAGAGATACGCTCCATAACCCGGCAGCCCCTTATAACAAGCGCCTGGTGTAGTGGCCGCTACAACAGCGACCAGGAGCAATGGAGAGATACGCTCCATAACCCGGCAGCCCCTTATAACAAGCGCCTGGTGTAGTGGCCGCTACAACAGCGACCAGGAGCAATGGAGAGATACGCTCCATAACCCGGCAGCCCTTATAACAAGCGCCTGGTGTAGTGGCCGCTACAACAGCGACCAGGAGCAATGGAGAGATACGCTCCATAACCCGGCAGCCCCTTATAACAAGCGCCTGGTGTAGTGGCCGCTACAACAGCGACCAGGAGCAATGGAGAGATACGCTCCATAACCCGGCAGCCCCTTATAACAAGCGCCTGGTGTAGTGGCCGCTACAACAGCGACCAGGAGCAATGGAGAGATACGCTCCATAACCCGGCAGCTTCTTATAACAAGCGCCTGGTGTAGTGGCCGCTACAACAGCGACCAGGAGCAATGGAGAGATACGCTCCATAATCCGGCAGCCCCTTATAACAAGCGCCTGGTGTAGTGGCCGCTACACCAGCGACCAGGAGCAATGGAGAGACACGCTCCATAACCCGGCAGCCCCTTATAACAAGCGCCTGGTGTAGTAGCTGCTACAACAGTGACCAGAAGGAAATAAAGTGTAAATTAATTGAATAATTGGTTCCCAATCTGGCTCTGGTTGTGCCTAGAAATATGGTTTTTAAAACATATCTAGGGGACAAATTTATAAAAATATAATTAGTTGTTTGAGGTTGTTGGCCACTCATGGCCTGTTAAATAATTGCAATGAATAAAATGTATATTTTGGTCACTTCTTTGCTTCTGCTTGCGGTAAGATAAAATTGTAATATTCGTATTGGGTAAATATATTGGGTAGCGTCTGTTTTATATTATGGAATATGCTCTTGCCCCTTAATTCCAGTTAACAATGTATGAAGCCACTCCAATCACCTTATTCTGCTCCATTAGCTTGGGTATATAAACAGTTTGATTCTCGCTACATTTGATATGAAGATTAAGTATCTGACCATCACGCCGTCTGTAGAAAGGATAGGCAGAAAGAATGGACCGCCACACTAGTCTTTACCGACATATTTCTCAATTCGCTTCCTCAACATTCATACGTCGTGTCACGCACGCGCATCGATTTCTCTGACTCCTCACGTGGCACCTACATGCAACCCTTTCAGGTGAGGGAATTTGTGTATTTAGGTAGCATGTTCACAGCAGATGGCCGAACGGATAGTGACGTCGAAAGAAGGGTTGGTGCGGGTAACAAAGTGAATGGAGCTTTAAAAATAGTTATTGGAAACAAGAATTTATCAATGAAAGCGAAAACGGCCGTTCACAATGGAGTTCTGGTCCCAACCCTAATGTATGGAAGCGAAGCATGAAACTGGCAGAAGAACGATGAGAGCAGAATAAATGCGGTAGAGATGAGGTCCCCAAGACGTATGTGTGGTAGAACGATATACGACAGAATCTCAAATGCTGATATAAGAAAGGAATGTAGAGCGGAAGAAGGTATTATGAAAGGTTCGGACATATGGAACGCATGGATGGCGAAAGAATGGTTAATAAAGTTTACGTTAATGATGTAAATGGGGTACGGAGTCGAGACAGACCGAGGAAAACATGGCATGACCAAATTAATCAAATTGTAAAAGTTGGTCATGTTAGAAGACGGAGTAATCGACGTGCGTGTATGACTCGTTGTATGAAAGTGGAGGAAGCTAGAGGTTTGCTAGAATAGAGTAGTGTGGCGGTCCATTCTCTCTGCCTACCCCTGCGAGGAAACGGCGTGATGGTTTGTATGTATGTATGTAAGTGTTTTTTTGTTTTAATAACTTTTTTTTTAATCAAAAACTTATTTTATATATTTTTGTTGTTCTTTTGTTGAATCACTCTTAACACCATGAGACGCCTTGTAGATATTTAATCCTTCATCATCGTAATGAGATAATATTCTGCAATGATAAACTAAAGATAAAGCTACAACATGAAGATAAATAAAGACAAAACAAATCTCCTGACTGTTGCCCGAACGCAACATCAGATGAGAGTAGTGATGTCAGGAGTTCCACTAAAGAACACCAAGGAGTTTGTCTACCTCGGGAGCAAAATAACATGGGACGGTCGGTCTAAGAGCGAGGTCGTCAGCCGTATACATCAGGCTAGGCTTGCATTTAATAAAAGGTCGAAAATAATATAATCGAATAATATAGACCTAAAACTGAGAACACTCCTCATCAAGACCTATGTAAGGAGTATCTTTATGTACGGCTGCGAGACATGGTGCCTATCCGAAAGGGATAAGCGGAGACTAGAGGCTTTTGATATGTGGTCCTATAGAAGACTATTAGGAATTTCCTGGAGAGACCACATCACGAATTAGGAAGTTCTTCAAGGAATCGAAAGAGGAAGGCACCTGCTCAGGATCTTGTCCGAAAGGCGTGCAAGATGGATCGGCCATGTAATACGACAAGAAGGCCTCTTGCATGCCATAATGGAGGGTATGACCGAGGGGACACACTCTAGGGGACCTGTTGGTGGACGTGCGCTGCTCATCATATGCACATTTCAAAAGAGCCGCACAAGACAGGGAAGAATGGAAGAGAAGAATAGAGGAAATTGCTGCAAACCAATCCCAGGATTGAAACCAGAAAAGAATAAACTAAATCTGAAACTTAGACAGATAATGCTGAAGTGTTGTATAATAATTAGATAAAACAGACGGCGAATCTAAAATGGCAATGGGCAGGTCACGTAGCCAGAAGCTCAGATGAAAAGTGGACAAGAAGACTGCTGACTTGGAGACCGTGGACGGCGAAGAGAAGTGCAGGGCGACCGCAACTACGGTGGAAGGATGATCTGAACAGACACGTCGGAATAACCTGGATGCAGTCTGCACAGGACAGAGTGACATGGAAGCGAATGGAGGAGGCCTTTGTCCAGGAGTGGACGTGAATAGGCTGAGGAAGAAGATGAAGAAGAAGAAAACAGACGGGCAGAAGGGTCGGCACAGTTCTTCTTGTGCCCAACCCTTATGTATGGATGTGAAGCATAGAACTGGCATGAGAAAGATGAAAGTAGAATAAATGCAGTAGAAATGAGACGAATGCGTAGTAAATCTGTATGTGATAGTGTGTCAAATGCATCTATAAGAAGTGAATGCGGTGCGAATGAACAAAATAATGAAAGGGTCGTTAAGATGTTTTGGACACATGGAAAGAATGAGTGAAGACAGGATGGTGAAGAAGGTATATGTAAACGGCGTGAACGGGGCTAGAAATAGAAACGGAAGGCCGAGGAAAACGTGGCACGTTCAAATCAATCAAATATTAAATGTCGGTCACGTGAGGAGTCGGAGAAATCGAAGTGCATGCATGACAAGATGTATGAATGTAGAGGAGCGAGAGAAGTATGCCAGGACAGAACAGTGTGGCGTTCCATTATTTCTACCTACCCCTTCGGGAGGACGGCGTGATGGTTAGTTAGTTAGTTAAAGTCTGACCACCATAAAAAAGATTCCTTCACCCCAGTTTTTTTTTCATGTGGATTACGACATTCCCTTTCCAAGGCACATTCAACGAAAATAATTTTAAATAGAAATATGTTTTGTTTTCAGAGTTCGTGCAGCGGTTATATCCTTCCACCAACTGCTGCGCCAACGGCAGCTCCAACAGCTGCGCCAACGGCAGCTCCGACTGCTGCGCCAACGGCAGCTCCGACTGCTGCGCCAACGGCAGCTCCGACTGCTGCGCCAACGGCAGCTCCGACTGCTGCGCCAACGGCAGCCCCAACTGCTGCGCCAACGGCTGCCCCTACTGCTGCACCAACGGCTGCCCCAACTGCTGCGCCAACGGCAGCTCCGACCGCTGCACCAACCGCTGCCCCTACTGCCGCGCCAACGGCAGCTCCAACTGCTGCGCCAACCGCTGCGCCAACCGCTGCGCCAACGGCAGCTCCGACCGCTGCGCCAACCGCTGCCCCTACTGCCGCGCCAACGGCAGCTCCAACTGCTGCGCCAACCGCTGCGCCAACGGCAGCTCCGACCGCTGCGCCAACCGCTGCGCCAACGGTAGCTCCGACCGCTGCGCCAACCGCTGCGCCAACGGCAGCCCCAACCGCTGCGCCAACGGCAGCTCCGACCGCTGCGCCAACGGCAGGTCCAACAACAACCCCACCTCCAACCACAGCAGTATGCACGACCACCTCGTGTCCAACCACGACATGCACAACTACGGCTTGCACAACCACTAAGACCACGTGCACAACAAAGACAACGCCGTGTACGACGACAACGACTTGTACAACAAGGACAACACCCAAGTGTACAACAAAGACAACACCATGCACAAAGACAACGCCGTGTACGACGACAACGACTTGTACAACAAGGACAACACCGAAGTGTACAACAAAGACAACACCATGCACAAAGACAACGACTTGCACAACAAGTACAACACCAAAATGTACAACCGTGAAACCCCACAATTACCGGCACAACCACATGGTCAACGTGAAGAATCCAAACAGGTACGCTGGAATCGGCGTCTTCAAGAGGCTCTTCCCTGGCCATCCCCACAACAAGCCGAAGTATCATGGTTCGGCTCGCGCTAAGGCAGGATCGTGGGCGCTAGCCGGAGCCAAAGCAGGCTCCAAACACTCATTCAACCCGCCAAAGAGACCAGCTTACTTCAGACTTCCAAGAAATTTGAAGAAATATTACCGTTGATGTCAGTAACCTGACATAACCTTACGCTACTCAACCACAATTCTACCTATTTTTGTATTAGTTTAAAAAGCATCTTTTCCACTTATAAATTGTTTTCAGCAGCTTAAAAGAACGCTGTTTTTAATCCATATCTCAACCAGATATAAACGGTCATTTTTGTATCAATATAACACCGTTTATCCACTTATAAACTGATATCAGCAGCTAAAAATAACGGTGTTTTAATCCATAATAAACCATCATTTTTGTATCAATATAACACCGTTTTTCCACTTATGAATTGGTTTCAGCAGTTAAAAATAACGGTGGTTTTAATCCATATCTTAACTAGACATAAACCATCATTTTTGTATCAATATAACACCGTTTATCCACTTATAAACTGATTTCAGCAGCTAAAAATAACGGTGTTTTTAATCCATATTAAAACCAGACATAAACCATCATTTTTTTATCAATATAACACCGTTTTTCCACTTATAAATTAGTTTCAGCAGTTAAAAATAACGGTGTTTTAATCCATATCTTAACTGTCTATAAACCATCATTTTTGTATCAATATAACACCGTTTTTCCACTTAAGAATTGGTTTTAGCAGTTAAAATAACGGTGTTTTTTATTCATATCACAACCTGATATGACCCATCATATATAATGAATTAAAACACTGTTTTTTCCACTTATGAATTTATTTCAAATGTGGAAAATACAGCGTTTAAAATTAATATCACAACCTTACATTTTTAATGAATTAAATCTTTTTTTTCACTTAAAAATTGGTTTCAATAGAGATAAATAAAGTGTTTTTATTTCATGACCAGATTTGACACCAACTACCATTTTTTATTAATTAAAACACTGTTTTTTCCACATATCAATTGGTTTTAATATACAATACGCTGTCCTACTTGCAGACAACGAGCATGAACTACAAGTCCTGGTGAATAGTATGTATGAGGTATGCATGCGAAATGATCTGATGATGAATGTTCATAAGTCCAAGGTAATGATTTTTGAAAGAGAAGAAATCATGACAGTCTGCAACATTAGCGTGAATGGTGAAAGTTCGGAGCAAGTAGATGGGTTTGTGTATTTGGGTAGTATGTTTACAGTGGAGAGGGATATTGAAAGAATGGTTGGGGCAGGCAACATTCAATATTTGATTTATTTGATCGTGCCACGTATTCCTCGGTCTTCCTCTTCTATTTCTGGTTCCATTTACATCGTCAACATATATATTTTTTACCTTTAGATTTAAAACACGTCTTAATGCGCCCTTGAGGTGATTACATCACAAAAACGGCGCTTCAAAAGTTACCATATTATAACTAACTAACTAACTAACTAACTAACCCTCACGCCGTCTCCCCGAAGGGGTAGGAAGAAAGAATGGACTGCCACACTTTTCTTTCCTGACATATTTCTCTCGCTTCCTCAACATTCATACATCGTGTCATGCACGCGCGTCGATTTCTCTGACTCGACATTCAATATTTGATTTATTTTTCCTCGGTCTTCCTCTATTTCTGGTTCCATTTACATCATTAACATATATATTTTTTACACGATTCTTTCTTCATTCATTCTTTCCATAAATATGTCCAAACCATCTTAATGACCCTTTCATTATTTTGTTCATGACACCATCATTCGCACCGCATTCACTTCTTATATTTTCATTCGACACTCTATCATACACAGAGTATCCACACATTCGTCTATGGGATCTCATTTCTACAGCATTTATTCTACTTTCATCCTTCTTTTGCCAGTTCTATGCTTCACTTCCATACATAAGGGTCGGTAGAAGAACACCATTGTGCAGTGCCATTCTAGCTTTTTTTTTTACAACTTTATGTGCACCATTTACTCTGTTGCCTGCCCCAACCCTTCTTACAATATCCCTCTCCACTGTAAACATACTACCCAAATACACAAACTCAACTACTTGCTCCAAATTTTCACCATTAACGCTAATGTTGCAGACTGCCATTTTTTATGTAATTTTATTTGAAACTGTTAAATTAAATAACTTTGTTTTTTGTGCCACAATTGTATTTTATTTTAAAGTTATTTAATTTCACAGTTTTAAATGTTAAGGTATCATAGTGTTTCGGCCAATACTATGGACTATTTAATTTTATTTTAATAAACGTCAAAAATAACAAAAAAAATCGGCGAGGAAAGCATTATCGTATTTATATGGGAAAAATTGGTTCGCTAAACGAGTTTTTCACATAACGGGTAAGATTCTAACTAACCATCGCGCCGTCTCTCCGAAGGGGTAGGCAGAAAGAATGGACTGCCACACCTTTCTTTCCTGACATATTTCTCTCGCTTCCTCAACATTCATACATCTTGTCATGCACGCACGTCGATTTCTCCGACTCCTCACGTGTCCGACATTCAATATTTGATTGATTTGATCGTGCCACGTTTTCCTCCGCGTTTAGCTCCGTTCACGCCGTTTACATTTACCTTCTTTACCATTCTGTCTTCACTCATTCTTTCCATGTGTCCAAACCATCTTAATGACCCTTTCCTTATTTTGTTCATAACACTTTCATTCGCACCACATTCACTTCTTATACTTGCATTTGTCACTCTATCATGTGCAGATTTGCCACACATTCGTCTTAGAGATCTCATTTCTACTGCATTTATTCTACTTTCATCCTTCTTTTGCCAGTTCCATGCCGGGGTATATTAGTTATTATAAATCGATTCTAATATCGAAAATAATAATAACCTAACAATTTACATCAATAACTAACTAACTAACTAACTAACCATCACGCCGTCTCCCCGAAGGGGTAGGCAGAAAGAATGGACTGCCACACCTTTCTTTCCTGACATATTTCTCTCCCTTCCTCAACATTCATACATCGTGTCATGCACGCGCGTCGATTTCTCTGACTCCTCACATGGCCGACATTCAATATTTGATTTATTTGATCGTGCCACGTTTTCCTTAGTCTTCCTCTATTTCTGGTACCATTTACATCATTAACATATAATTTTTTTACCATTCTTCCTTCATTCATTCTTTCCATATGTCCAAACCATCTTAATGATCCTTTCATTATTTTGTTCATGACACCATCATTCGCACCGCATTCACTTCTTATATTTTCATTCGACTCTATCATACACAGAGTATCCACACATTCGTCTAAGAGATCTCATTTCTACTGCATTTATTCTACTTTCATCCTTCTTTTGCCAGTTCCATGCTTCGCTTCCATACATAAGGGTCGGTAGAAGAATACCATTGTGCACTGCCATTCTAGCTTTTTTGGATAGGTTTTGTTTGCGATGACAACTTTAAGTGCACCATTCACTTTGTTGCCTGCCCCAACCCTTCTTTCAATATCCCTCTTCACTCTCCCATCTCTTGTAAACATACTACCTAAATACACAAACTCAACTACTTGCTCCAAGTTTTCACCATTCACGCTAATGTTGTAGACTGTCGTGGTTTCTTCCTTTTCAAAAATCATTACCTTGGACTTATTAACATTCATCATCAGATCATTTCGCATGCAGACCTCATACATACAATTCACCAGGACTTGTAGTTCATGTTCGTTGTCAGCAAGTAGGACAGCGTCATCCGCATACAAGAGACAGCTTACTGACACCTGACAGCTCATTTTGGCACCTACATCCAATCCTTTCATCTCTCTCATACAATTGTCCATATACAGATTAAATAACCACGGGACATTACGCAACCTTGTTTGACACCTTTATTGATATCAAACCAGGCTGTAAGATCTCCATTTACTCTGACACTAGCAGTGCTTTCCGTGTATAGCGACTTAATGGCCGTGATCAGTTTTGTACTTATTCCATATTCAGACAATATTTTCCACAACTTTTCTCTATTAACGTAATCATATGCTTTTTGTAAGTCGACAAATGCACAGAAAGTTTGCGATTTTTGGCCAGAAACTTCTCTGTCAATGTACGAAGTCCAAAAATTTGATCCATACATCCTCTGCCATTCATAAAGGCACCTTGCACATCCCTAACTTTGTCACTCGTCAATTTTCTTACTCTTTCTTTTAAAATTCTGCCATAGACTTTACCAACGACACTCAAAAGACTAATAGCTCTGTGGTTTCCACATCCCATACGCGATCCTTTTCCTTTGTACAGGGGCATAATTACTGCTCTCCTCCAGTCTAGCGGCGTATATCCCTCCTCCAAGCACTGGTTAAATAACTTACATAACCATGTAGAAACCACTTCGCCACCGCTTTTAATAAAGTCTATGGCAATACAATCAAACCCAACAGCTTTTCCACTTTTCATTGCACTCACGGATCTTTTCATCTCATTCGTACTTATTTTTTCAATATTATCATTCATAGGTCCCGCACTCGCACTAGCTGTCATATTTTCGATCACACTTGTATCACCGCCATACATCTCCTTAAAATATTCCATCCATCTTTCTTGTATGATCTTACTCTCCGTTAACATTCTTCCCTCGTTGTCTAAAATTGCTTTCACACATCCACTATCAGGAGGATTTCGGGCTTTTTTAACTTCTTTCCAAAACATTTTTAAATTTGCTTGGAAGTTGTTTGTCATCAATAATAAATGTATATATGATTTTTAATAGCATTAATTAATGATATTGCGGTTTTAAACACTTTTATCTCTACGAAGGGAGAACTGCCAGTGTTAGGGTAAATGGGGACACCACACCCTGGTTTGATATCACGAAGGGTGTTAAGCAGGGCTGCGTGATGTCCCCTTGGTTGTTCAATCTGTATATGGACAAGTGTATGAAAGAACTTAAAGGTATAAATGCTGGTGCTAAGATGAGTGATCTGTCTGTAAACTGTCTGCTTTACGCGGACGATGCCGTTCTCGTTGCGATAGTGCGGACGAATTACAAGTCTTGGTGTCGAGAATGAATGAGGTATGCAAGTCAAATGATTTAATGATGAATGTCGGAAAGTCAAAGGTGATGGTTTTTGAAAGGGAAGAGCAAATGACAGTTTGTAATATAAGTGTGAACGAAGAGAACTTGGAACAGATGAGGGAATTTGTGTATTTAGGTAGCATGTTCACAGCAGATGGCCGAACGGATAGTGACGTCGAAAGAAGGGTTGGTGCGGGTAACAAAGTGAATGGAGCTTTAAAAATAGTTATTGGAAATAAGAATTCATCAATGAAAGCGAAAACGGCCGTTCACAATGGAGTTCTGGTCCCAACCCTAATGTATGGAACTGGCAGAAGAAGGATGAGAGCAGAATAAATGCGGTAGAGATGAGGTCCCTAAGACGTATGTGTGGTAGAACGATGTACGACAGAATCTCAAATGCTGATATAAGAAAGGAATGTAGAGCGGAAGAAGGTATTATGAAAGGATCGCTGCGTTGGTTCGGACATATGGAACCCATGGATGGAGAAAGAATGGTTAAGAAAGTATACGTTAATGATGTAAATGGGGTACGAAGTCGAGGCAGACCGAGGAAAACATGGCATGACCAAATTAATCAAATTTAAAGGTTGGTCATGTTAGAAGTCGGAGGAATCGACGTGCGTGTATGACTCGTTGTATGAATGTGGAGGAAGCTAGAGAGGTTTGCCAGGATAGAGTAGTGTGGCGGTCCATTCTCTCTGCCTACCCCTGCGGGGAAACGGCGTGATGGTTTGTTGTTGTTGGTCATGTTAGAAGTCGGAGGAATCGACGTGCGTGTATGACTCGTTGTATGAATGTGGAGGATCTAGAGAGGTTTGCCAAGATAGAGTAGTGTGGCGGTCCATTCTCTCTGCCTACCCCTGCGGGGAAACGGCGTGATGGTTTGTTGTTGTTGGTCATGTTAGAAGTCGGAGGAATCGACGTGCGTGTATGACTCGTTATATGAATGTGGAGGAAGCTAGAGAGGTTTGCCAGGATAGAGTAGTGTGGCGGTCCATTCTCTTTGCCTACCCCTGCGGGGAAACGGCGTAATGATTTGTTTGTTTGACATTTGAAGATAACATGGCCGACATTTTAATTCGAAGCGAATTTCGCGCTCTACGCCTGCCATCTGTGTTCGGGCGGAGCAAGCGCACCCAATCAGCGCGAGCGACTGGACTGGGATCTACTTTACCGACCGTTAGCCATCTTGCATTACAGATGCTATTTCTAAAGGACTTATTATCAACAAAATGCCAGTCTCGGTGCGATGTGTTTTCATGAAATTATGATTATTTCGGAACGTCGGTAAACTCGGAGCGCCGTTTTAACTTGACCATGGATACTGCGGAGCCCGACGGGGAGTCCACAGTGGCTCCAGGTACGGTAAAATCACGACATGACAGCGTTCAAATGTGACAAGATTCCCGTCGGACGACTAATGGCCTCTTACCCTTTCAGAACTATACTTTTTGGTCGCGAAATTCCTGTCTTCCGGACCGCTGAAAGAGACAACTGAGGTGAAAAGTGAATGATTAGATTCTCCGGCGGCTTTCGTGTGTGTTCTATGCTAATTGTGCAATTATTTTTGCAGGTTTTACGGAAGGAATTGGAGAAATGCAAGGTGAGTCTCGGGTGACAGATTTCGACATGTTCTTTCGGGTATTGTTGTTTTCCACACTCCATGCACGTGGTTCATCTGTCAAAACAGTGTTTAGTGGTTACTTACCCCTAGAGAGATGTTTTTTTTCTTCATTTTTCTCCAGAATAACCTAGATTTCCTCTCTTTTAGATACTGCCAAAGCGCCTGGATTGGCAGGGACGCGAACACGACCAAACCTTCGAAGAACTGGTAAATATGCCTCTCAACCCTTATCACCGCTGTTTTTATGCAAGAAAAGTGTAATTTTATGTTTACAACTCGCGAAAAGTGCATAATAAGTGTTAAAACTTACAAATATGTGAGATGCCATTTTCCTTCCGAAATACATTGATGTACGATAGAAAAACGTGTTTTTACGAAATTATCGGAAAATTTGAGAAAAATCACTTAATTAAACAATGCAATATGGTTATTTTAATTAGCCATTTCTAATTATCGAATATGGACATCGTGCCGCGCTCCTCTGACACTCGGAAAACTTATACACCCGTCCCGCTCGCATATTATTGAACTTTGTCGCCTACTGCGGAGGCTCGTTTCCCACGAGACCCGGGATTGGTCAATAGCTGGCGCATCTCGCGTCCGATTGGCCGAAACTTTCTACGGAACCGGCGGCTATGCGCGCTTTGAGATAAGCGAATTCGGCGAATACGCAAAAAGAGTGATACGTTTAACTGTATGTCTTACTACTCACCGCATCCGTGATTCAACTTTTTGATAAATGTGTCGTCTTTCCATTTATGTTTACTTTTCAATGCAAATAGTTAATCGAATGTATGTAATATGAGATCACCAAAAATGAGATCGACTTCATCATTGCGGACAAGAGACACATAGTTGAAGACGTCACGGTTATCAACAGATTTAAAACCGGAAGTGATCACCGTCTAGTAAGAGCCTGCATAAATATCAACTATAAAATCGAGAGAACTCGACTGATGAGATCAACTATCCGCCCAAATCTGCTGGAAGCCAATGTGAGCTCCGATAATTTCCAACTAGAACTTAAAAACCAATTTGACGCGTTAGAAGATACCGAAAATGTTGACGAGGAGAACACATGTATAACAAAAATCCTATACGAAACCGGACGTAAACACTTTCCAACGAAGCGTGATGGAAAGAAGTCCAAACTTTCCAGCGAGACACTGGAACTCATGAAAAGGAGACGAGAAATAGCTGGGTCAGATATGGCTTCAATTACTTCCCGAAACTTAAGTAAACAGATCAATTCGGCGATTCGAAGGGATCTTCGAAACGCAAACACACAAATGATCAAGGATGCAATTGAACAGAATAGGGGGTCCAAAGTGTTTACACAAAAACTGGGCAGAAGCCAACTGACTAAACTGAAAAATGAAGACGGCAATATCGTTACCTCCAAACCAGAGTTACTCGCGGAAGTCGAAAAATACTATGGACGTCTCTACTCTAAACACGCTACAAGGCCCGTACTACATGACGAAGATGGTGATCCCAGAGCTAAAATAACCCGCCACCATACTGACGATCTCCCAGAGATAAACATAGATGAAATTGAGATGGCCCTGAGACAGCTGAAAAACAACAAGGCACCAGGAGAAGATGGAATCACCACAGAACTTCTAAAAGCCGGAGGACTCCCAATTCTATGCGCACTACAAAAAATGTTTAATTCCGTACTGCGTAAGGAATGCACACCGAAAGCGTGGAGCGAAAGTATCGTGGTCCTCTTTTTCAAAAAAGGAGACAAGACTTTGTTAAAAAACTACAGGCCGATCTCACTCCTAAGCCACGTTTATAAGTTGTTCTCAAGGGTCATAACAAACCGTCTTTCCCGCAGATTTGACGATTTTCAGCCTCCGGAGCAGGCTGGGTTCAGAGCAAACTTCAGCACCATAGACCACATCCATACAGTTAGGCAGATTATCCAGAAAACAGAAGAATATAATCGACCCCTATGCCTTGCCTTTGTGGACTATGAGAAGGCCTTCGACTCTGTCGAGACCTGGGCTGTTCTGGAGTCTCTGCAGCGAAACCAGATTGATTGGAATTACGTACAGGTGTTGAAATGCCTCTATAATAACGCCACAATGTCCGTCAAATCCAAAACCAGAAGACCAAACCGATTGAGCTGCAACGGGGAGTCAGACAAGGGGATGTGATATCTCCGAAGCTGTTCACTTGTGCTTTGGAAGATATATTTAAAACTTTGGACTGGTCTGAACGTGGCCTCAACATAAATGGCGAATACATGTCTCACCTTCGTTTTGCGGATGACATTGTTATTCTGGCGGAATCTGCTGGGCATCTAGAAGACATGCTAGATGAACTGAACACTGCATCCAGACGAGTGGGTCTCGGGATGAATTTGGACAAGACGAAAGTCATGTATAATGAACATATTATCCCGGGATCAGTAACCGTCGACGGGTCGGCTCTCGAAGTGGTACAAGAATACCCATATCTTGGCCAAATCATACAATTAGGACGAAACAATTTCGAGAAAGAAGCCAACCGAAGAATTCAGTTGGGTTGGGCAGCCTTTGGGAAATTACGCCATGTTTTCACTTCCAAAATACCACAATGCCTCAAGACTAAAGTCTTCAACCAGTGCGTTTTGCCAGTCATAACATACGGAGCCGAGACGTGGACATTGACAAAAGGTCTTGTCTACAGATTCAAGGTTGCCCAGCGCGCCATGGAAAGAGCCATGCTTGGAATAACCTTGAGGGATAGATTTAGAAACGAATTTATTCGACAACAAACCAAGGTGACTGAGGTGGCTCTACGGATAGGCGGGCTGAAGTGGCGGTGGGCTGGCCATATCTGTCGGAGAACCGACAGCCGATGGGGAAGACGGGTTCTGGAGTGGAGACCGCGTACAGGATTCCGTAGAGTTGGACGTCCCCCTGCCCGCTGGACCGACGATCTGAAGAGGATTGCTGGACATGGATGGATGGGAGCGGCAATGGATAGGGGGCGGTGGAGGGCTTTGGGAGAGGCCTACATTCAGCAGTGGATGACAGACGGCTGATGATGATGATGTAATATGAACAAACCATTTTCGTAGACCGCGTATGACTCCGAATTAAGCTTGGAACTGGCAAAATAAGTAAGAAAGTATAATAAATGCAGTGGAGACTGGATCTCAGAAGAAAGCGCGGTAAATGTTTACCGCTTAAATTTCCCTAAAAATAAGAAAGTGAAAGGATAGAGAAGCGTGTCAGGATGGAAGAGTGTGGCCGTCCACCGTCTCTGCCTATTGTGTTAGAAGCGACAGTGCACGACACGCTGTATGAATGTGAAGGCTAGAGAAGCGTGTCAGGATGGATGAGTGTGGCGGTCCACCGTCTCTGCCTATTGTGTTAGAAGCTACAGTGCACGACACGCTGTATGAATGTGAAGGCTAGAGAAGCGTATCAGGATGGAAGAGTGGCGGTCCACCGTCTCTGCCTATTGTATTAGTAGCGACAATGCACGATACGCTGTATGAATGTGAAGGCTAGAGAAGCGTGTCAGGATGGAAGAGTGTGGCGGTCCACCGTCTCTGCCTATTGTGTTAAAAGCGACAGTGCATGATACGCTGTATTGATGTGAAGGCTAGAGAAACGTGTCAGGATGGAAGAGTGTGGCGTTCCACCGCCTCTGCCTATTGTATTAGTAGCAACAATGCACGATAGCTGTATGAATGTGAAGACTAGAGAAGCGTGTCAGGATGGAAGAGTGTGGCGGTCCACCGTCTCTGCCTATTGTGTTAGAAGCGACAGTGCACGACACGCTGTATGAATGTGAAGGCTAGAGAAGCGTGTCAGGATGGATGAGTGTGGCGGTCCACCGTCTCTGCCTATTGTGTTAGAAGCTACAGTGCACGACACGCTGTATGAATGTGAAGGCTAGAGAAGCGTATCAGGATGGAAGAGTGGCGGTCCACCGTCTCTGCCTATTGTATTAGTAGCGACAATGCACGATACGCTGTATGAATGTGAAGGCTAGAGAAGCGTGTCAGGATGGAAGAGTGTGGCGGTCCACCGTCTCTGCCTATTGTGTTAAAAGCGACAGTGCATGATACGCTGTATTGATGTGAAGGCTAGAGAAACGTGTCAGGATGGAAGAGTGTGGCGTTCCACCGCCTCTGCCTATTGTATTAGTAGCAACAATGCACGATAGCTGTATGAATGTGAAGACTAGAGAAGCGTGTCAGGATGGAAGAGTGTGGCGGTCCACCGTCTCTGCCTATTGTGTTAGAAGCGACAGTGCACGACACGCTGTATGAATGTGAAGGCTAGAGAAGCGTGTCAGGATGGAAGAGTGTGGCGGTCCATCGTCTCTGCCTATTGTGTTAGAAGCTACAGTCCACGACACGCTGTATGGGTGTGAAGGCTAGAGAAGTGAAGATCTAATAGTGTTGTTATTGCAGGAGAGCCAATTCCCGGATGTTCCTCCTGGTCACCTACTGTCCGTGTGCGAAGCACTCCTCAAGACAGCCTCGGGACAGCCCAGGAAATCATTGCTTTGCACCAGCTTGTACTCAAATGCCTCGCATGGCAGACACCTCAACTTCCGTAAGTCTATTTAAATTTCATTATTTACAAAAAAAGATGTACTGGTTCTGATTTTGAAAATTTAGTTTGGTTCATGTGGTTCTCCTGTAAATTAGGAGATATTTCGTGTATAGATGAATTGTTTTGGTCAGTTTGTTTGTTGCCGCGTTTGTGACACGTAATACGTTTGTACTGTTTTGATGTTAAAATTTTACAAGTTTTTTCGTTTATAGAAAGAATTTTGACAGATGTAAAAATAAATTTTTCGTTTGTTCCAATGACAATTTGAATAATTTCTTCAATATTATTTTTAAGTTCTTGCTGGTGTCGGTTTGTTTTAAGTGCTGAGCGAAAAGAGATGGATGGAGTGCCACACCGGTTAAAGTGTGACAGTTCATTATTTCTGCCTACCCTTTCGGAGAGACGGCGTGATGGTTAGTTAGTTGGTAAAAAAAAGGAAAGTAGAAGAAGTGAAGCATGGAACTGGCAAAAGAAGGATGAAAGTAATAAATTCAGTAGAAATAAGATCTCTGAAACGAACATGTAGATTCTCTGTGTATGATAGAGTGTTGAATGAAAATATAAGATGTGAATGCGGTGCGAATTATGGTGTTATGAACAAAATAATGAAAGATACCTTAAAATGATTCGGACATATTTAAAGAAATAATGGTTAAAAAAAGTATATGTTAACGATGTAAATGGAACTAGAAATAGAATCGGAAGACCGAGGAAAACGTGTCACGATCAAATAAATCAAATATCGAATTTCGGCCACTTGAGGAATGAATGTTGAGGAAACGAAATAAATGTCAGGAAAGAAAAGTGTGGCAGACCATTCTTTCTGCCTACCTCTTTGGGGAGACGGCGTGATGGTTAGTTAGTTAGTTTTTATAACAATTATAAGAAACTAATTTATAACACCATTAACGTGAACGGTGAAAATCTGAAGCAAGTAGATGAGTTTGTGTATTTAGGTAGTATGTTTACAGTGGAGAGGGATATTGAAAGAAGGGTTGGGGCAGGCAACAGAGTGAATGGTGCACTTAAAGTTGTCATCGCAAACAAAAACCTATCCAAAAACAGTTTAAGTTAGTTATCATTTGATGCTGTATTTGTTCTTGTCGCAGTGCAAAGGATCGCAGCACGCCGCGAAGGCCGTTGGGGAGCTCGTCTTCTACCGGCGGCAGTGTATGGCTCCCTGCAGCTGCAGCGCCGCACCCTCGGCCATCTCAGCGCCGTCTACTGCGTGCTCTTCGACCGCACCGGTCGCTACATCATCACGGTGAGAACCACGTGTCATGCACTGTTGTACTAACACAATAGGCAGAGACGGTGGACAGCCACACTCTTCCATCCTGACAAGATTCTCTAGCCTTCACATCCATACAGCGTATCGTGCACTGTCGCTTCTAACACAATAGGCAGAGACGGTGGACCGCCACACTCTTCCATCCTGACACGCTTCTCTAGCCTTCACATTCATACAGCGTGTCGTGCACTGTCGCTTCTAACACAATAGGCAAAGACGGTGGACCGCCACACTCTTACATCCTTACACGCTTCTCTAGCCTTCACATTCATACGTAATTGTATTGTGTTTCAGGGTGCGGATGACTTGCTGGTTAAGGTGTGGAGCGCGGTCGATGGGCGGCTGCTCGGTACGCTCCGTGGCGCCTCCGCGGAGATCACAGACATGGCCGTGGACACGGACAACCACCTGCTAGCAGCCGGCTCCCTGGACAGAGTCGTACGAGTCTGGGACATGCAGACATCAGCGCCAGTAGCAGTTTTGCAAGGTACGAGGCGTGTTTTTTAAGTACAGTTGAACCTCGTTTATCCGGACATCAGTTAACCGGAGCGTCAATTATCCGGACAAGCCAAGATTATGAATCAAATCAATCAAATGAGTTTATTAACTCAAAAGACATTACAAACAGCAAAATGTTTAAGGCATCTATTGAGTACAGGTCAAATATTATATACATACAACCAGTGGCGTGCCTAGGGTCAAGCAGTAAGGCAAGCCCGTCTGACTTTTTTGTTTTTTTGTGTACTTCAGAGTGATAAAGCCCGGCTTCAAATCCATACAAAAAATTGTAGATATCTTCTGGTATATATGCACCTAGCTATATATATATATATATTTTTTTTTTTTATTTAATTTATTTTTTTAAAAACCCAATTGGGTTATATGGTTACATTTCTAGATCCTACCACTAATTATGTACTGCTTCAGACACTTCTTATATTGAGTTGTAGTGAGATTCCTTGTGTCTTTAGGTAGTTCATTGTAAAGTTTCAGTCCATTGTTCAATATCCTTGATTGTCCTGTCTTAGTTGGTGCAATCGGTAAGTGATATCTGTCACAGTTCCTGGTCCAGTGTCTGTGTATGTCTGAATTTTTAGTTAATTTGTAGGTGCTGTCTGTTGGCTTTTCCATGGTCACTCTGTGTACAATTTTTAAGGTCTCATATATGATTACAAGCCAAAAATACATAAGTGCGACAAAGACCCTTTTACATTTCGCAAGTCCACTACGAAGCCCATCGAAAAAAGTGAAACAAAACATGTGGATGTAGGCGATTTCGTGGGTATCTCACCTACGGTACGTAAAATACGGCGCGTATGAGTGGAACAAAACATACACTTAGGTCATTTATGTGCAAGTCAGCGGTATTATTTTATTCGCAGACGGCTCAAACGCGCAAAAAACATCTTTTTTATTATGGATTTTTAAGGCATGCCCGGCTTTTCGGCTTGAATGTAAGTACCGCCACTGCTTACAACATAGTACCAGGAGCGCATTAGAGATGGTTCGACATTAGGAAGACAAGATTCTATCTAAAGTCAAGAGTATTTGTCTTCTGAACGTACTATCACTAATATGAAAGACGTCGATCTCCGAGGAGACCGCATTCAGCAGACTAATTGCTCTTCCCGCTGTTGTCAACAGAGGCAGATTAGTTCTGGTGCCTGGTAGGTAAAATAATCTATGCTGTCGACGATATCTATCAGAGACAAAAGACCAACACCCTCTAGCACGCCCGAGTTCTTGAAACATCCCCTGATTAATTTAAAGAAATGGGTAATAGGATGCCTATCTCTTCGAAGCTTTAAAGAATTGGTTCCGAGCATTCCCAAAAGAAATGCCGTGGGATAGAGCCACGGATAGCTACCATACTCCCTCATGTAGAGATACCTCGGAAAGTTTTTCTTTACCCTATCCAGCATAACGGAATATCTCGCCTCGTGACGACAACATATCACAGAACCACTTTCGAGTCTCCTCCGAACCAACGTGTTGTATTGGACTCTGAAAACTCTTCCGGTCCGAATGATGAAGCCCAACATCCTCAGTGCAATCTTATGAAGTGTTATTATATATTACCAGGAAGCCTGATGAAGAGATGTTTGGACATCATTATTCCAAGACAGCACACCGTCATAAAACTTGAAAGTGGTTCTGTGATATGGAGTCCTCACGAGGCGAGATATTCCGTTATGCTGGAGAGAGTTCAGAAAAAATTTCTAAGGTATCTCTACATGAGGGAGTATGGTAGTTATCCGTGGCTCTATCCCACGGCATTTCTTTTAGGAATGCTCGGAACCAATTATTTACAGCTTCGAAGAGATGGGCATCTCATTACCCATTTCTTTAAATTAATCAGGGGATATTTCGAGAACTCGGCCGTGCTGGAGGGTGTTGGTCTTTTTGTCCCCGATAGATTTCTCCGACAGCACAGATTGTTTTACCTACCGGCCACCAGAACCAATCTGCCTCTGGTGACACCGGTGGGAAGAGCAATTAGTCTGCTGAACGCGGTCTCCTCGGAGATCGACGTCTTTCATATAAGTGAAGGTACGTTCAGGAGACAAATACTCTTGACTTTAGAAAGCATCTTGTCTTCCTGCAGTGGAACCATCTCTAATGCGTTCCTGGTACTATGTTGTATGTATATAATATTTGACCTGTACTCAATAGATGCCTTAAACATTTTCCTGTTTGTAATGTCTTTTGAGTTAATAAACTGATTTGATTTGATTTGATTTGATTGATTTGATAAATAGGTCATATGACCTAAACTAAGAAAAAGTTTAAAATGTCTAAGAACAAAGTTAATGTTTCGTATGAAAATTTAATATATATTTTCTTATAGGTCATAATGGAATGATCACCTCGGTGCACTTCTGCCCCGCGAGATCAGGAGACCTGTGCTGTCTGGTGTCCACGTCCACGGACGGCTCCGTGGCCTTCTGGACCTACAGCCACTCCAATACGGGCAAACCCTGCTTCATGTGAGTACAATCCGCCACTAACCGCTTTGTAACACCTTCATTTCATTTCATTTATTTTAATAAAAATTACAAACATTACATACATTCGCAAGAAATCAACTGAGATGCGAAGTCTCCGTACGCCAGGAGGAAATTGAACAGGTGGACCTATTCAGATATCTTGGAAGCGAAGTAACCAGCTCTAATGGCCTCCCCAGAGAAGTAAGGTCACATAAAGTTGCAGCAGTTGCAGGCTGCCTGAAAGATGTCATATGGAGAAACAAGGACATGAAGACTGACAGCAAGGTACGCATCTATAAGACCTGTGTGCGACCAATCCTCACATATGGCATTGAATCCAGGGCAGACACTGTCAAGACAAAGAGCATGCTCAGGACAACCGAGATGAAAACACTCCGCGCTATAGCTGGCAAGACCCTACGTGATCGAGTTAGGAATACAGCGATCCGAGAATCTGCGAGGTCGAAGATGTGGTCAGATGGGGACGTCAAAGACGGCGATACTGGCATCAACACGTAGAAAGGATGAGCTCAAATAGAATACCACACATAGCTCTCCACGGAACGCCAAACGGACAACGCCGACCAGGAAGACCCCCGAAACGGTGGAGAGAAAGCTGGAGTTCAGCGTCTCAAGAGGACCCGCCTGAAATAACAGACTCCTGAGTCTACCAAAAGGGAAGAAGAAGAAGAAGAACATACTTATAATTCCAGATTGTTTGCAATTGCATTATAAGAATTTAAAAAACAAGCATAAAAAAATAATAGATGAGGCTAGTGTAGAGTGAACTTAAATATGTAAAGATAGGCGTGGAATCCTACCATATATACAAGTTCCAAAAATTTGTCAGACTTGGTGGTCATAAGAAAAAATGCGGAATGGGGAATGTTGTTAAACATAAAGCGATCGCTCAACCCAACCAATGACAGTACATAAGTCCTGTAAGCGCCTCGACCACCACATTCTGTTCCCAGAAAACAATTAACATCTTCATCTCTATTGAGATACAATTAATCCTTATAAAATAAAAGTAATTTATCCGCAATGGGTGAAGTCCAGTATTTGTCTACAAGAATTTGTATACATTCAAAATGTTATAGAAGGAAAGAATCATAACATTGATATTGCATCCTTGAGGCAACTCACACTATCACGATACATGTCCACCTCCGAGGCGACCCGATTAAGCAATAAGATTGCCCTACCCACAGGCATAACCATCGGCAGGTTGGTTCTGCAACGCGGCAAATAAATGTGCTGTCTTTGACGAAGAAACATCAGGGACGAATAGACCTACATCACTCGGGACATCCGAGTGTTGTGTACGGCCGCCAATCAGCTGAAAGAAGTGATCTCCCAACGAAAAAATGCCCGCGATGTTGGCACAATTTTATTTTTATTTTTTGTGATCGCGTAATTTGTAATTCTAATTTTTTTAGGAAATCCGGTCCCTTGAATTTCGAATTATCGAACTTTTACTGTATTGCTTATCAATGGATTAACAAACATTTACTTAGTTCGTGGACTATACAATCATCCCCAGATCCAAACCGGTGCAGTACGTGGAGCGGATGAGGCCAGGGGCTTGCCAGATGATCTGCGGGGCATGGTCTCCGGGAGGCGCTTTCCTGGCCGCCGGCAGCGCTGATCACCACGTCAGAGTATACATGATGGCCGAGAACGGACCCAAACGCATCCTCGAGGTGAGCTGTGCCATAATTCATTGGGAGAGTGTGGCGGTCCGTCGTCTCTGCCTATTGTGTTAGAAGCGACAGTGCATGATAGCTGTATGAATGTGAAGGCTAGAGAAGCGTGTCAGGATGGAAGAGTGTGGCGGTCCACCGTCTCTGCCTATTGTGTTAGAAGCGACAGTGCATGATAGCTGTATGAATGTGAAGGCTAGAGAAGCGTGTCAGGATGGAAGAGTGTGGCGGTCCACCGTCTCTGCCTATTGTGTTAGAAGCGACAGTGCATGATAGCTGTATGAATGTTAAGGCTAGAGAAGCGTGTCAGGATGGAAGAGTGTGGCGATCCACCGTCTCTGCCTATTGTGTTAGAAGCGACAGTGCATGATAGGTGTATGAATGTGAAGGCTAGAGAAGCGTGTCAGGATGGAAGAGTGTGGCGGTCCACCGCGACAGTGCATGATACGCTGTATGGATGTAAAGGCTAACGAAGCGTGCACTTGATGGAATATGGTTCTGATGCAGACAGCGGCCCACTGCGAGGCCGTGGACTCCCTGCAATGGGCGCACAGTGGTCTCCGCTTCGTGTCCGGCTCCAAGGACGGGACTGCCATCCTGTGGCAGCTGCACGCCATGCAATGGCGCCATCTTCGTCTTAACATGTCGGACACATTGCCAGGGTGAGTTTAAATCAAATCAAATTATCATTGTACATTAGAACGTTTAGTTGAGTTTGTGTATTTAGGTAGTATGTTTACAGTGGAGAGGGATATTGAAAGAAGGGTTGGGGCAGGCAACAGGGTGAATGGTGCACTTAAAGTTGGCATCGCAAACAAAAGCCTATCCAAAAAAGCCAAGATGGCAGTGCACAATGGTGTTCTTGTGCCGACCCTTATGTATGGAAGTGAAACATGGAACTGGCAAAAGAAGGATGAAAGTAGAATAAATGCAGTAGAAATGAGATCTCTTAGACGAATGTGTGGATATTCTGTGTACGATAGAGTGTCAAATGAAAATATAAGAAGTGAATGCGGTGCGAATGATCATGAACAAAATAATGAAAGGATCATTAAGATGGTTTGGACATATGGAAAGAATGAATGAAGAAAGAATGGTAATAAAATTATATGTTAATGATGTAAATGGTACCAGAAATAGAGGAAGACCGAGGAAAACGTGGCACGATCAAATAAATCAAATATTGAATATCGGCCATGTGAGGAGTCAGAGAAATCGACGTGCGTGCATGACACGATGTATGAATGTTGAGGAAGCGAGAGAAATATGTCAGGAAAGAAAGGTGTGGCAGTCCATTCTTTCTGCCTACCCCTTCGGGAGACGGCGTGATGGTTAGTTAGTTAGTTAGAACGTTTATCCGGACGTCAGTTAACCGTCCAAACCGAGATGAGCGTTCTGTACCGTGACCTACGCATTTATTTATTTATTTATACAAGATACACAAATGAGACATTACAAGCGATAAAACATTTAGGCGACTCATTTGGACACAAAACGGTGTTACAAAAATAAAATAAAACAACATGAGACCAAAAAAATCCTACATATCAGAAGGAATCCAAATATGTCGACGTCAGTGAGGCAGTACTCTTTCCAGAGTTTGCAATATTTTTTTGATGAATACTGCCTCACTGACACTGAAAATGTCCAAATCCGAGATGATTAGATTCAGCGTCCGAATCGCTCTTCCTACTGGCATCACCAAAGGCAGGTTGGTTCTGCGTGACGGAGCAAAGAACAATTGATGTCGGCGCTGTCGCAGGTAGTTATCAGGAACAAAAAGACCTATTTGCTCCAGAACATGGGGGTTCTCAATAGAGCCCCGAATCAGTTTGAAAAAATGTCAAATCATTAGTTTCAACCTGTCATCTCTTCGGAAAATCGGTATCTGATGATGCTTTTATTTTTCTTGCAGAGAGAAGGTGGACTCCGAAGAGAGCAAGAAGATGAAGGTGACCATGGTGGGCTGGGACTGCACCGATAGCTACGTCATCACGGCCGTCAACGACTGCACCCTCAAGGTATGCCAGACCTAACTAACTAACCATCACACCGTCTCTCCGAAGGGGTAGTCAGAAAGAATGGACTGCCACACTTTTCTTTCCTGACGTATTTCTCAATTCGATTCCTCAACATTCATACATCGTATCATGCACGCACGTCGATTTATGACTCCTCACGTGGCCGACATTCAATATTTGATCGTGCCAAGTTTTCCTCGGTCTTCCGATTCTATTTCTAGTTCCATTTACATCGTTAACATATACATTTTTTTACCATTCTTTCTTCATTCATTCTTTCCATATGTCCAAACCATCTTAATGATCCTTTCATTATTTTGTTCATAACACCATCATTCGCACCGCATTCACTTCATATATTTTCATTCGACGCACATTCGTCCAAGAGATCTCATTTCCACTGCATTTATTCTACTTTCATCCTTCTTTTGCCAGTTCCATGTTTCGCTTCCATACATAAGGGTCAGTACAAGAACACCATTGTGCACTGCCATCTTAGTTTGTTTGCGATGACAACTTTAAGTGCACCATTCACTCTGTTGCCTGCCCCAACCCTTCTTTCAATATCCCTGTCCACTGTAAACATACTACCCAAATACACAAACTCATCTTCATTGTATTTTACCTGTTCTCTATAGTTAACATTTATATTGTTTGTAATGTCTTTTGAGATAATAAACCGATTTGATTACATATGAAGAGGCGTGAAGTATGCCAGAATATAACAGTGTGGCAGTCCATCCTCTCTGCCTACGTCTCCAGTTTGCTTTGTTATTTACATAATTACTTTTTTCATTTATTACTTCAGGTCTGGTGCAGCCAGAGCGGGAAGCTGGTGAGGGTACTCCGAGGACACACGGACGAGATCTACGTCTTGGAGGCGCACCCTCGGCATCCAGCCGTGCTGCTCTCGGCCGGGCATGATGGCCAGATCTTCATCTGGGACATTCTCCGGGGGGTGAGTCCAAGATACAACTGCTCCGCAGCCAATTTACTTATTAGATGAAAGTAAATGCACTAGAAATGAGCAGCAAATACTACGACTGCCGCACCGGAGGTCCCGTGTTGGATTCCCGGCGATGCCAGTGTGATTGTCACCAGTGGCGGTACATCCATACAAGCCGAAAAGCCGGGCTTGCCTTAAAAAAATCTATAATAAAACAATGTTTTTTGCGCGTTCGAGCCGTCTAAGAATAAAATAATATTTTGAATTTTCGCGCGAGTCAAAGTGATTTAATTCGTTGCGTAAATGACTCCGCTGACATGCGCAGAAATGACCTAAGTGTATGTTTGGTTCCACTCATACGCGCCGTATTTTATTTCACTCATACATACCGTAGGTGAGATGCCCGCGAAATCGCCTACGTCCACATGTTTTGTTTCATGTTTTCAATGGGCTTCATATTGGGCTTGCAAAATGTAAAAGGGTCTTTGTCGCACTTATGTATTTTTGGCTTGTAATCATATAGCTAGGTGCATATATACCAGAAGATATCTACAATTTTTTGTATGGATTTGAAGCCGGGCTTTATCACTCTGAAGTATGTTACTATTGGATGTGTCACGAACTTCGTTTCTATTGTCAGAATGTTATCTGCCATTTACGTTATGTGCAGAAATGTTATGAAAAGAAAGATTACGAGGTCTGTTCAAAAAGTATCGCGAATTTTATATTTTTTCAAAAAGTATTTATTTATTCATGAATATCTATTTTGTCCCCTTCAAAGTAATTCCCCTCGGATATAATACATTGATGCCAACGTTTTTTCCAATCCTCGAAGCACTTAAAAAAATCATTTTTTGTGATCTTGTTCAGCTCCTCCTTCGATGCCGTCTTTATCTCCTCAATCGTGGCGTAGCGTCGTCCTTTCATGGGCCTCTTCAGTTTTGGAAACAGGAAAAAGTCACAGGGGGCCAGGTCTGGGGAATACGGTGGCTGCGGCACCATTACTGTGTTGTTTTTGGCCAAATATTCGCGCACAAGCAGCGATGTGTGAGCAGGGGCGTTATCATGGTGCAAAAGCCAGTTTTTGTTCTTCCACAAATCCGGGCGTTTCTGGCGGATTGCTTCGCGCAAATTGCGCATAACTTGCAGGTAATATTCCTTATTGACCGTACTACCCTGTGGCAAGAACTCATGATGCACCACGCCCCTGCAATCGAAGAAAACTGTGGGCAAAACCTTCACGTTCGACCGAACTTGGCGCGCTTTTTTTGGTCTTGGCTCATGCGGCAGCTTCCATTGGGATGATTGAGCTTTGGTTTCCACGTCATAACCATAAACCCATGATTCGTCACCAGTTATGACCCTCTGGAGCACATTTGGGTCGTCACGGACCGAGTCCAACATCTCCTGAGCAATGTTAACGTGATGCTGTTTTTGGTCGAAATTGAGCAATTTTGGCACGAATTTCGCGGCGACCCGACTCATGCCCAAATCATTGGTTAAAATCGAATGGCACGAGCCAATCGATATGTTTAGATCCTCAGCAACTTCTCTAACGGTGATTCGACGATTGGCTAATACTATTTTCTTCACTTTATCAATGTTTTCGTCTGTTGTTGACGTGCTCGGGCGTCCGGCACGCTCTTCGTCGTTCATATCTTCTCGGCCCTCTGAGAACATTTTTGTACCACCGATAAACGTTGCTTTGGTCCAAGGTAGCTTCACCATATGCCACAGTCAACATTCGAAATGCGTCCGCGCACTTTATTTTGTTTTTCACACAAAATTTGATACAGATTCTTTGATCCATTTTTTGGAATAGGCAAAAATCGAAGACGAGCCAAAATACATCCAAGCAAAACAGCTGTCAAAAATTAACTAAACATTCAAAATGGCCGACCTTGTCAGCATAAGTAAGGGACATGAGTACCAACATAACGCTACAAAAAAATCAAAAATCAAATATACATAGCCAGCGGAAATTCAAAATTCGCGATACTTTTTGAACAGACCTCGTATGTCATTTCTTTACCAACATTTATTTATAATTGGTGTTTGGGTGTTAACAAATGTAT